>JAJEJO010001128.1:0-36521 GCA_020662805.1 Glaucomys volans | reverse complement strand
TATATTTCATCCCCTACTTTTAAATATTCAATCAAGTTTTCGTTTCATATTTTTCTGGAGTATAAATATTTAGACATCAATATTTTCATTATTAGCAGTAATGAACATACTGTCATTTATATTTTTGTTTTATATATGAAAACACTGTCAGAAGCCAGTTTAGTTATTTTCCATAACAATTTTCGGAGGAGGGCTAGCAAGAAATCCTTATGCTAAGTCTTAGCCATGTGAGGAATCATTCTTGTTATTTTTATTTTCATTTGAAGAATTCGATTATAAAATTGAGTTGTATGTAGGGGGTGTCATTTTTATGCTATTTTAAAAAGTCTCTTCCACTCAAGGAAATTTTACTTGAACAAAGAGAAAATAAGTGTACTCACATGTATATTCAGGGCTGCTTATAATTACTTTGGTCTGGAGGAAACTGTTTTGAGTAATGAAATAGTCATCAATTTGAAAAAATGAACTTTAATTTTTCAAAACCTGAATAATAATCAAGAGGGGATACTTACTACTATAAAATTGTTGCTTTGTCCTTTTTTCTGATTCATATTTAATTGACTAGGCTTTTTGATTCTCTTCCTATTATTTATTTAGTGATTTATAAGTAATGTTTACAAAGATGCAACTGAAAGGGACTTTATGTCCTTTTTCTAATGTGAAAAATTCTGTTGAATAATGGTGCTGTCTAATTTATCTGTTTACAAATAAAATTACTCAAGTACAAATGTTAAATATTCTGTTTAATAATTTAAAATGCTGTCTCAGAGAAAGCTGAAATGCACATCTCTACAGAAAAAAAATTTCTTAATATCCTCCTATCCTTCTGGAGGTGGATATAAAATTTATCTAGAGAGAGAGGTGTGTATGCTTGTGTAACTAACCACACACACACACACAGTGTTAGAGATGCAGATGTATGTTATGATGTAGTGGTTCTCACACTTACAGAACTCAAAACCACTTTTAATAGAAAAAATTTCCTTCCACCCACTTTTTTGATAGAAGATGATATCTATATTTTCATGATTAAGAGGATAAAGAAACCAGATGGCATCAACTTGTGGTGTTAAATACATGTGTCCTCTACTCACCACCCCAGTCTCTACACACATTTGAATAGCCATTGTCTACAGACCCCTGAAATGCGCTGTGCTCCATTACTCATTCATGGAGTCACTGTCCAATTAAGAGAGCTCTCAGTGCCCCAAAGTCCATGGCATACAAACTAGGAACATCTACTGAGGAGGAACATTAGTAGAATTCTCTTTGAGCCCCATTTGAAATGACTCCCAAGGGATCTCATAATGGAAAAAAGTACACATGCATAAAATAAATGTGAACACTGTGATCTTTTACATTTCTAAGAATATATTCCTTAGGATGTCAATTACCTAGAAAATTCTGAGACACTCTCCTTTTTTATACTATGACTCTTATGGAGTTTCATCAAGAGTATGACTAGAGAGCTATTCTTTGAACTGATAATGATTGAACTGGAAGGAGAAGGGGATGTGGCCTGGGAAGGAGGAAGGATGAGGCATAAGGGAGAAGGTAGAAGGATAAGTGAGACAAATTTAAGGGAGAATCTTTCTGTGGAGTTCCTGGTTTGTAAGCTTATATCATTGATATAGAATTCACAGAATGCTAGTCATCTTCCAAGGGCTGAAATAACACAAATACATAATTATTAATAGGAAAGAAATGAGACATGTCCATCTGTATTAGTCGACTTTTTTTCACTATAATGAAATATCTGGTACAGACTACTTACAAAGAAAAGATGCTTACTTAGCTCGTGGTTTTGGAGGTTCAGTGAGTGCATGCGCAGAGTCAAGCAAGTGATTACATCTTGAACCAGGAGCAGAGTGAGGACAGAGGGGCCAGACTTGCTCCTTCTATAACAACCCTCTTGAAGTCACGGGGAGAACCACTTTCAGAGAGCACATCCCCAATGACCTAAGAACCGCTTTCTAGTCTCAAATTCTTAAAGGTTCCAGGCACCTTCCACACTTATCACTTTGGGATCTGTACTCCAATCACATGAACCTTCTGGAGGACACATTCAAATCATTTGTAGACTGCAGCACTGTCTAGACTGTAGCCCCTCACCTTGTTGCTACCTTCTTCATTCTTTATTCATCCCTTCCCCATGCTGATTTTCATATTGCTCATATAAAATCATCTATTTTTCCTATTTTAATAGTTTGACTTTGAGTAATGCTCTGTTCTTTCTGTTGGGTTTACTAATACCTTGGCTAAAGTTTTTTTTTTTTTTTTTGGTCTGGGTGTTGAATGCAGAGGCTCTCAACCACTGAGCTAAATTCTCCAGCCCTTTTTATTTTTAATTTTGAGACATGATCTTAGTAAGTTTCCCAGGCTGGCCTCAAACTTGTGTTCTTTCTGCCTCAGCTTCCTGAGGTGCTAGGATTACAGGCATGTGCCCCTGCACCCAATAGTTAAAGCAATTTGAGAGTAACCACACACAATATTCTTAATATTCTTTTGTAAAAAAATTTTTACAATATGGACACAATACCATTTACTTATTTATTTTTATGTGGTGCTGAGGATAGAACCCAGTGCCTCACGCATTCTAGGCAAGTAATCTACCACTGAGCCACAATCACAGCCACAATCGCAGCCCATGGATATTCTTTTATTCTGCTTAATTTACACTCAGGAATCCAGACTTTATGATTTAACAGGATTATGCTCTTGTCTGTGTTATAGAATGCAAAATATTTAGAGTGATAATTTTTAAAAATTATCAATTAAATAAGTTTAACAGTAGAGTTGAAATGTTATGCACACTCTGAGATCCATTAATCCTCTCCCAAGTATACATGCTAGAGAAATTATTGCATGTGTGCACCAGAAATAGGTAAAAAATAGTTTTGTAAACAACAACAATAAAAACAAAAGGCCCCAAACAAAACAGAAATGATAGATAAGTTTTCAGTAGACAATAGAATGGATAAATTATGATATGATAATATCATGGAATACTATTAATCTGTGACAAAATGCCAACATTACATACTTTACATAGATGAATCTTGAAAGAAAAAATGGGAATATAAATAGCAAGTCATAAGAGAAGGCAAACAGTATGATTGTTCCATTTATAAAGTTTATGAAGTTTAAAAACAAGCAAAACTAAACAGTATATTGTGCATACAGTAAAAGAGCAAGACATAATTCATCACACTCTCTCAGTACATAGTAATCCACATGGGAGACTGTTCAGGAGGCCATGGGGGGATGTGATCGGGGAGAGGCACAGGTGAATTCAAAGATGCTGCTAACATATTCTGTATCTTAAGATGGGCAAGGCACACACATTGTACATATATACACAAAGCTCGCCTATATATATTTCATAATTTGTAAAAATAAAATGCAAGAAGAAACATGCAAAATTATGCTTTGTGATTTCTACCAACAGCCAACAACTTGGATAATGAGAATAAAACTGTTCTACTTCCTATCCAATATTTTATATATGAGGGAAAGTTCTGAGTTTGATGTAGGTTCTGCCATTTTCATTCTGCTTTTTAAAGAAATCATAATTTTAAAAGCTTCCTATTCCAGATAGCATTATACTCCCTCATGTAAATTCCTAAATGTGCCCAGGACGGCAACCATAAAGAGAAAGTCAGGAATTCTATCAAATCTTTGTTTCACAGGAGTTGTCAAACCAGTGGTACTTTCCAAATCAAAACTCCACATGAGGTTTAAGTTCAGAGATTGCTGATCATGTCTTATTTTTCAATGAAAAATAAAAGGTGGACTAAATCTGTAGAGTATTAACCTTGTACCTTTGAGACTGCCTAAGGCGGGGAAATTCTAGAATGTGGAAAGAAAGGGGGGCGGGAATCTTCAAAATTCTCTGTCCTCACTAGTTAATTTTACAGAGGAGAAAACTGAGGTCAAGAGAAGTTAAATTAGTTATGAAGTTCTTAGAGAGTTTGTAGAAGACCAGCAGAGACCTCAGCTTTCCTTTTTTTTTTTTAAATTTATTTATTTTGATTCATTGAACACAAATAGAATACAGCTGTTGTTTCTCTGGTTGTACACAAAGTAGAGTCACACCATCTGTGCATTCATACATGTACACATGCAGCAAAATGAAACTAAATCCACATTTCTCACCCTGTACAAAATTCAACTCAAAATGGATCAAGGACCTAGGAATTAGACCAGAGACCCTGTACCTAACAGAAGAGAAATTAGGTCCAAATCTTCATCACGTTGGCCTAGGACCAGATTTCCTTAACATGACTCCCAAGGCGCAAGAAATAAAAGCAGGAATCAATGATTGGGATAGAGTCAGCTTTCCTTTTAATCAAGCACCTGGCATTATGGCACTGTGGATAAGTGGGCTGCTGAGTCAGAGAACCTGAATTCAAATTCTAGCTTGCTCACCCTCTAACTATACCTCTTGAATAAATCAAATTCCTTAACCTCTCAGAGTCTTGGAAATGGAGATAATAATGTTTTTTTAAAAAATATTTTTAGTTGTAAATGGACATAATACATTTATCTATCTATCTATCTATTTATTTATTGTGTGGTACTAATGATTGAATTCAGTGCCTCACACATTCTAAGCAAGTGTTCTACCACTAAGTTACAACCCCAGCCTGAAATAATAATAATTCCTTTTAAAAAATTTTATTTATTTATTTATTTATTTATTTATTTATTTATTATTTTTTGATTCATTGTATACAACTGGGGTACAACTTTCATTTATCTGGTTGTACATGAAGTAGAGTCACACCATTTGTGTAATCATACATGTACATAAGGTAATAATGTTTGTTTCTATTATCTTTCCTTCCCCCAGCCCCATCCCCACCCCTCATCTTCCTCTGCACAATCCGTCCTTCCTCCATTCCTGCCTTACCCCCTCCCCCACACCCTTATGTATCATCATCCACTTATGAGAGAAAACATTCGGCCTTTGGAGTTTTGGGATTGGCTTATTTCACTTAGCATGATATTCTCCAACTCCATTCATGTACCTGTGAATGCCATAATTTTATTCTTCTTTGTGGCTGAATAATATTCCACTCTGTATATATACCACAGTTTCTTTATCCATTCTTCTATTGAAGGACATCTAGGTTGGTTCCACAATCTAGCTCTTGTAAATTGAGCTGCTATAAACATTGATGTGGGTGCATCACTGTAGTATGCTGATTTTAAGTCCTTTGAGTATAAACTGAGAAGCAGCATAGCTGGGTCAAATGGTGAATCCATTTCAAGTTTTCTCAGGAATATCCACACTGCTTTCCAGAGTGGCTGCACCAATTTGTAAACCACACCAGCAATGTATGAGTGTACCTTTTTCCCCACATCCTTGCCAACACCTATTGTTGCTTATATTCTTGATAATAGCCATTCTAATTAGAGCGAGATGAAATCTTAGGGTAGTTTTGATTTGCATTTCTCTTATTACTAGAGATATTGAACATTTTCCCAGATATTTGTTGATTGCTTGTAGTTCTTCTTCTGTGAAGTGTAATTAAAATCCCAATTACCTTCCTCATAGAAATAGAGAAAGCAATCAGGAAATTCATCTGGAAGAATAAAAGCCCCAGGATAGCCAAAGCAATCCTGGGCAGGAAGAGTGATAGAGGAGGTATCACAATACCAGAACTTAAACTCTACCATAGAGCACTAGTAACAAAAATGGCATGGTATTGGCACCAAAATAGACAGGTAGATCAATGGTACAGAATAGAAGACACAGACAAACCCACATAAATACAGTTATCTCATACTAGAAAAAGGAACCGCAAACATACAATGGAGAAAAGATAGCTTCTTCAACAAATGGTGCTGGGAAAAACTGGAAATCCGTATGCAGCAAAATGAAACTAAACCCATATCTCTCACCCTGCACAAAACTCAACTCAAAATGGATCAAGGACCTAGGAATTAGACCAGAAACCCTGCACCTAAGAGAAGAAAAATTAGGTCCAAATCTTCATCAGGTTGGCTTATGACCAGATTTCCTTAACATGACTCCCAAAGCACAAGAAATAAAAGCAGGAATCAATAATTGGGATAGATTCAAACTAAAAAGCTTTTTCTCAGCAAAGGAAACAATCAGTAATGTGAAGAGAGAGCCTACAGAGTGGGAGAAAATCTTTGCCACACACACTTCAGATAGAGCACTAATCTCCAGAATCTATGAAGAACTCAAAAAACTTAACACCAAGAATACAAATAACCCAATCAATAATAATATGTCTTACTGCACAATTTTGTATAAAGATTACATGAGATCATATACAGCATACTATTTTGTACAATGCATGGCTGTCAGTAAGTGCTAACTGGTAACTATTTTACTACTGTGAGTAAAAATTCACAAAACAAAAACAGATTTGTAAATGTATTTTGAAACTATTGTTGATTCTTTTTTTAAAAAAATTAAAATGCATATTAATTATTCATATCAATGGGATTCAATGTGCTATCTTCCTACATGTATATGGTGGTATTGGCTCTTAAAATGTTTTATAAAGCATGCTGCAAACTATTCACCCTTCCCAGCTACAAAGGTGAGACCTTTTAACATCACCTTCTAGAATCTTACATGTGACATACAATAAATTCAGATATACCTGGAGTTCAATTCTTGTTCTGTAATTTATTAGCCTATTAACTTTCTAAACTTCAGTTTCTTTCATTATGTAATATACATGAATAGAAGGATTGTGTGAACATTAAATAAAATAATTGATAATAGTGCACATATATTCTTTTTGAATATCTTTCTTCATAAAATACTCTCCAATTATAATAAAAAGAAGTGGAAAATTGATCTGGTTTCAGGAATGAGGGGAATTCTGAGGGCACAGTTGCATTATTGACAGTAGAGAAAGGAACCTGTAATCAAAGCAAAATAAAAACACTCTGGATAGAGTTACTTCTTGTCTGATATGTGTGTAGTCCACCATTTAATCCCTTATTTGCTAACAGTATTCTTGCCAAGTTATCGGGTGATATTTTCCTGGCAGCCAAAACCTTTACTTTAAAGTGGAGGTCTAATCATGCACAATCATAGAAATGAAAAATTTTACCCCATATGTGTACAATGAATCAAAACGAAGTCTGTAAAAATAAAAAAAAAATAATAAAAAAAATAAAGTGGAGGTCTATAGGAAAAGAATAATTCTTTCCTAGGTAATATTCCTCTTGCAATGTACAAAATTAGTACTCTTAGCCATTCAAACATCAGAAGTCTACACTGACGGAAAATGTACTAAATATTCAGAATGCATGTCAGTGTCCAGTCATCTTTACAAATAGAAGAAATACATATGGTTCTATAACTGTCACACAAAAGATTCATTTTGGTGGAACATTTTTCATCGCAAAGATTCACAAAACCTTTCTAAACTTAGAAATCACCTGACTAAAGTTCTGCTTTTTCAAATAAGAAAATTGTGAACCACCAAAAACGAAATGACCTGTGCTAGCCACACAATAAATTCATGGAAGAATCTGGTCTGTGCCTGGAACTCGACACCCTGCCTATGTGGCTTCCAATAGCCTCCAGGGCTCATGGCAGAAACTATGTCATAAGATGTCTTTTCAGAGATTGGTCTTTATGCCACAGTATTTTCTTATCTTTTCAAGTTGCGAATTGTGCAAGGGATGGATGTAAAGAAGAGCAGGATAAATATCAGACATCAGATAGGTGGCCAATATTGAACTGGACCTAGACATATTTTTTCCCCTAATTTAATCCTATAAACTTCTATAGCAGTGAAATTTTTAGGAGAACCACCATATTTGTCCATACTTCTAATGGTGACTATAGATATTTGTTGTTGATAACAGGAGAAAAGTAATGAAACAGATCAATTGTGGAGGGCTGGAGCTTTGAGATAAGGAGACATGTAACTTCCAATAGAAGATGAAAGACTAACAATGCCTATTGTTTTAACAAACACCTACTGAGTATCTGTAATTTGCAGACCAGGAACTACACTAAGTGCCCATAACAGAAGCATGGATATGAAAATGGTATATTTAACTTTCATAACACGTTTAACTAAAAGAAATTTCCTATGTAATTTGTGAGAATAAGAAAAACTGTTTGCGGATTGATTTTCTCATTCACAAAGTTATTATTCTCCCTATGCATCTCATCATGTCTCTTTGAAGACTGACATTTTCTTAAAACACCAGTATTTTAATCTTCAGCACAGTATGCTTCTGCTTTATTTCATAACAAAATCCTGCAGCATGAGGTAGGGGACTCAGGTGGAGACTCCCGAACCAGATCATAGCACACCTTACAAGGCAAAGTCTAGAGGCTGAGTCCTAAGCCCTGCTTCCGCACAACAACAGAAAGAGCACCTCGTTGTTTGTTCCAAGGCATGGTGTCCCTGTCATTCATTAAGATGGCTCTTTCTCCTGAAAATTATGGAATTAAGTCTGCAAAGCATTCAGCAAAATACTCTCACACTAGAACAAACAGATGTGAAATCAAAAGTGCTCCTCTTCCTCCCTCCCTCAACTCCCTATGAGATTAATCTAAACTCTAACAGAAGGTAAAAAGCCACTGAACCAGCAAGCCAATGCCCCGCCTGGGAGTTCAAGAAAAGTCCAGTCCCAGTGATACAGTTCTTCTCATTCTCATTCTCCTCCTTTTTCTCCTCCTCCTCCTCCTCCTCCCCCTCCGCCTCCTTTCTCCCTTCTTTCTCTTTCTTCTTCTACTTCTTTTTTTAAAGACATGTTCTTGCTATATCTCCCAGGCTGGTCTTGAAGTAGTGGACTCAAGTAGTCCTCTCACTTCAGCCTCCCAAGTAGCTGGGACAATAGACACACACCACCACACCCAACTCCAAGTCAGTTATTGAAAGATGATTAAGATATAGCCCAGGAATATACTATAGTGAACCTTACCACCATGGATATCCACAAGACACTAATTTTTTAAAAAAGGAAATAGATCAATAGAGTAGAGGAAAAGGAACAGGGGGGTTGAGGAGGGGGAGGGCAAAGGTAAGTACTGGGAACTGATTTGGAGCAAATTATATTTATAATTATGTCAGAATGAATCCCACTGTTATGTGTAACTATTATGAACCAATTTTTAAAAAGATAAAGAGTCCTACAACTGCAACCCAGCAGATGAAGAAACTCTGCATGTATAATAAGTAGAAAATAAAACACTAGAAAATGTGTCCTGTCATTCCAGAGAAGTAATAACAATATCCACCTTTTCAAGGTTGTCATACAAATAAGAGAAAACGTATGACAAGTTATTAGCAGAGGGCCTGGTGTATAGTACCTGCTCAAGAAATAAGGACTGTTACTAGTATCAATAGCCTTGGATCAAAGTTTATCTAACCAAAATCACCTTCATGTGGTTGCTCCCAATGTGTAAGTTGATCTTGTTTTAAAACCTTTCATGTGTTTATCTCATTTTCTCAAACTTTACAGAGGCCAGTATTTATACCTCTGCTATTAAAGGTGAGTAAACTGAAATTTTGGAAATTTAAGCGACTTCTCTACGGTTACACAGGCACCCTCATTCCAAATCCCGTGTGCTCTGGCTTCCATGGCTGCAACAGTTTTCAAGTACCTGTTTACTATGGGTTACACCTTGTGTGTCAGCTGTCCAGAGAGGCACTCCTCCACACTGTCTGCCTCTGTTCAATTGATTACTTGAAGAGAGATTTGTGTAATGACGTTCTTTCAGTATGTTGTATTCCCTCTTTTCACAGAGATAATTTAATTCTTATCCATCAACACAGTATTGAACATTTTGCTAAAATAGCCAATTCTAGATGCTATTTTAGAGTATAGAATGTAATAAAATAAAGGTTAATTTTTTTAAAAAACTATATTTAAGTGTTTCTAAAATAAGATTTATATGCTTTCTAAGCATTCTATACTTTTACATATTATATAATGCTCCCAAAGGCACAAAATTCTTCCTCTCTATTCACTAGACTCTGTCTGCTTTTGTGTTAGACACAAATGATGCTCTGAGTACTTTTCATCAATTGCCAACTTCTGGCACTGACTTCATCTCCCATTACTGCCTTTTTCATCTTCATTACATTTTAGGTAGTGATTATCAATTTTCTGACATTTCTAAAAATGTTATTGGTTCATACAATGAAATAATGGCTTTAAGTGAAGGCTCTAACTGAACATGTGTGTGGGAAGACTTAGAGGGATTACACTAGAAGAGAAGTTAACCCATAGCTACAAGTGAATTCCTAAATTGCAGCATGTTGGTCGTTCAATTACTGTGAACTATTGTGAGAACTGGAACAAGACCTCAGAATGATAAACTCAAGTCCCAGGGAAATGCTGATGTGAGACTAGATATATCAGGTTAAACCTATCCAGTTAGTTAAGAGCAATTTGCTTGTTTCATCAAAAAGAAAATATTCCTTTTGATGAATATTCCAAAATTCCTGTTCCAATATTTAGGAAATAAAGAGCTATATGTAGGGATAGAAGATAGTAAGAAAAGTTTGAGAGAAACTTGGTGCAGCTGCTCAGATTCAATAAACTAAAACAATGATTTAGGGGAATCAAATCAAAACCAGAAAAGCCACAAAGCTAAGGCAGTGAAACTGCAATGGCTAGGCTAAGGGAGCAAAGCAATAATGTGCTACTGGCCCCAGAGCAATAGCCTTCCCTGAAAGTAGCATGTTCCGATTCTGTAATGCTGGCTAAACCCCAGAGAGGCATTGTTCAGACATCTGGAGGTCTGACTTCCAAGCTGCAGAACTGGTCCTCTGATTTAAAAAGGAAAAGATAAATCTTAGTAATGTATATTAAAATATGCTCATATTGGTATATCCACAGGGCTCTAAAGGCCCAAGAGAGACTGTCATGTTGAAGGACAGAGAATGCTCCCTCTGAGCTCTGCTTCTCTTCTCACAGCAGCAGTGGTTTTATTTGCTCATTTGATTTGTACTGTGATGCCAATAAATACTGCACGCTGCCATGGAAGCCTAAAGCCATTTAGATTGGTTCTGCTTTCTCGATATGTAGGGAATCACAAATAAAACCAGACACCTCGAAAGGTTGTTTGTTCCTCTTCTGTTTATAGCACTCTTGTGCTATAAACTGAACTTCATATATTTATCAGCTGAGATTGTTAATTGGACATTGTACATTCATTGGGCACTGAATGGAAATATCATAGATCTGTCACAGGAGTGACTTGAAAAAGGCATTAAGAAAACTAAACGTAAGTGTTCAAATGTATTTGAAGTCCCAGATTAGGGCATGGAAACAGTAACCACTGCTCCTTGAACTCCAAAAGAGACATTAGGTCATCAGAATAACTTAAAGCATTTGCAAATTGGGGCACTAGCCATGCCCTCCCATGTTTTCAAATTTTTATAATTATTTCCTATTCTGGGTCATTTAAGGTAGCCTTTTCTGCCCCTTCTGCCGCAAAGAACAGTTCCCGTTATTCTCTAAGGTGTTCTTTAGCTAACATGCATTCATCCATTGCCTCCCTCACTATAAATAGCTCAGTTGTACATGCCTGCCAGAAAGAAACGCAAACAGGCACACATTCTGTAACTCAGTATGTTTCTTAAAACCTTGCAGGGATTTCAGGCCCACACTATGTCCTTTCAGGTATTATTTTACTTACCCATATTTTTCTGCATAATTTAAAAATCATGTACTTTCAGGTACCCATGTGAGAATTTTGACGTTACTGTAACACAACCCAAAATCTTGTTAAAGGAAGCTTTTTGCTGTCTGTTAGATGCTTTCAGTCTTGAAAAAAAAAAAGTGACTCTTGAGTTCTTGTTTCAAGAATGTTGTGAATCTGGGTTCAACAATATTTTTCTATAAAGAGCCAGGTAGTAAATATTTTTGCCTTGATGGGTCATTTGGTCTCTTTTCCAACTTCTTGATTCTCTGTTGTAGTTTAAAAGCTGCCACATAAATGAACGTGTGTGGCTATCTTCCAGTATAACTTCACTTACGGACACTGGAATTTGAATTTCACATTATTTTTACATGTCACAAAATCTTATTCTTCTTTGGATATTTTTCCTACAATAAAAAAATCTTAAAACTATTTTAGATTGTTTTTAATCCATACATAAATAAGCAGTAGACCA
This sequence comes from Glaucomys volans, assembly GCA_020662805.1. Lineage (NCBI taxonomy): Eukaryota > Metazoa > Chordata > Mammalia > Rodentia > Sciuridae > Glaucomys > Glaucomys volans. The sequence goes on along the minus strand of JAJEJO010001128.1, from coordinate 24,384 downwards.
GAGTTTGCCCATGGGCTGTAGTTTGCTGACTCTTGCTGTGAATTTAAATTTTGTTTTGTTTTTCATTTGGACAGAGTCTACACTGTATGAAGGCACTAAAGACGCAACAGAGCAGCTGTATGGGGAAAGTATTCAGTTGCTATGGAAAAAGCCATAAGATCGCCAATAAATGCCTGAGGATTATCTGCAGAATATCAAGAAACTAATACTTTCAGACTCTTGAACTATCTGAATGATGAGTGTGCATTACTTGAATTAATCAGTAGGCAACATTTATGGGATTAAAACTAGTGAGTAACTTTATTTGTGAAGAGGTTTTGAAATCAAACTGGAAGCTCAATTTAAAATCAAATTTGAAGTTATGTCCTGCCACTATAATTTAGTAAGGAGGGAAAACTTCCTGTCAATAAATCAGCTACTTCAGCCTTCCTACATCCTCACTTCCAAGGGTTTTGATTTTAGGGGAAGGGAGTCTACCTTTCACTGATGGCATCTTTTATCTTACTTGACCTTATAAGAAGCCATCAGGGCAAAGACTTACCTTAAAGACTGATGGCTTGATTACAGCATGATTACCCTAGTTATTCCTGTGAAGAATAATATGCATTTTATTTATAATTTTTCAATTAGTCTTATAGTTCATGGCCAACTGACATACTTCTTGATTATAAGCAGTAATACTTTTGAAAATATTTCTAGACTCTTATCATACAGTTCAAAATAATGTCTCAAAACAAGTCCATACTGAATCAAACAAGCACAATTCATGATTATTGTTATACAAATAATGAGACCACTTAAAACAGATTCCTTAAAATAAGGCTGTTTGTTTCTAGATGGGATTTACTTAACCTTTTGGAATTTGCACAACACGTCATCTGTGCTCTGTTCCCAAGGGGGAGAAAGAAATTGATATTTAAACTTGAGCAGGATTAGTACAAATTTCATAGTAAAGGCCATTGCTGTTGGATGTCATGGGGCCAACCAAAATGGGCTCTGTCTGTGGTATGTATCACATGATTTATTTTTTCCTATAATGTAAGGGGACATTTTTAAAAAATAATTAATTAATTCTTTTATTCATTACTAGGGACTGAACCTAGTAGTGCTTTACTACTTAGCCACACTCCCTGTCCTTTTTATTTTGAGAAAGGGTCTTGCTAAGATGCTAAGGCTAGTCTTGAACTTGCAATCCTTCTGCCTCAAGTTTCCAAATTGCTACAGCTCTGGACCAGTTATTCTTTTCTTTTAATGGAAAATTATTATATTTTCTTCCCCTCCCATTTTCTGTACTTAAAGTTAATCAGTTATTTTTTAAGCTCATAGGTTTTATGTTTTCCCTAAAACCCAAGTTTGATCATAGTATTCCTCTGCTCCAAAAATTTAGCAATTGCTTAAATGAAGATAAAGTTTACATACTGTAGCTAGTTGCTCAGTATCTCAGTAATTAGATTTCCCAATTAACACCTTTAAATTTCACAATATCCCTCTCTTACTGTCCTTTCACAATTTTTAACTCACTTTCCATCCCACTGCTTCCATGCATCTGACCCATAGATTGTGTCAGGGATGCCTGCAATCCTCTTCCGTTCTGTAGCTGCCTGTCAAGGCTTAAGTCAGAACTCAACTTGTCCAAGACTTCTTATTAAAAACTCAAAGTTATGTTCTTCTTCCCTTAGATTAACCTTAGTTATTCACATAATGCCCTGGAATTGAATTGTCTTTGTATGAGTATCTTTTTTCTCACATATGAGAAATAAATGTATGGAGGATACGTATCTCCATAATATGATATTTTACAAACATTGGAAAAAAGGACTTTGATTTCCAACAGGAGGATCCATCATTTCAGAATCCACAGTCATCATGAAAAGATTTAGGTCCTTATTCAGAAACATGTGAAGAGAGAAGAGACTGTGAAGGGAGAAGTACATAGTAGTTTATAAGTAGCCTTAATTAGAGCAAGAGCCTTAATGGAGTTGGGGTACGAACTAGAGAAGGACCTATAATTTCAAAACTTCTGGGTATTTTCTATGTACAAGTGACAGAGATTGGGCATCTTTTTTGCTTTCGATGTCTTATTTTAGATAATATATCTAACTTTTGTGTTTGTGCACAGGGATTGAGAAGGTTGAGTTGCTTTATTTGGGTTATGCATAGATAATGGAAAGTGCACAGCTGAAATTGAGGTCCCAGTGCCTTTCTCACTTCAAGGGAAAAAAAAGTTTTTCTTGTAGAGAAAAATAACTGCACTGGAGAGAAACTATTTACAATGGAGCTGATTTTGAGTTGGTGAGAAAGATAGATGGTGGAAGAGTATTTCTTTCTCCATAACTCTTCAGAGAATTCAGATAACACTCTCAGTCTAAAGGTTGGCAGCTTTGAAAACTTCCAGGGACACAATTTGATGCTTATAGAGGTATTTTCATAATGGTCAGCTGACAATTTTCTTGGTCTGCATGAAGATTCATAGCCAAGTACAATGGACAAATAGGAACTGGGGCTGAAGGGCAAGATAAAAGACATCAAATATGGATACAACTGACAGATGAATTTCAGTTTCACACTCAACCTTCTTTTGGAGGCTCTAACCATTAAATAGCTGGCCCTCTGAAGAGGTTGACATTGTGTTACGGTGAAATAGGACATTTGGGTCTTAAAAGTTAATCTGAAATCATCTTGTAAACATAGAGTTGTTTAAGAAGTTTTATTTAATAAAATTTTGTCAAGTTGATTAGAATTCTGAGTGACCACAATTACCATTTCAGTGTAATTGTCTTGTGTAAGAAGCTTTCATCCATCATACTAAGACAGACCATTGAGACATCTAGTAGTATTAAGGGGTATTTTTTAGCTTAAAAACGGAAATCTACAAACTCATCCAAGAATACAAACTTTGGTGATTTTGACATTTGAAAAGCAAATATCATACCCTGCTTAATCTTAAAGTTTGCACAAAGTGCTCTTAGTACTGGGAAGAGAAGTGCTGTGATGACTACTTGTGATGTGTGAATTTATGGTCTACCCCACCCCACCTGCACACATAGAGGTTGTATGTGCTTGAGTCTGTGGGTGAGTGAATATGTGTTTGGCTGACAGTGCAGCCAGCCCTGGTCTACTACCTCAAGTGCAGACCTGAAATTCTGAGGAACAAAGCATCGATTTAGCTCACAGCATCAGTTAGGCAGGGTGGGCTGCACAGAAGCATCCTCAGTTGCTAAGAAGTTGCCAACAGCTTAGGGCCCCACCTACAAGTCCATATTCTGGTTTTAAAGTTCTATACCCATCAGATACATTAGAATGTCAACTCAATTTCAATTATTTTAAAATTCTACCCTTCACTCCTCCCACCAAGGCAAACATATTGACAATGCAGCATATCGTTTTATAGGAGAAGAGACAATTATCTAAAATGTAACTACTTCTAAGTCTCTTAAATGCCTTTTCATTTCCATTTCCTTGCCACTAGTCATCTGATGATAAGATGAAGAAATCCATTAGCTGAAACTACCAGCTTATTTCAATATACTTTTGACTTGAAGTTTAATTACAGTCCATACATCTGCATGTATCTTTGCTCTAATTTTTCCCACTGCTTTTATTTTAACCATGCTTTTGGGAAAATTATGTTTTTTTTTCTTTTGACAGAATATTCTCACATTATGAGTGTTCTCTTTGCATTTGAAGAACAAATTTTTAATCCTTTTATATCAATGCATTCTCATTGGTCATTATATATAGAGTAGTTTTGAAGGATGGAAGAGAAGAAGTCTAAAGGACAATGCTGATTATTATGATTTTTAAGTTTTTTCCCCAATGTGTTGAAAACAGTCATTTTTCTTTAGGGGTTAATTAAGGAAAAAGGAAACTCTGCATTTTCCCTAGTTAGCTGCTCAATAAGTAGTCTCTTCTAGCAAGGAAAGGGCAGCTTTAGGGCTGCAGTGGTATGCAAGGGCGCCCGGCCTACCTTGTGCAGTGGGACTTGTGCAGTGTGTGGCAGCTGTGGTAGGTGACCTTCCTGTGCAGATCTCTAGGGTCAGAGCAGGCCTGCTCTTTCTCCTCCTTGTCTTGGCCACATATTTCTGGATGAGGTCACTAGTAAACAGGATTCACCGATAGGGTGTTGGGTGCAACCAACTTTCCAAATGCTAATTTGGATGACAGGCTTTGATGAGCACAGTGGCATTTTCAGTATGGATCCCAATTGTCCCCTAAATCTGAGGTTGCCTTTAGAAATGTTGTGCTCACAAGGAGTGTTGACACACATGGGCTGGAGAGAAATGCCAGCAAATCTTTTTACTTTCTCCCTCAAGAGCATGAGTCATGGTAGTTAGTGCAAAGGAAGAGAGACTTTAATTCTGGTATTCTCAATTGTGTGCTTGTGGCACTCCAGCAGAGCACTTGGCCTTGATCAGCAGCTTCTGGAGTCCCAAGGAGGAAGAGCTCCTCAGCCATTCGTGGCTTGGCTCCCACAATCAGTACTAAGGCATGGCCAAGCCTGATGCTGGAACTACCAAAAGACAATGAATACAGACAGGAAGATAAGCAACGTTTCCCCAGTGTGTAATACATGTCTGTACATGTGAGTAGAGCTACACATAGAAGCAGAGGATTCCCAGAGGATTTGATCTAGGATTATAATTTGGATTTAGAGTAAAATTAGAAAAAAACTGTTAGAATAACTTACTGTATAAAATATGGTGGGAGGAACCATTGATTTAAAAGCCATAAATGGGAGAGAAAAAATTGTGAGAGTGGAAAAACTCATCTTGTTGATAACCTGCAAGGGAGGGAAGATCATTTGAATTGGAGGACAAAGAAAATCTCTTAGGAATTGCAGGAAAGTGTAAATTAAATTCTCAAAATTGTAACTGATAGAGAAAGAGGAGATCTACACTTAACTAAATGTTTATTCAAAATGACTGAAAACAATGAGATATTACTGACAAAGGACCAATGCTGATCACTGTATTGTCACTTCTGCTGGACCCTGATTTTGACAGCTTAGGTAGATGTTTTGGAGATTTGAATTCCTGTTTATTTACAAATCCTCCAATTTTGTGTCATGTTGTGAATGTCCCACACACTAACAGCTAGTTTCCTAAGTGAGTTTCATGCTTCCAAAACAATCCATATTTTTAATTTTATCGTGTTACCAGAGGTTCAGTAGAGAAAGATGTTATCAACTAGATTATTGAGGACAAATTGCTGGAATAGTATTATTATTTTCATGGGAAAATTCTGAGGCTTCATGGACTATTCTAGGATAAAAGGGAGAAGAAAAATAATATGTGTAATTTGGATGAACTCAACTTGAAGTAGAAACAATCCTTTTATTTGTGAAGAGGAAGCATGTGATAGGAATTGATTTCATGGTTTTTCAAGGGATTCAAAATAGAAAATAAACATGCACATTCATTTGGATAATTATCTGGTGGTACTGGTAATGATGTTTATTTAGCAGATGAAAATAGAGTTTCAGACCTGTGAATATAAGAGTTCAGAATTCTAGAACATTAGAGCTTAAAGAGAACTTGGGATAATTTAACCATCCTGAAGCCCTGGGAAGTCAACTGACATTCAAGTTCACATAGCTAGTATATAAACAATGTGGACTCATTGAGTGATGTGATTAGAACTCATAATTCAAAATATGAATTAGCAAGTCTTTTTCTTCTTATTACTTTTCACTGGTTGCATCTAGCTTTAAAGGAGTAATCAGGAAACATTAAGACAAAATAAGTAATGTGAAAAATTCGGCACTTTGCTAGATCTATTAGTGGCACCTATGGGTAGCTTGGTGTGAAAAGAGGTTGCAACTGGAATGTAGGCAAAAGTTTGAATTCTCTATCCATTGAAAACTAATGAAGAGTTTATTATATAACTACTTGTAGAAGATTGTGTTTTCCGAAGATGGCAGTAAGAGTATCTTTCACTCCATGTGTTCTTTACAGTATGACCTTACTAGAATTGAAGCCTATTTTCCCACTTCTCCTACTTCTCACCTTCAACTCCCACTGCCACCCCACTTACACCTCAGGGGTCCTTTCTGTTTGGTGAAACTGGTGCTATGTAACCTCTGAGGCTGAGACAGACAGGACAATACTGGTTTCACTTTATTTTGGGATACCTGCCCTGGGAACAAGCCACAGTGCTGTGAGGGAAGCCCAGGACACCTAGAAAAGCCATCTACAGGTGTTCCAGCTGGCAGTCCTGCTCAGCTTCCATAAAAGAGCCATGTGCATGAGATGCCTGTAAGATGACTTCAGCAGCCACTAGCTGATTATAGCTGCAGGGAGCTGAGCCATCTTCTGTGACAAGGAGCAACAAAATAAAAACAAATGATAGCTGTTATCTAAATTATTAAGGGTTGGAATTGGTTTGTTAGGAAGCAATAGATAAGAACACTACTCCAAAAAAAAAAAAATACCAAAAATAAGAAGTGATTATTATCCCTTAAAAGGCAAAATAAATGTGAAATTAGACTCTCATTCTATCACACAGATACCAATTGATTTCAAGGAAAATGTGAACTATAAGCAAAGTGCAAGTTTCTAGCAAAAGCCATAGATAAGAGGACATAAAATGAGGGGCAACAACATTCTCCAAGCTTAAAATGGAAGTTATATAAACTCAAACATTATTGCACACACATCTTTGTATTTGTTAAAAAAAAAAAACAAAAACAGGCAAGGTGACCTTATGCATCTTTTCCACCTCTAACTTCTGTCATTCCATTTTCATTGTGTGGGTGTTCAGTTTGCTGAAAAAGCCAGATTTTAGAACAGCTTTCTTTAGGAAACGATGTTTTTAAAGTTAAGAAAAAAAATCTTGCCACACTGTAGAAGTGGCAGATATAAAAATAGATAAAAAAATAAATTGAAAATTCATAACAATTGTGCTGCAAAAGATGTGTTGAGACTGAATTACAAAGTAAAATGAACAAAGTGGGCTTTTGATTAAATGAGTAAGCCAAAGTATTTACAGTATGATAATATGTTGGAAATGACTACAGAAATCATAAAATAAATGAAAAAGCACATGCGCACAAGGCTTGGATTGAGCTAGCATAAAATGAGAATTTTAGAAGGTATGATTTTATAGTATAATGTAGGGGCTAGAGAGCTGGGTTGATTCCTAATTCTAACAGAAAGAACACTCAAATCTGTGCTGAGAAAAAATGCAGAAAATGGGAACTACAATATGTCAGAAAAGTTTTGTACTGGAGAAAAGATACTAAGGTAGAAAACCAAAGATTTGGACTGGTAAAAGATAAAAGTACATTCCTTCCCTTTCCCTGCATCCCACCCCCGTTGTCCTCAGACACAAATCAACACCATCCGTTTTCAAAGAGCAAAAGTGACTCCATGTTCCTCACTTACATCTGCACAGATGGCAACAATAATTCACCAGTTTCCAAACAATTCATCATCACTTTCTAAGTAAAGGTTGAAGACCTGGTTGGATTGAAGTTTTAATAAGGCTAAGGGCTTTTTTGAATTTCTTCTATTAATAAGCATCTTTATTCATTTAGCATCTACTCAGGGTGATGACAGATACAGAGGTTAAAAGTCTAATGTGGCTATGACCCAATTGAGGAGATAGATCTAAGTTAGTAAAGAATATTGAATACTGGTGAAGTATTAGTGTTAGTAATAATGAAGGAATGAGTGTGAGGTTTGCAAATATTGATCAGAACTGACAAACTGTAAATCATTCTTGACCATCCTCTAGCTTTGCACCTAGCACATAGTGAGTACTCACAAAGGATTTATAGAAAAATTGAGCAAGAAAGGTAAAACATGTGAAAAGGGGGTTTAAAACTGTGATAGGGAGGAGTCGGTCCTGGCTAGTGATGGGATGGCAAGGTTGGTTATCAGGGGACAGAGATCAAGGAGACCTGGAAGGAAGGTGATCCATTCATTTTCTGTGGTAGAAAAATTAAAATCAATAAAACTGCCCAATACCCAAGAGAGATTACTCTGATAGCAGAATGAGAGATGGAACAGAAAGAGAAACTCAAGTGAGATAGCATCAATTTCCATTCTTCCCAGCCCTAGAAGGCTTGTTTCTAATGTTTGTGCTTTGTGTTCAGTTGAATAAAACAACCTCAAGCAAGATGTGTTGCGTTTATGTGTGTGAGTGCGTGTGTTTTGGTGGGGGGAGTTCTGTAAGAATATTATGAAGAACATCTGGAATTAACTATGTGGGTGGGGAATGATGAGATGTGGGTAAGTCCGTCTGAACCAAGACATGGAGAAAAACAATAGTTTGAGAAGGCATACAAAATGCAGCCTTAGACCTCAAAGGATGGACCACACAGAAGCTACACCCTCTTTAGGTCATGATGAGTACAGAAAACTGGTTTTATTATCTGAAGATGAAAGCAACCATACATCCATCCTTGCTTACATGAGGACAGACCTTACCTTAAAACAAACAAAACATTTGGTAGAGTAATTCTTACCTGTTATGGTTTAGATATGAGGTGTTATCCAACAGCCTGTGTGTGAAACAATGCAAGACAATTTAAAGGTGAAATGATTGGGTTATGAGAGCCTTAACCCAATCAGTAAGTTAATCCTCTGATAGGGATTAACTGAGTCATACCTGAGGCAGGTAGGGTGTGGCTGGAAGAGGTGGGTCATTAGTGGTGTGCCTTTAGAGTATATATTTTGTAATTGTCCAGTGGAGTCTCACTCTGCTTCCTGATCACCATGTCTTGAGCTGCTTTCCTCTGCCACACTCTGCTACCCTGATGTTTTGCTGCATCTCAGGCCCTGAGGAATGGAGCTAGCTGTCTATGGACTGAGACCTTTGAAACTATAAGCCCCCAAATGAACTATTCCTCCTTAAAATTGTTCTTGTCTGCTCCTTTGGTCACAGTAGTGGAAAAGATGACTAAACCACCACTCACAAGTTTGGCACCTTTATTGACACACTAAATGTCTGATTTGGGAGGTGAGACCTTTTATTTGTCATTTCACTAGACAAACAGCAAGGTCTGATTGTGTGGACTGCTTGGGTTTGAATACTCTACTCACTAGTTCAGTGACTCCAGGCACATTATTTAACTTCTCTTTGCCTCCATTTTCCCACTAGAAAATGGGGAGACTTCTATAAACCTCCCTATAGGGATGATGTGAGGATGGAACATTATTAATTACCTAAGACGTGCTCGGAATAGTACTTGGCTCACTGGTATTGATCAATAAATATCAGATATCATTTTAACTGTCCTAGTTTTGCCTTTGTCTCTTTTGTCTGAGGAAAAAACTGATCATTTCTATCAGTTTTTCTACAGTAGTATGTCAGCTAGAGACCACTTAAATTACTTATCCTAAGTAACACAATAAATGATTTGATGGCATTTGGACAATATTCTCAAATCCTTCTGTTAAAGAGAGCCACATTTTTATTTTTCTAGAACAAAGATAAAAAATACCCTCTCCGAGTTGAACAGAACACAATCATGAATAAATTAGTTGCATTTTGTTTTTCCTGTCTGAAAAAGCCTGAAAAATAATCTTCTTTTTCATGTGAAAGGACATCTAAAAAGAACCAGGCCACACAATGTCACCACAATGTCTTTACCAGAAGTAAAATGAACCACAGTAGAAAAGAATGAAGTCTGACAGGAGGCTCAGGATGCTGTTTTGATTATCCAGACATGTCTGTGTGAAAGTCACTAGTGTGCCGAAGTGGACCTTGTCATTCGAAAAGCACTTCATCTTGTATTTGTGAAGATTTAAATGGAAATTGTTGTCTTTGGAAAACTGCTATCAGAAGAGATTTGGCTGTGCTTAAAAGTTCAGATCCATTTGCCTCTTAATACCTCTAAGTCCTTCCCTTATGCCACAGGGCATAGCTTCTTCAGAATCTAATACTAATCTAGAAACCATAGAAATAATTGATCTTCAAAGCTTTGTGTGCATAGAATGAACCAAAATGTATTGTATAGTTACATGGTACCAATGCTCACATGTAAATGAATAGCAGTTTTGCAATGTAAGTTTGATATTCTGGCACAGAAGAAGAAACTGAGGCAACAGAGGATGAGTTCCTAGTTCAAGGTCATACAGCCACAAAAGGAAAAAATTGGAATAACTATTTTCACTCAATTTTTTTTGTGTCTCCACCTCTCAATTACTACCAACTGTATAGGAGATGTAGTTCAAGACCTTTCATCCAAAATAATAGGAAGCATAGTGGGCTGGGAATATAGCTCAGTTGGTAGAGCGCTTACCTTTGCAAGCACAAGACCTTGAGTTCAATCCCCAGCACGGCAAAAAAAAAAAGGAAGTATAATAAAAGTGGAGCTAAAGTCTTCACAGATTACTACCTGAACTTGAATAACTTTAAATGATGTTCAAAGAAAAACTTGTCCTATCACTATACTTTGAGCTGCCTGGACATCGTTGAATGTCATGTATTTGAAGTTCCATAAAATTCCCTGGAAATCAACATTGGGGGGCGGCTTGATATTCTTGGCTTCTCTTTAATACAACAGTCCCACTGTTTTGACACCACTGTGTTCTTGAAATGTTATTAATACAAAATGAAATAAATTTTCCTCAGAAAGATTCTTAGACTATTAGGTGGAAAGTAAAACAGGCTATTTGCAATACTGTTAAACTAAAAATGAATGCCCAGGTTAAATATGAAATCAAATAGTACCATTTGAGATGCTTTCCTGAGGAATAGCATCAAATTTATTGTTGCTCATTATATTGGTGTGTGTTACTAACAAGAAACTTTTCTTTCCCAGATGCATTGTTTATTTACTGACATTTACAATTCTAAAAATAAACTGTCTCTTGGCTCATGGGAGAAAAAACAAAAATTGGACATAACGACAGGGCTGTGAGCCTCTCTACTGAGAAAAGTTGAAAAAAATGATATGCAGATGCAATTGACTTCTTTCTCATCTCATCCACAGCTTCTTTACAGGACTATAGGAACTCAGCACAGTAAAAACAGGAAAGACTTAACAATAGTTTGGGTAACTCATTTTTTTCTTTGATAGTATCACATGACATCAGGATATATTTGTTAGTCCATCCTTTTTTGTTTATACAACTAACTTCAGTATTCAGTTTCTTCAAGCACTTACTGAAGTTTAGAAAAGTTGACCATTTATTGGTCATAAACATGACTCAGTATGTTTAATTAATGGAAATATCATGAGTTCTGTTTTTTTTTTATCACAAAGTGGTTATGTTAGAAATGGAAAGCATCATAAAACTAGGAAATATGCATGTTTGGGAATTAGGATATAATCATTAAATAGTATATGGCTCAAAGAAAACATTAGAATGGATCAGACAATGTTTGAAATTGAAGATAATGAAAATATTACATTACAAAACATAGAGTAAGCTGCTAAATCATTACCTGGAGAATATTTTAAGATAATTTTCTCTTACTGTATGTATTTATCATGTACAATATGTTTTGAAATGTGCAGTATTATGGAACATTTAAACAAAACATATTTATTTACCTAATATATTTATCATTTTTTGTGTGTGGTGAGAACACTTAAAAATACTCTCTCGATGACGTTCAAGAATAAAATACATTGTTTTGAACTATAGTCACTGCATTGCACAAGAGGTCTTTTGAATTTATTCCTTCTAATTGAAATTTCCTATCTTTTAAATAATATCCCCAGCTCCCTTTCTACTCTATTTTTCTAAGAGTTCAATTTTTTAAGCTTCCACATATGAGTGAAATCACACAATATTTATCTTTCAGTGCCTGGCTTATTTCTCTTTCTATAATGTCCTTTAAGGTTCATTCATGGTATCATCAGTGACAGAATGTTCTACATTTTCAATACTGAATAGTATGCCACTGTGTATACTACAACTTCTTTATCATTTCTTCATTGATGAACACTTAGGTTCATTCTGATTCTTGTCTGTTGTAACTAGTGCTGCAATGGAACACAATAGTGTTGATATCTCTTTAGCATACTAATTTCATTTTCTTTGACATATAACCAGTAGTGGGACTACTGGATCACATGGAAGTTCTATTTTTAGTTTCTTGAAGGACCTCCATACTGTTTTCCATAATGATTTTGCTCATTCACATTTTCCACCCACAGTGTGCAAGTGTTCCCATTTTTCCACATCCTAACCAGCAATTCTTATCTCTCATCTTGCTTTATAATAACCATTCTAACAGGATGATATTTCATTATGGTTTTAATTTGCATTTCTTTCATGATTAGTGATATGGAGCAAATTTTTTTTTCACATTCCTGTCAGTGATTTGTATGTCTTCTTTTGAGAGATGCTATTCTGGCCCTTTGCCCATTTTTAAATTGGGCTGTTTGTTGAAAACTCCAAGCCAAAATGGTCTTGTCAGTGAGGTCTCACAAACATTCAAGGAAATAACATGAATTTTACTGAAACTCATCTAAGTAGTAAAGAAAAGATTGCAGACTCCCTGAGTCATTTTATGAGAATAACATACCATTGATTATAAAACCAGGGAAACAAAATTATATACACCAATCTCACCAACAAACACAGACTGCAAAAACCCTTTACAAAAACTATCAAAGACGTGAAAATATATAAAAAGAGTAATATACATGACTAAACTGAGTGAATCTTAGGAGCTGAAGATTAGTTTGAAAATCAAAAATCAATCAGTATAGGAAAAGAAGAACTCAAACTATCCCTATTTGCTGATGACATGATTCTCTATTTAGAAGACCCTAAAAATTCCACCAGAAAACTTCTGGAACTCATAAATGAATTCAGTAAAGTAGCAGGATATAAAATTAATGCTCATAAATCAAATGCATTTTTATTTGTAAGTGATGCATCCTCTGAGAGAGAAATTAGGAAAACTACCCCATTCATAATAGCCAAAAAAATTAAAATACTTGGGAATCAATCTAACAAAAGAAGTGAAAGACCTCTACAATGAGAACTACAGAACACTAAAGAAAGAAATTAAAGGGAATCTGAGAAGATGGAAAGATCTCCCATGTTCTTGGATAGGCAGTATTAATATTGTCAAAATGGCCATACTACCAAAAGTGCTATACAAATTCAATGCAATTCCAATTAAAATCCCAATGACAGACCTCATAGAAATATAACAAGCAATCATGAAATTCATTTGGAGGAATAAGAGACCCAGAATAGCTAAGGCAATTCCTAGCAAGAAGAGCAAAGCAGGGGGTATCACAATACCAGATCTTCAACTATATTACAGAGCAGTAGTAACAAAAACAGCTTGGTATTGGCACCAAAATAGACAGGTAGATCAATGGTACAGAATAGAGGACATAGAGACAAATCCACATAAATACAGGTATCACGTACTTGACAAAGGAGCCGAAAAACATACAATGGAGAAAAGATAGCCTCTTCAACAAATGGTGCTGGGAAAACTGGAAATCCATATGCAGCAAAATGAAACTAAACCCATATCTCTCACCCTGTACAAAACTCAACTCAAAGTGGATCAAGGACCTAGAAATCAGACCAGAGACTCTGCACCTAATAGAAGAGAAAATAGGTCCAAATCTTCATCATGTTGGCCTAGGACCAGATTTCCTTAACATGACTCCCAAAGCGCAAGAAATAAAAGCAGCAATCAATGATTGGGATAGAGTTAAACTAAAAAGCTTTTTCTCAACAAAGGAAAAAATCAGCAATGTGAAAGGAGAGCCTTCAGAGTGGGAGAAAATCTTTGCCACACACACTTCAGACAGAGCACTAATCTCCAGAATCTACAAAGTACTCAAAAATCTTTACACCAAGAATACTAATAACCCAATCAATAAATGGGCCAAGGAAATGAACAGACACTTTACAGAGGAAGATCTACAAGCAATCAACAGATTTATGAAAAAAATGTTCAACATCCCTAGTTATAAGATAAATGCAAATCAAAACCACCTTAAGATTTCATTTTACCCAATTAGAATGTCTTTTATTAAGAATACAGGCAACAACAGGTATTGGTGAGGATGTGGGGAAAAGAGTACACTCATACATTGCTGGTGGGAGTGCAAGTTGGTGCAGCCACTCTGGAAAGCAGTGTGGAGATTCCTTAGAAAACTTGGAATGGATCCACCATTTGACCCAGCTATCCCACTCCTTGGCCTATACCCAAAGGACTTAAAATCAGATTACTACAGTGATGCAGCCACATCAATGTTCATAGCTGCTCAATTCACAATAGTTAGATTGTGGAACCAACCTAGATGCCTTTCAATAAATGAATGGCTAAAGAAACTGTGGTATATATACACAATGGAATATTACTCAACCATAAAGAAGAATAAAATTATGGCATTTGCAGGTAAATGGATGATACTGGAGACTGTTATGTTAAGTGAGATTAGCCAATCCCCCAAATTCAAAGGCCGAATGATCTCTCTGATAAGTGAATGACGATGCATAATGCGGGCTGGAAGGGGGGCAAGAATGGAGGAAAGATAGCATAGAGGGAAGGGAGGGGTGGGGTTGGGCTGGGGGGGTAATAATAACAGAATGTGTGACAGACATCATTGCCCTGTGTACATGTATGAATGCACAGATGGTGTGACTCTACTTTGTGTACAACCAGAGAAATAATAACTGTACTCCATGTGTGTTCAATGAATCAAAATTAAATAAATTAAAAAAAAAGAAAATTTGTTAGTAAGATAATTAATCACAGTCAGTTAAGATTGCTGTCTTTCCTTGTTGAATTAACGTCCATTGTATATCCACTTAAACTGGCCAACTTTGGAAGGGCTATAGGCATTTGAAGAATTTGAATGAGGAAAAGTAGACTTGTGGTTTTATTTTTTTAAATGTTTTTCATTTTTTATCAGTTCTTTTTAGTTACATAAAGAACTAAAATTAATTTTGACATAATTATAAAGGCATGGAATATAATTTGCTCTAATTCAGTCCCTAGTACTTCCCCTTTCCCATCCCTTCTTCCTCCCACGATTCCCTTCCTTCTACTCTGCTGATCTTTCTGCTATTTCCTTATACTTTTTTTTTAAAGCTAATGACTTGTGGATGTACATAATGGTAAGATTCACTGTGGCATATTCATATATATACATAGGAAAGTTAGATTACATTCATTCCACTGTTCTTGCCTTATTCCACCCCTTTTCCCTCCCCCTCAATCCTCTTCCTCTACTCCATTGATCTTTCTTCTATTTTGATGAAATTTGACCTTTGATATTTGATCTTTGACTTTTTTGAGTCTGGCTTATTTCACTTAGTATGATACTCTCCATATCCATCCATTTATAGGCAAATGCCATAAGTTCATTTCTTAGCAATACTCCATTGTGTAAATATACCACATTTTCTTTATACATTCATCTGTTGAAAAGAACCTAGGTTGGTTCTATAGCTTGGCTATTGTGAATTTTGCTTCTATAGATATTGATTTGGCTATATCCATTTATTAGATCTTGTGGCTATGTACTGAGGAATGGGATAGCTGGATCATATGGTGGTTCCATTCCTAGGTTTTTCAGCAATCTCTACTCTGCTTTCCAGGGTGCTTTTATAGGCTGGGGATATAGCTCAGTTGGTGGAGTGCTTGCTTCACAAGCCCAAGGCCCTGCGTTCAAACCTCAGCACTGAAAAAAAAAAAAAAAAAAAAGAACAGAGTTCTTTCACTAATTTGCAGTCCTACCAGCAATGTATGAATGTACTTTTTCCCCCACATTCTCTCCAGCACTTATTATTATTTGCATTCTGGATAATTTCCTGATGGGAGTGAGATGAAACCTCAATGTAGTTTTGATTTGCATTTCTTTAATTGCTAGAGATGATGAATTTTTTCATATATATATATAAGCATTTTTATTTCTTCTTTTTAAGAAGTGTGTGTTTAGTTATTCTCCCCCTTTGTTTTTATTAATATTAAGTTTTTTTAGTTCTTTTTATATTCTTAACATTAATGCCTTGGGGGGCAGATTGCAAAGATCTTCTTCCATTCTCTAGGCTCTCTCTTTACACTCTTAATTGTTTCCTTTGCTATGCAAAAGCTTTTGAATTTGATGCCATCCCACTTTTTGATTTTGGATTTTATTTCTTGAGCTTAGTAGTCCTGTTAAGGAATTCGGATCCTGTGACAACATAGCCAAGTGTTAGGCCAACATTTTATTTTAGTAGTTGCAGAGTTTCTAGTCTAATTCCTAGGTCTTTGATCCTCTTGGAGTTGACTTTGTGTAGGGTGAGAGATAGGGGTCAAGTTTCATTTTTCTATTTATAGCTACCTAGTTTTCCCAGCATTATTTGTTAAAAAGCCTAACTTCTCTAATGCATGTTTTTGGCAACTTTGTCTAGTATCAACTGTGTCTTCTATTTTATTCCACTGGTCTTCGTGACTGTTTTGGTGCCAATACCATGCTGATTTTGTTACTATAATTCTAGTATTTGGGGTCTGTTTTTGTGATGCCTCCAGCATCACTCTTTTTGTTCACTATTGTTTTAGCTATTATTTTTCTGAATGAATTTTCAAATTACTTCTTCTAGTTCTGTGAAGAATGTCATTCATACTTTGAAGGGGATTGCACTGAATCCATATAATGTTTTCAGTAGTACAGCAATTTTGACAATACTAATTCTGCATATCCAAGAACCTGGGAGTTCTTTCAAATGTTGAGGTAAGTTCCTTCTATTCTTAGTTTCTCTTGTGTTTTAAACATTAATGGGTGTCATTGTATTTATGGAATGCCTTTCCTGCATCTATTGAGATAATCACGTGATTCTTCTCCTTAACTTTTTGCTGTGATGAATTACACTTACTGACTTCCATATGTGGAACCAAACTTGTATCCCTGGGATGAAACCCACTTGATCATGGCACACTATCTCTTTAATGAGTTTTTCTAAGTAGTTTGCCAACGTCTGTTAAGAATTTTTGAATAATAACCAGGTACTTTGTGGTGGTCTTGTGACAATTAAATGATGAAATATAGCAAAGCTTTTAGTATTGTTCCTGGCATACACAGAAACAGCATAAATGTGAGTGGTGCTGAAGATGAGGATGAATATTTGCAATAACGAGTTGGGAGTGAATTTCACCTTCATGTATATGTGTAAAGTACCAGTTAAAAACTAATAAATAAGTACAAGGAAGACCAATGAAGGAAGGGGAATGGTGGCAGAGATGTGGAAAGGGATAAAGGAAGCACCAGGGATTGAAATTGAGCAATATATATTCCATGCATATGTGAATATATCAAAATGGATTCCACTATTGTGTGTAACCACAATTCACTAATAAAAGTCAGGGAAAAAAAGAATTTTTGCATCTCTGTTCATCAAATGATATTGGCCTAAAGTTTTCTTTCCTTTTTGTATCTGTCTGTTTTTATTATCTGGATGATACTGACTTCATAGAATGAATTTCCAGTCTTCCCTCCTTTTCTATTTTATGGAATAATTTGAGGAGGATTGGTATTAGTTCTTTGCTGAAGGTCTGGTAGAACTCAGCTGAGAATTCATCCAGTCCTGGGTTTTCTTTTTTTGTTAAACTTTTTGATAACTTCTTCAATTTCATTGCTTAATATTGATCGGTTAAGTTTCCTATATCCTCATGGTTCAATTTGGGTGGGTCATATGTATCTATGAATTGGTTAATATCTTCATAATTTTCTAGCTTATTAGAGAATAAATCTTCAAAGTAGTTTCTGCTGATCCTAGGAATTTCAGTAGTCTCTGTGGTTATGTTTTCTTTTTCATTTCTAATATTGTCAATTTGTGTTTTCTCTTTCTTTTGGTTAGTTTGACTGAGGGTTTATCCCTCTTGTTTATCCTTTCAGAAAGCCACCTCTTTGTTTCACTGATCTTTTGTATTACTTTTTATTCTCAATTTCATTGATTTAAGCTCTGATTTTAATCATTCCCTGTCTTTTATGCATTTTAGTGTTAGTTTGTTCTCTTTCTGAGTCCTTAAGGTATAATAGTGTAATTGTGTAATATTAGATTTAATAATATTTAGTATCTAATTTTTTTTTGGTACTAGGGATTTAACCCAAAAGCACATTATCACTGAGCTGCATCCTCAGCCCTTTTTTATTTTTTATTTTGAGACTCAGTCTCACTCAATTGCTGAAGGTCTCACTAAGTTGCTGAGGCTGGTCTTAAACTTGTTATCCTCCTGTCTCATCCTCCTGAGTCACTGGTAATACATGCATATGCCAGAGTTCCCAGTTAGTATCTTTCTACTTTTTTCTACTTTTTTTTAAATGTATAAACTCAGTGCTATAAACTATCCTCTTAGAATTGTCTTCATACTGTCCAGAGATTTTGACATGTTTTTTCACTCTTCTCATTTGTTTCTAAGAATGTTTTTATTTCTCTCCTAGTTTATGCTATTAGTCATTCAAAAATGTGTTATTTAATCTCCAGGGGTTGGAGTGGTTTCTGTTTTTTATCTTGTCATTAGCTCCTAATTTCATTCCATTATGATATGATAGAATATAAGGAAATGTCTCTATTTTTTTGTATTTGCTAAGATTTTCTTTGGGACCTAAAATATTATCTATTTTAGAAAATGCTTGATGTGCTGTTGAGAAGAAAGTGAATTCAGTCTTTGAGGGAGGGAACTAATCCTGCTTTGCTTATGAAAACAGTAAAAACCTTCTGTGATTCAGTTACTCAGCATGAAGATGTTGATACAATTAAGGACCCACCCTCACTACCCACTTTTGTCTCCAAATTTAACTAGATCCAAATCTAAGCAGGTTCCTAGAGGTGAGGTACAGAGTGTGACCCATGAGGAGGTACACTATACTCCAAAGGAATTTCTTGAGTTTTCTAATTTCATACAGAGGCCTGGGGAACATGTGTGGGAATGGATTTTAAGGGTGTGGGATAATGATGGAAGGAACATAAACTTAGATCAGGCTGAATTTGCTGATATTGGCCCATTGAGTAGAGATTCTAGATTCATTATAATAGCTCACAGTGTTTAAAAAGGTACTAATAGCTTGTTTGGCCGGTTGGCTGAAGTATGGGTCCAAAGATGGCTACCATAAATGAGCTGGAAAGGCCTGACATCCCTTGGTTTACAGTTGATGAGGGAATTCAGAGGCTTGGATTGGGATGCTGGAGTGGATCTGTCATGTACGACCTTCTCCTCCATATCTGGGGGGTCCCGAAGATGTGAGCTTCACCAAAACTATAAGAAACAAATTTGTGAGAGGAGCACCAGCATCCTTGAAGAGCTCTGTTGTTGCTCTTCTTTGTATGCCAGACCTTACTGTGGGAGCTGCTGTCATTCAATTGGAAGACTTAAGTGCAATTGGAATGATTAGATTTCGGGGAGGAAGGGGTCAAGTGGCAACCCTCAATTGCCAAAGACAGGATGGTCTTAGTTACCATAGTGGACAGCAAAGGGGACAAAATGAACACAATGTTCTGACTTGTGTAGATCTCTGGTGTTGGCTAATTAATCATGGTGTTTCTAAAAGCCAAATAGATGGGAAACCCACTAAATTCTTACTTGACTTATATTAGTAGAAAAATTCCAGGGCAAATGTACAAAAGTCTGCCCTAGGTCATAAGAGCAAAGAATCATGGCCCCTCAACCACTTCCTGGATTTGAGTCAATTTACTGATCCAGAACCCCTTGAATGAAGGGAGACCAGGTCCCCTTGAGGAAGGACCCCACTGTCCTACCAGAAATCTTTGCTATGAATCTTTCTCCCATTCTTCCCCAAAGGACCTAAGACCTTTTACCAGGTAACTGTGCGTTGGGGAAAAGGCAATGATCAGACTTTTGGGGGACTACTGGACACAGGCTCTGAATTGACATTGATTCCAGGAGACCCAAAACATCATTGTGATCCTCCAGTAAAAGTAGAGGCTTATTAAAGTCAGGTGATCAAGGTTCAACTTACAGTGGGTCCAGTGGGTCCCCAAACTCATCCTGTAGTGATTTCCCCAGTCTCGAAATGCATAAGCAGGATAGATGTACTTCACACTTGGCAAAACTCCCACATTGGTTCCCTAACCTGTGGAGTAAGTAAGGGCTATTATGGTGGAAAAGGTCAAATGGAAGTCTCTGGAGTTCATATACCTGTGAAAATAGTGAACAAAAACAATACCACATTCCTGAGAGATCAATGCCACCATCAAGGACTTGAAGGATGCAGGGGTGGTGATTCCTACAACATTCCCACTGAACTCTCCTATTTGGCCTATGCAGAAGACAGATGGGTCTTGAAGAATGACAGTTGAATGCTGTAAGCTTAATCATCTGGTGACTCTAATTGCAGCTGCTGTACCAGATGTGATTTCCTTGCTTGAACAGATTAATACATCTCCTGGTACCTGGTATGCAGCTATTGATTTGGCAAATGCTTTTTTCTCAATCCTGGTGTATAAGGACCACCAGAAACAATTTGCTTTCAGCTGAAAAGGTCAGCAATATACCTTCATACCCCTGTCCTTCCTCAGGGGTATGTCAACTTTCCAGCACTCTGTCACAGCTTAGCTTATAGAGATTGTGATTGTCTTTCTCTCCCACACAGTATAACACTGGTCCATTATATTAATGACATTATGTTAATTGAATCAACAGAGCAGGAGGTAGCAACCACTTTGAAATTGCTAGTGGAGCATTTACGTGTCCAAGGTTGAGAAACAAATCCCCCTAAAATTCAGGGGCCTTCAACTTCAGTAAAGTTTCTAGGAGTCCAGTGGTATGGGATCTGCTGAGATATTCCTCCTAAAGGTAAAGGATAAGTCGTTGCATCTGGCCCCTCCTACAAATAAGAAAGAAGCACAATGCCTGGTGGGCCTATTTGGATTTTGGAGGCAGCACATTCCTCAGTTGGGTGTATTACTTTGACCCACTACTGAGTGACTAGAAAAGCTTCCTGTTTTGAGTGGGGTCCAGAACAGGAGAAGACTCTGCAACAGGTTCAGGCTGCTGTGCAGGCTGCTCTGCCACTTGGCCCCTATGACCCAGCAGATGCATGATACTAGAAGTATTAGTGGCATATAGGGACATTGTCTGGAGTCTTTGTCAGGTCCCCTTATGTGAATCACAGAGGAGGTAATTGGGATTTTTGGAGCAAGGTCCTTCCATCATCTTCAGACAACTACTCTCGCTTTGAAAAACAACTCTTGGCCTGCTACTGAGTCTTAGTGTAAACTGAATACTTGACCACGGACAGCAAGGTTACTCTGCAACCTGAGCTGCCCACCATGAACTGGGTGTTATCTCACCCACCAAGCCATAAAGTTGGATGTGCGCAGCAGCACTCCCTCATCAAGTGGAAGTGGTACATACATGATTGGGCATGGGCAGAACCTGAAGGTACAAGTAGGTTGCATGAAGAAGTGGCCCAAATGCCCATGGTTCCTACTCCAACTGCAGTACTTTCTGTCCCTCAGCATGAACCTATGGCTTCATGGGGTGTACCTTATGTTCAATTAACAGAGGAAGAGAAGACTAGACCTGGTTCATGGATAGTTCTGCACAAGACACAGGTACCACTTGGAAGTGGACATCTGCGGCTCTGCTGCCCCTTTCTGGAACAACTCTGAAGAAGAGTGGTGAAGGGAAATCTTCACAATGGGAAGAACTTAGGGCAGTGAATCTTATTGTGCATTTTGTCTGGAAGGAAAAATGGCCAGATGTGGGACTGTACACCAACTCATGGGCCATAGCCAATGGTTAAGCTAGCTGGTCAGAGAACTGGAAAGAACATCATTGAAAAATTGATGACAAGGACATTTAGGGAAGAGGTATGTGGATAGACCTCTCTGAATGGAAAGGATGTGAAGATATTTGTTACTTATGTTAATGCCCACAAAAAGGTGACCTCAGCAGAGGAGGATTTTAATAACCAGGTAGATAGGATGACCCAGTCTGTGGATAGCAATCAGCCTCTTTTCCAAGCCACCCCTGTCATTACCCAATGGGCTCATGAACAAAGTGGTCATGGTGGCAGGAATGGCAGTTATGCATGGGCTCAGCAGCATGGACTTCCACTCGCTAAGGCTGATTTGGCTACAGCCATGGCTGAGTGCCAAATTTGCCAGCAGCAGAGACTGACACTAAGCCTCTGAAATGGCATCATTCCCTGGGAAGTTCAGCCTGCAACCTGGTGGCAGGTTTATTATATTGAACCACTTCTATCATGAAAGGGCAGCGGTTTGTCCTTACTGGAATAGATACTTATTCTGGGTATGGATCTGCCTTCCCTGCACATAGTACTTCAGCAAAAATGATCATCCATGGACTTACAAAATGCCCTCTCCATCATCATGGTATTCTGCACAGCATTACTTTGGACCAAGGAGTTTACTTCACAGCCAAAGAAGTGGGACAGTGGGCTCATGATCATGGGATTCACTGGTCTTACCATGTTCCCCACCATCCTTAAGCAGCTGGTTTGACAGAATGATGAAATGGACTCTTTTTTTTGGAATCAGGGATTGAACTCAGGGACACTCGGCCACTGAGCCACATCCCCAGCCCTATTTTGTATTTTATTTAGAGACAAGGTCTCACTGAGTTGCTTAGGGCCTCGCTAAGTTGCTGAGGCTGGCTTTGAACTCGTGATCCTCCTGACTCAGCCTCCCAAGTCACTTGGATTAGAGGCGTGCGCCACCACCCCCGGCGGGCTTTTTTTTTTTTTTTTTTTTTGCGGTGCTGGGGATTGAACCCAGGGCCTTGTGCTCACGAGGCAGGCACTCTACCAACTGAGCTATATCCCCAGCTCCTGAAATGGACTCTTGAAGATGCAGTTACAATGCCAGATAGGTGGCAATACCTTGCAGGGCTGGGGCAAAGTTTTTCAGAAGGCTGTCTATACTCTGAATCAGTGTCCACTGTATGGTACTGTCTCTCCAATTGCTAGAATTCATAGGCCAATAAATCAAGAGGGTGGAAATAGGAATGGTACCACTTACCATTACCCCTAGTAACCCACTAGGAAAGTTTTTGCTTCCTATCCCTGCAACCTTACACTGTGCAGGCCTAGAAGTCTTAGTTCCAGAAGGAGGAATGCTTCAGCTGGGAGCTACAACAATGATTTCATTAAACTGGAAGTCAAGATGTCCCCCTGGCCACTTTGGGCTCCTCATACCTCTGAGTCAATGGGTTATAAAGGGAGTTATGGTGCTAGTGGGGGTGATTGACCCGGATTACCAAGGAGACATTGAACTGTTACTCCACATGGGGGTAAGGAAGTGTACTCCTGGAGTGCAGGAGATCTCTTGGGGCATCTCTCAGTATTACCCAGTCCTGTTATTAAGGTCAATGGAAAAGTACAATCCAATTCCAGCAAGACAACAAATGTCTTAAACCCTTCAGGAATGAAAGTGAAACCCTCAGGTAAAGAGCCAAGACCTGCTGAGATGCTTGCTGAAGGTAGAGGGAATACAGAATGGGTAGTAGAAGAAGGTAGTCATAAATACCAACTACAGCCACATGACCAGTTACAGAAAGGAGGATTGTAATTCCCATGGATATTTCTTCCCTATTCCATTAAGAATATGTTTATGCATACTTACGCATACATTAATAGAAAATGTTTGTTACTCTCCTGTTATTCATCATGTAATGTAGTATTGATTGACTTAACATCAGTAATGTTTCTATGTTTTTCTTCTATTCTGGGGAGACAATTAATATGCTTTCAATTGTATGAAGAATAGTTATGTTAGGTGGAATTATGAACTGTTAATGTGTTGATTTGGCGATTAAGTATGATGCAAAGAGTCATGTTTGGATATCAAGTTGACAAGGGGTGGACTTGTAATGGCTAATTTGAATTGTTAACTTGATTGGATTAAGAGATGCCAATGATTAAGAGACCTCTAGGTGTGGCCATGAGGGTGTAACTAGGAATGATTGGAAAGTGGGATAGTAAACTGAAGTGAAGATCCTCCATAAGCATGGGCAGCACTGCCCAATAGTATGGAATAAAAGCTGGAAGAACAAAGAAGCAGATGCCAATGCAAGCTTGGTTCTTCTTGAATGGGTTCTTGATGCTGCTTTGATCATCTGAAGACACTGAACTCTTGCTTCTTCACTCTACCAAAGTGGACTCTGCCAGTGATTCTCCAGGTAATTTCTAGAAGCCTTGGTCTTGGACTAGGGTAGCACTGTTGATCCTTCTTTTTCTAGGGCTTCTGCCTCTTGGACTGCACAACTACTGGTTCTTCCAGCTCTCCAGCTGCAGATAGCCAATGTAGACTATCCAGCTTCTGGTTGTGTAAGCCAATCTAATAGATCCCCTTTTTATAATCATACTTCCTGTTGATTCTGTTCCTCTACAGAATCCTAATACATAGGGTGACAACTATCAATCATGATTAAGAGTGCTATATATGATGAAAGTTGACATTAGATTTATTTATAGTAAACCACGCC
>JAJEJO010001127.1:658034-734143 GCA_020662805.1 Glaucomys volans | reverse complement strand
GCAGGAGGGCAGGAAGGTGCGTGGCACTGGGAGAAGGCGCACCATGTCCCAAAGACAGCAGGGTGTCCTGAACTGGCGCCACACTGGAGAGCTGAGGCTGAAATGGCAGGGGGTAGGGGGCTACCACGTGAACGTGCGGGTACTGGAAACTCAACCCCCAAAGCAATGGGGTCAGGAGGTGGGGCCTAATGAAGGGGGACAAGGCCCCAGGACTCTGCCCTCCTGATGGAGTGAAGGCTGCCAGGGCAGAAGGCGATGGTTACAGCAGTAGGAAGTCAGCCCTTGTGGCCTGTCCCCTCCCCTTTCCTGCCCGTGGCCTTCTGCCTTGGGATGCTGCAACAAGAAGGCCCTCGCCAGAGGCCAGAACCTGATGCTGGACTTCCCAGCCTCCAGAACCGTGAGAAATCAATTTCTGATCTTGATAAAGTACTCAGACTGCGAGATTTTGTTCCCGTGGCACAAACAGACTAAGACAGTGGTGTGTAACATGGCGGGTGTGAAAGACGTTAGCACTGAAGGAAGATTCTTCTTGCTGCTTTGGGTAAGGGACGCTCAGCACTCCCATTCTTCTGGGAAGTGTGTCCTACTGCCCCACCTCCCCCAGGCAGTCTCCGTGGGCAGTGGGGTGTTCTGTGACCCACTCCTCCACAGGTTCTTCAGCTGTCAGGTGGGCGATCAGGACCAGGGAGGTCACAGTGCCTGGGATGGGGCACCAAGGCTCTGGCTAGCCAAGCACAGGGAAAGGAGGAAGAGAGGTGTTTTTTGGTGGTTTTCTGTTCTTGTTTTGTGTGTCTTCTAAACCCTGAGTCCAGTCCGTCCTGAGATCCAGCCATTTTCCTGTCCTTAGGTTTCGATGTCCCACCTTGCTATATTGGTTAGTCTTTACTTGTAACCAGAGGAGTTGTAGCTAGTATGGTTCACGTGAGGCCCTGGAGAAAGAAGAGAAAAGAGCCCAGTGGTGACAGGAAGCTCGTATGAGTGTTCTGGGCTCGATGAGACTGGATTCTTGACCACAGCTGTGACAAAGAAAATGAGAAGATTCAAATGGCACTGGCGAGAACCAGGCAGTAGAAGTGATGACGGAGCGAGCTCACCGTAACATTCTCTTGTGACACCTTGTTGGCTGCAGGGGCTTCATAGCAATGATGGGTAAAACAGCCTCAGCACTAGACCAGTAGCTCCACGGACAGGACTGAACCGTGAAACACACCAGAAAGCCAAGGGCATTAATTGCAGCCCAGGGGATCTATAACTTCACCCAAAGAAGAGACTTACTCAGCCTTTCCAAAAAGGAAATTAAGCAATTCAGCTATCAATTCCCCAGCAAGTCCCATTCTCTTCAAATGAAAAGGCTGCTTCAACCCACCACAGGAAGCACTAAGGGCTGCTCCCTGGAGGCCCTGGACTTGAGCTGAAGCGTCTGGCATCCAGGGAAAGCTGATCAACTGGGAGTTGGGACCTGGAGGGGCGCCATGACAGTAGGAGCCAAGAATGTGTCCAAGTGCAGAGAAACATCACAGCTCGTTAGTCACAGCCTGTGTTCTCTATCCACCTACTCAAAAATGTGCGCCTCTTTGTCCTGTGATCTAGGTTGATGATAAACTTTCAGGAAATGTATGAAGAAATGACCTAGACAAAATTTTTCCTTGTACAGATCTTTCCTTTAACTAAGATCCCTGCCACTAATTATCAGAAACATGAGAAGGAGTCTCTGGGAACAGTGATTTCCTCAGAGGCTTCTCTTAAGGAAGTTTATACTGAATCTTATCATTCCACAGCATATAGATTTGTCACCCACCAGGGACTTCAGTACTCCCAAAGAAAATGTCAGCACCTGAGTGGAAAAAAATTGATCTGCAACAGAAGTAAATAAGTTAGTTCTTTGGTCTCCTACCAGTCATTTTCAAAGTATAGTTATTGAAGTTTCTCCACTGTGAGGGATAGGGAGTGATGTGAGTTAGTCAGGACGGGCTGCTATGCTGCAATAACAAAAGCCCCCAAAACCTTTGTGGCTTAAAGAAAGGTTCACTTCTTATTCAAGTTCCATGTCTAACACAGACCAGCAAGGGGCATTACTCACCACTGTCACTTAGCGATTTAGGCCAACACAGGATCTTCAACTGCTAATCACAGTGTCCAAGGGAAGGACAAAGGTGGAGGCAACCATGCAGTCTCTACCTGCTTCTACCCAGAAGTTACACACGTCAATTCCACTCACATTTCATCGGTCAAAGTAAATCACAAAGTCACACCTCACTCCAGGTGAGCAGTGATGTGAAATCCTATAACGTGCTCCAAATGACTCAGAAGCAGAAATACCTGAAGAAAAGCACCAGTAGCCATCACTGTCGCCATCTTTGGAGATAGTCTAAGCACTGAACCATGAGGTGCTTGCTGCAAATGGAAAGGAAGTTTGGAAAAGGACCTGAAGTAGCTGGGAAGAGTTTGTAGAAATGCTGGACAAAGGTTGGCCTTCAGGAGGGGCAGGACTGGGCGGGCTGTGAGCAAGGCGTTAGCTGCCGAGGGGGCTAACATGGGAAGGCTCAATGGTGGACCTGCATGAGGCAATTGCAGATGAGGAGAACCTGTCGGGTGACTGCGTGCTACCAAGGTTCTCAGTCCCTATGCGTCTGCTGAGTAGCCTTGGCATCCCTAGGGTACGCAGGTCTGTAAATAGTTTAACCTGATTCATAGAAAACTAGAAAAATGTCATTATAGCTATCTGCACAGTAAAATTAGAAAATGTGTCCTTCAACATATGCAGAAATGTGAACACGTCTCAACCTCCTCCTAGTTATGCTCCATCACAGCAACACATAAGTTGCTCAGAACCACAAGGGTCAGGCATCCATCAGGAGAAGCGATGCATCTCTTTGACGATGCATCTCTTTGAACGCTCATCTTGTCTTTCAGGCCTTGTAAAGGAAAACACCCACCATTTCTGCTTGACAATCCTAGACAGACATATATACAGGCAACCAGAAATATGGGGGAAATCAAAATGAAACAAAAACAGTTTAGATTTTTCTTTTCATGGTGCTAGAATTGAACCAGGGCCTTGGGCATGTGACACAAGCACTGTACTAACTGAACTCTATCCCCAGTCCAAGTTCTTTGCCTCTTAAACCAAGTGCTTGACTACCTCATCCAAAGTCTGTGTGAATATCACAGTTTGTTCCTGCCAATTCAGCAAGGGAAGTTCAGGCTGAAGAACTGCAGAAAATAAGTTTAGATAAACTGGATGGACCAGACTAGGGCCACTTCTCAACATCTGATAGAAGATTAAATCTGATATGAGAGGGAGCAGGAACCAGTAAATATTTAGGGACAGGAGATTGTAACCAAAGCCTGGCTTGGAACAATTAACCTGAACGAATGGGAGTGGAACAAATTGGAAGAGCAGAAAATGATTCAGAGGAGCTTCATGGAGGCTTATTCCTGGCATGAATGATGATGGAGCCCAAGACAAAGAAATCTTGAAAACTTAACGAAATCTCAGTGGAAAAAAAATACTGTTTTAGAGAATGCGGGCAGGTGAAAGATGGTGGAAGGCTGTCCATTTGAGGAAGTGGAGGGAAGAACCGTCCACAGATATGGGACTGTTATAGATGGAGCCTTTGTGTCCTCCTCAGACTTCGTAAGGTGAAGTCTTAACCCCAAAGTCGTGGTGTTAGGAGTCCGGGCCTTCGAGAGGTAATTCGGTCTGCAGGTGAGGCCCTAATGAGTGGGACTAGGGCTCTAATGCAAGGGATTCCCAGGAGCCCTCTCACTCGCCCTCCACCACAGGAGGACACAATGAGAAGCTGGCAGTCTGCGACCTGGAGGAGGGCCTTGGCCAGAGCCCAGCTTTTGCTAGCACCCTGATCTGGGATTTCCATTTTCCGAATAAATATCCGTTTGTAGCCATTCCACTTATAACAGCCCTGTTTAGCAGCCTGAACTAGGATAGGAACTCAGGAAACAAAGTGAGCGAGGTGGGAGTAGGTCCAGTTCTCAGATCGACATCTCAGTGGCCCTGAGACTTGTGAGAGTGCACAGGTTCTTAATCCAGGAAAGCCTATGGCGTTGACCAGAGATGAAGCATTATTGACCCAAAGCATGTTCCTCTGATTCCCTATCAGGATATTACACCAGAGGGGAAATGGACATCTCCATCAGGAGACAGACTAGCTGAGCAGAGCACCAGGCGATTCTGGAATTTAACCTACTCATCATTTGTAGCAGGAACTGAGAGCATGTTTTCTCACTAGTGATGTCTTAATAATTCTACAAGACTCAGTTCCAGCACCAGCTCTTCCCTGGGTCAGATACACTCTGACCCAAGTTCTCCCTCAGCACCTCTTCCTCTATGTGTCCACTGATGTTGTATTCTTCATTCTCTTACGATGCTCCCATTTTGCTATCATTATGTGTTTACTGGTCTGAAGTACGAGGTAGTTCTTAATAGCCAAAGACTGTTCTATCACCTTTATATACAGACATACAGTAAGCACGCAATATGGATGGATGAAATAAATAAACAAACAAGTCTGGTCATAAGGAGCAAACCAATCCCACCAATTATGAAAAGCTGAATAAAATGCAGTACGGAGATAATTATAAAAGCATCTATTTGAAGGCACAGGGGGATAACAAGGCAGCCAGGACCTGAGGCACCAAGATTATGGAGAGAAAAAAATAAATAAAATGTAACAATGGACCTATATGCTGCACCACTTTTCCTTTGAAGAATTTGCTAACTTACAATGTTGGTTAAAAGTATAAAAAATCCAAGGAGAAACTGACAGCTAAGAAAACAAGAAGGGGAACAGAATTTAGAGCTGTCTCACAAAACTACAGAGCTAAAAATTGGACTCCAGGGTTGCCTGGGCCCCTATGCTTGAGGGTCCAGGGTCCCCTAGAGAAAGGACATTCAGAGAAGTGGGTCCAAGATTATCCATGCGCTCCTCCGCCCTAAATTATTAATTGATTTTTTTTATCAGTGCCTAAAAGACTGAGAAATTATGAAAAGCATTTTAGTAACCTCAGGGGGCTGTGGAGATAAATTAGGGGAAAGGGCCCACCCAGGTTTTCAGTGGAGACGCTTCAGCTTGGGATATGAGTGAACCACAAACTAACCACACCTCTCAAAGACAGAAACCGGCTTGTAATCAGGCCAATCCCAGTTGGACTTAAGTAGCTTATTGCTACTGTAACTGCTTGCAAGGTGCAAAAACAATCTCTCTCTGGAGGAAGAAAACATTACCCAGAGCCTCTGTAATTTTTCATGTACAATGCATAGAATTCAATAAAAAATTACTATACTAAGAAGATCAAGAGACTAAAATCCAAGAGGAAAAAAAAAGAGATTGTGGAAAGACTTCACAGGCAATCCAGATATTGGACTTATCAGATGTGAAATTTATAATATCTCTAATTATAAAATTTGAGAAAGAGGTGACAAGATGGAAAATTTCAACACATAAGTGGAATCTATAAAAAGAAATGCAAACTGGATATTTTAGAACTGGGAGAAGAGAAGATGAGTGCACTGGAAGATAGCTTAGTAGAAAATACCCAGCCTGAATCAGAAAGAAAAAAGGAGAGGGAAGATATAGAAAGTAGCACAAGTTATATGGGACCTGGCCAAAAAGGTCCCATAAAGCATACATGAGACTGGAGTTCTAAAAGGGAAATGGAAAATTGGTAATGCTGAGGCACTCTGTGAACTCACACTGGCTACAGATTTTCCAAGACTGATGAAAGCCATCAATCTCAGATTCAAGAAACCACACAGTCACCAAGCAGGATAAATTTGGAAATGTCACACAAGAGCACGCAAAACTTGCACACTGAAAAATTGATTGACAAGTTGACAAATTCCACTGTCACAGTAGCCCTCTAATAAGTGAAATTGAAAGTTACACTTCTAAAACAAACTTTATTTCTTAATTTAGCCTTGCAGAAGTATGGCTGACTAAATATTTTCAAATTTGCTCCTAAAAAATATCTCAAGGTTTCTTGTTACATCAGAGCATATGTTTCTAACATGAGAATCACAGCCAACTTCACGCATTACTCACACTCAGGCTTTTCCATTCAGATCTCTACAGTAACGAGGTCTATAAGGTATTCAGTGGGGCAAAGAGTTGCTCAGTGAACATGATTTAAACAGGAGAGTAAAAACAGACTGATTTTCTAAATGCGCCTTAACCTTTCCCTAATAGATTCATGCAACAAAATGTCACATACATTTGCCTGCAAGAGAAGATGAAATGGCTCAAAGAAGGCTAAAAGTCGACCTGAGGTTATATGCGGATTATACATATAATAAATAAAAATTGCATCCACTCAGTAGAATTTTGGAATTAATAATATTAGTAACATAGTTCCAGGAGGATTAGCTCTAGAAATGAAGAATAATGCAGATCTTTAAATCATTTCATATAAATCATGTAGCCGTATGACTTTAAAGGAAGTACTAAAAATGATTTCCATTCTAGACTAAGGTAATGAATTATCGCCCATCTTTAGCTTTCACAAAGTAGTTTTTCATAAAAGCTGAACTTTTTCTTCTTGGGGGCATCTGTGCTCTGGATTTTAAAAAATGGGCAATGGCCTTCCTCTCCTATTTCATTATCGCCTGTCACTTACTCCTTACAGCCAAGGGTGAAGAATACAGAGCTGATGGAACATTGCAGCCTTCCAAACGCCCCAGGGCTGGTCCACACGTGGAGGCAGAGGTAAGCAGAAGAACACCGACTGCAGGAAAGCCTCTTGGAAGGGATGCACACGCACAATTATTAGTGCTGTGACAGGTTTTTTTAAAGAAGATGAATTAGAAACAAATGTTCTCACTGCCTCCAAAGAATGGGCCAGTGTTCACGGTTGCCAAGTGAATATTTAAGATTCTCAATTTTAGAGAAAAAAAGAATTTTATAACTTAACTCTTACCTTTTTTATCCCAAAGGGGAACGTTTAGAGAGTACCAATGCTGACTATTTCGTGTTTTCAATAGAATTTAACACAGTTCACAATAGCATGGGTTTTTTTCCATTAATTACCTCACCTGTCCCCTGTGAAAAGGAAATGGTGACTAATACTTTGAATTCTTTCTTGAGAAATCTATTACACTCATGAACTGTGGAAGCCAGAGCAGCGGTGCCGAATGGGAGAGAGCTTTAGGGGGCACCGATGAGGCCCTGCACCCTTAGACCTTAACCCTCGACAGTGTTCACCCAAATGCCAATGCCAGCGCATCCAGGGCTCTTGGACCAGGAGGCTCACCTGCCTCAGTACGTGACACACAGCGCACCGGCCACAGACTCACGGATCTCACAGACCAGCAGGAGGAAGCTCTACAGAACACTGAACGGGAGGCACGCCCTCTGTCCCCCGAGGGGGGAGACACGCCCTCCGTCCATCTGTCTCCAGCCTCACGTTGTAGATCCATTTCCTGTCAAAAGAGCTCAGTCTGAACCCAGCTCTGCCCTCGGTCTACCCTGGAATTGACCACAAGGAAATAAAACGTAAAAGGAGCAGAGCTGGCCCACCCAGACAACCCAGAGAGGTCAAGGTGAGAAGCTTATGCACCACCTGCCACTCAGGGTGGCAAGACTGGCCTCGCCCAGAAGGGTCTGGATGTGGTTGTAACCCTGATTTGCTGACACTTGTCATCGCAGGATGGAAAGGAAGTGCCCAAGTGCCCCCTGCCCCACCCTGGAGGCTAGCGAGGAGTAAAGGGGAGCGGGCACTGGCCAGCCAGCTGCCATCCCAAAGCATGGGAACACGGGGTTCACCTCTCTGGTCCTGCTTCTTGGTCCCCTCCTGCCTTGTGAGAGCTGCACCAATTATCGTCCAACTTTCCAAAGCAATGCCCACTGAGTTGCCCTGCCTTTCTCTCTCAAGTCTCTTTCTTATGACAGTTTGTCACAAAAATGTGCCTCGTCCTTTTCCTCCATTACACTGGATACTCAGTGTACACTTTCAATAAGAAAAGTCATGCTCTTCAGTTCTGGAAAGTTTTTTTACTTAAAATTTTTTATTTGAACAAGCATGGTGGTACACACTTACAATCCCAGCAGCTCGGGAGGCTGAGGCAGGAGCATCACGAGTTCAAAGCCAACCTCAGCAACTTAGCGAGGCACTGAACAAAATTCAAAAAAGGGCTGGGGGTGTGACTCAGTGGTTAAGTGCCCCTGAATTCAGTCCCCAGTACCAAAAAAATTTTTTTATTTGATTTATTTCTTCCTTCCCTTTCATTTGTGTCTCTTCCTAAAATGTCTGGTATTGGGATCTTCTGACCTGATCCTCTATTTGTTTCTCTCCGCACCCACTCGCTTTTCCTCTTTATGTCCTCTGTTTTACTTACTTGGAGATGTGTGAACGTCATTATATATATATATATTTTTTTTTTTTTTGCTTTTTTCCTACTGTACGAATCTAAATTATGTTTCTTTTTCTGTTTACTTCTCTCCTATAGCATCTTCTACTTATTCCATGTACACTGTACCTTCTAATCCTCTGAAGTCCTTTTTCACATTTATTTTTGAAGTTTTATTCTGTACACGTTTGTCTATTTTCTCTGTTGTCTTTCTTTCTGTTTGGATCTCAGTCCCTCAGGCAAAGGTTCCTGGCTGTCTGTTCTTATTTATGAATGAACCCTGGAAAGAGAATTAGAACCACTCTAATAAGAGTAGAGCATATAGAAGTGATTTCAGGGAATGGCTTGCAGTTTCCCTGGTCCCTAAACACTGGTATTGACACTTTTCATCTGGGACCAACATTTTCAGGGATGGATGAAGGTCTCCACCTGGGTTATGGAAGCCGGACAGGGCTAGGGGCTCTTGGATCTGGGACACTGATTTCTACTTTGTCCTCTTTATCTTTTTTACTTTATTTCTGTACCCCTACCCCTCAACTATGCTTGATGTCCCCAAATTCAGTGCCTGTCCACATCAATACACCCCAAAGAGTAAACTTCCTGCTCTTCAGAGTGAGCACCCTCAAGGCCGGGAACCCAGGTGAGGCAGCCATCTGAGGCCCAGTTCTCCCTGGGGCTTCCACCAACCGTCCTGCTTCCAGCTTCGCCTGCATCCCCAACTAGCCTTCTAGTCCTGAGTGCTCCAGGACCCATGACAAGAAAAGCTTGCTTTCCTCTCTGCTTTCCACTGAGAGGCTGGGTAACTGTCATTTCTGGGATTTAAGCCATTTGTTTCCTTCCTTTTTCTTTCCAGTTTCCGAAGGACTGCCTTCCAGCTGCAGAAGTCTCCCCTTTCCTTTAATTCTTGAGGCTTATGGTGGGTTGTTCCTTTACTATCATTTGTGTGGGCTTCAGAAGGGAGAAGACAAACTACGATCCGAGGTCTTGGTGTCAGAGGAAGGCTGTTGTCACCTGGGGGTGTTACAGGACTTAAGTCAGAATGAAGCAGGGAAGAAGAGGAGAGAGAGGGTGATGGGAAGACAAAGAGAGAAAACAAGAGAGAAGCTGGGAAGAAGAAAGACAGATCCAGAGACGGACACAGGTTTGACCCAGACTAAGGCTGGTGTTCCCAGAAAAGCAAGGTAGTAAGTGCAGCTTTGCAGAAAAGGGACTCGGGGTCACGTGAGTGGAAGGGGCAATGTGGACGTAGGAAGGGTATCCAGAGAGACGTCCACCTGGCAGCCCGGGCACAGGGATGGGGTGAAGGAGCCAGGACCAGGGCTGGGTGCTCTGTTGGTCCAGGTCTCCCAGGAAGCCCTGTCAAGATGGGCTCAGCTTGCAAGAAGAGGACACCATGACAAGAACTAGGGAGGGAGCTGGGAGGCCCAGCAGACCACAGCAGGAGCCCGACCCCCAAGATGGGGAATAAGTCTGAAGGAAGTGTCTACAGAAGGTCAGGCAAAGTCATTTAGAGTCCTTGAGGGTCTGCTGTGGTAGGCCACCACACTCGGTCACTGGGAGACCTGTGGAGGTGGACCTGGCACTTCAGAAGCAGCAGCTGACCTCAGCCCCCTAGGCCTCTGTAACACACGTCCGCCAGGAGTGTCCTCCTGGCCACCAGAGGTGCTCCACAGGAAGGCTGAGATCCAAGGGTCCCCCCAGGAAAGCCGCATGACCTTCATTGGAGTGCTAACACTGCTGTTGGCTAAGCCTGCACCAGGACTGTGTTAGGCACCATCCTGGTGTAAGAGAAAGTGCACTCCCTTGTGGACAGTCCCACGGCCTGGGAAGGAGAGTAGATTGGAAAGGGTCTTCCATAGAGCAGAGTAATGGGCGTGAGGACCCCAGGTTGGAGAAGTAGTCATGCGGAGACATGCCTTCGCCCTGGAAACTAGATCAGAGGTTGCATCAGGAGTTAGGTGAGGAGAACTTGGAATGAGAACTGTGGGGTCACCTTGGGCCAGGGAGCATATTCATGTGACAATGACCCACAGGGAGATGGAAGGCTTCTGCAGACAGCAGTAACCCAGCGGGGGCTGCTGAGCTGCCCAGTCGCCTGTCCCTCTCTGTGCCAGCAAGGGTGGTACAAACACGCACATTCCTGCACCTGGGCGCTTCAGAGCCAGTGAGAGAGGAAGACCGCCCGAGGGTCATTTGCAGCAACGGTGTGCATGGTGCGCCCGCAGCACGCCCAACAGGCGCTGCAGGAGCAAGCAAAGCCGAGGTCTGCGGGGCTGGAAAGCTTTGCCACGGGGAGGATCACCTCTGAGCAGGACCCTGACAGAAAAATCTATGTCACCGCAGTCCAGCACAAAATGTCTCGCTGTGATGAACGCTTTAGCAGAGAAACCACTTCAGAATCGCCACTGTGGGGATCAAATAAGGTGCCAGTGAAACGTTTTTATTGAAGAAAATAGCAAACGAATTCTTATTTTGGAGGACTAAGGGGCATCCAATGATTATTCAGTAAGACTCCTGCTGCCAATAAACATGCTTATCTTCAGAGGCTCCCGGACCCTGGGTGGCACCTTTGGTAGCCTGTATTTCTGGCAAAACTGATAACGCTGAGATGTGCGCTTGCCAAACTTTCCAACTAACAGCAATGATGTGTAAAGGAACTTCGAAAACCCCTCACTAACAGGGGAGGTGAGAGTGATTCTCAAGCGCGTGTTAATTTTGCTGTACTGAGCTTTTCATCTTCAATGGGTTACTTACCACCATGCATTGTAACTTAATCTGCTCCCCTTGGCCCATCCTCTACCCCACAGAGTGGCAAACAAAAGGTCTGCAAGAAAGAAAGGGCTTTCATTGAAACTTTTCCCCTAGGGATCATGCAGGCTAGTCAAGAGTTCTCCACTGAGTTACGCCCCAGCCCTGTGACAGCATCTTTTTTTTTTTTATCTTGAATTTATTTATTAATTTGATAAAATAAAAACCAATATAAAACATCTTTAAAGAGCAAATTGATCACAGCTCACGGCTTTCAAGCTCAAAATAGATGGGACCTCTCTCCCTGGACTAGTAGATGAGAAGTCTGTGTTCACGTTCTATAGTTAGCTCCAACATGGAATACTTTGGAGTTGACATGGTCTGGCCCCAGGTCAGTTCTAAAATCTACCATAGATGAAAGCAGGCACAAAATTACCCGAAGGGCTCTGCTATTTCTGGCCTAAACTTGTTTGAAACGTAACGTCTTCCTCTGTGACATTTGCACGGCAGCCTAAGAATGCTTAATAAAGCAGGCCTTGAAAGTCTCTTCCTTCATCTACAGCGTCCACTCACACATAACTAGGGTGTGATTGTAGTTCAGCACTGGCCCTAACAATACCGCACAGAGGGTGAGCTTAGTCTTCAGGCTCCATGCAGCTGAGTCATCCAGGGAAATGGTCCTGGAGGAAGTTAGAGATGGGCCCCACCAACAGCACTAAGAAGGCCCTCCCTCTGCACAGCCAGTCCCTACTAGAATGGACCTCATACAGGCTTTTATGTGACTAGGTTGTAGGACACCAGGGAAATCTCCAAAGACAAAACATCTTTAAAAAGTCTTTGAGCCAAAATCAAAATAGGGAGCCAGGAGCTTCTCAATGAAGGTGTCAGCATGCTAATGTCCTCTAGAGGATGTCCCTAGGCTCTCAGGATTCCCACAGATAGAAAGAAAGTAAATATGAGCTCACAATCAGAAACCAAATTCATGAAGAAAAAAATTTAAGTAAGTGTGGGTCTAAAGAAGCAAAAAGAGTATCTTTAGACTCCCTTCTGTCAGATCAAATTGGGCGGCTGCAGGGTGAGGGAGCAATGTCACCTAGCAACACACTGTGCCAGAAGTGACCAACGAGGCAAACCTGCTGACCCTGACATCCACCTTGGGTCCACCTTTTCCTGGGAAGGACCCTTGACCTTCTGTATAAAAGAATTCCTGTATAAAAACCCTGAGCAGTCAAAGCCACATGCAATTTCTCCTGGCTCTCCCACCCCAACTTTCACCCCGGGGGGCTGGAGATTTCGCCCGGGACACAGACTCCAATAAATCTCAAGCCACTACTTTTGTCTGACTCTGGTGAACCCGCATGGCGAGCTTACTCCTTTTGGCCACCCACCACCGCCTTTTCAAGCTTTACACACTGCCCTTTTGCGAGCTTTACACCTTCCCATGTGGGTCTTAACCAGCAAAATCACCAGACCTAGATAAACTGCAGAAAATACAGAAGCTGCTTTGTCAGTTTGTTGTTTGTTTGTTTTGTCACTGTGACAAAGGAACAATTACAGGAGGAAAGGTTTATTTTGGGGCTCATGGTTTCAGAGCTCTCAGTTCATAGACAGCCAACTCCACTGCTCTGGACCCAAGATGAGGCAGAAACCAAGGCAGAAAGGTGTGTTGGAGGAGAGCAGCTCAGGACACGGCAACAGGGAAGCACAGAGCTCTTCTCACCAGGGACAAAATATAAACCCCGAGGGCACACCCCAGTGACCCATCTCCTCCTGCCACACCAACATCAACAGACACCACCCAGTTAATCCATGCAAGTGGACTGGTGCACAGAGCAGGTTAAGGTCCTCATCACCCACTCATTTCACCACTGCGCTTTCTTTGCACTGTCTCACACAAAGGACAGTGTGAGAACACCTCATCTCTAAATGGTAAAATCGCAAAAGTTAAAAAGTAGCAAAGAACTATTAAAATGGTCAGAAAGTTTGGAAATAAAAAATACAGCAGTTGAAAGGAAGAAATGATTACAGTCCTCATACAAATGACTAAGAAAACCTGTGTCAACAGAGCAAACTCAGTTTACTTACACTTTTTGCAAAAAGGGGAGGCCAGGCCTCAATAACATTGTGAGAAACAGAGCTGCAGAGGAAGTTTTGTAGAACTCAGGTGATTTGGGTTGGGTTTTCCAAAGCAGGTGACAGTGAAGACTGAGTGAAACGGTCAGGAGATAGTCACTTGAGGTGGTTGGGGACACAGAGAAGGGCTTTCCCTGCAAGTGGTCAGTGGAGCACGTATGGTCTCATCTTTCCAGAGCAGGCTGTGACCATGGAGCTGGGTCTTGCTTTGTGAATTGCCCATTTCTTATTTGACTTAATCCTCTCTTCTCAAACTCACTAAGCCCATCACATAGATGACACAAAGTAAAAATGGGAATTATAAAATTGAAAGCAAATTTCATACCAATAATCTGGCGACAGTGTAATGAAAATGTCAAGCATGGCAAAAAATAAAGGATGAAGGTGACGTTGGAGGACATAGAAGATGGAAAGAGTCAGGATCCTAGAAGGCAGAAGAAAGGGAACGCTGGTGAGGCAAAATCTAAAGCTACAGCTGAGTTTCCCGAAGCTAATGAAAGACATAAATCCTAAGATACAGGAAGCACAATTAATACAGTGAGATAAACCTAAAAATATCACATCTAATCACACTGACACATGATGCCGTGAACAAGTCAAAGCAATGACCAACAGAGATTGACAAGGAAGAAAACAGGTTGACCCAGGGAGGGTTTTATAGCAGTGATAATGAAAACCTAAAGAC
The DNA here is from genome assembly GCA_020662805.1 of Glaucomys volans. Classification (NCBI taxonomy): domain Eukaryota; kingdom Metazoa; phylum Chordata; class Mammalia; order Rodentia; family Sciuridae; genus Glaucomys; species Glaucomys volans. The sequence continues at coordinate 720,215 of JAJEJO010001127.1, read as the reverse complement.
AAGGAAAAGTTACTAAAGAAATATACGGAATGCCAATCTTGAGTTACTCAACACAACCACTTTTCAAGGACAAAGTTAAACTCAAAACATTTAGATAAACAAAAAGTGAAAGAATTTACTGCCAATACAACCTCACAAAAGAAATTTCAAGAGGACTGAGATCAGGAGAAAGGAAAATAATACCAGAAGAAAGGTCAGCATGCGGAGGGGGCCTTGGAGCAGACACACTGTTAAGACGGAGGTAAATACAAAAGAACATCATCTGAGTAAACAAGGGATGCTTAGACGATGCAGTAGAAAGACTGAATAATGGACCACACCAGCAAGTAGATTAGGGGGCGAAAATTGATTTTAAAGTCTTTATTTTATTCAGTATGGGAGTTGAAAGTTAAAGGTAAGGATTAATTTTAAACATTACAAGTATATATGGTCAAAGTTTAAGATTAACCACTAAGAGAATCTAAAAAAGTTTTTAATTTCCAAACAAGAAAGAGAAAAAAGATAGAATGAGGAAAACAGCAAACCATAAATCCAAAGCCAAGAAAAGAAAAAAGAAAGGGGAGAAAATCTGTAAGGCTGTAGGCATCTGAATAACACAATCATGCCATGTTGTGTGGACAAGGGATTTAACCAAGTGGAGCCGACTGCTCCAGCGCTCCAGCCATGGAGACCAGGTACCAAGCGAAGAGCAGGATTTGAAGGAGACAGACAGAGAAGGCCAACTTCCTGGAAAGTTCCAGAAGGAGGCACAGCTTGCGCTGGGCCTCAAGGAAGAACATGAACTAGTACCATGGGGAAAGGAGAGAAGGCACCAATGCTTCCGGTTTACAGTGTCTTCTTTACTTCCACTTTGATTCAGACACATGTGAGCCTCTCAAGAACACTGACGGGAACCAGGATGCCCTGAGGCTGGGACACAGAAGGGGGACAGAGCGACAGATGAAGAGTCTTCTCCTCACAGGTCCCGACTGTCCTTGGGAAAGGCGGACCCCCATCCCGCTGCTCAGACCCATGGACTTGCCCTAAGGGGAGCGACAGCTTCCTTCAGCAGTCAAAGCTTGGCACCCCTGTTGGTGTGCCTGCTCAAGAATAGAAGTCTGCTCTAGGAAGAATGGACTCTGTCTGGTTGCTTTCTAAGGGCAAATTTTAAAATAAACCCCTCTTTTGAGAACAAGCAGGGTTTTGTTCTCTGTGGACCTCAATGAGATGCCAGTTGGCACCAGTGCCCGGCAGCCTGGCTTAGCAGGGCACAGCTCACGCAGAGTGAGAGCAGCGGGGAAGGGAGGCAGACCTGGGGGAAAGTACTGCCAGAGAAGAAAAGGGGGCGACCATTCCAGGGGTTCCTGCCAGGGTCAGGCCCTGCCCTGACAGAAGGAGGGACTGTGTGAAAGGTGTTTGGAGGTCAACAGGAAAGGAGATCAGAAAAGGAGGCCTGTGGAGAAACAGACTCCTGAAAGGTGAACTGCACCCTCAACAAATAAAGTGATCCCCATTGGCAGGACACCCCAAGACCCCAGAACCTTCAGGTTGGAAAGCACTGTCAGTGTCTGACATGGGCCCCGGAGGACAGAAGCGCTTCCTCTTGTTCCTTTCTTCTTGGAACCCTGTCTCTTCCTTCAGGTGAAGGTCGAAAGTAAGGATTCTCGCACAAGCTCAGAGAAACAGCTCAAGATGTTCAACAGCCATCCTTTCACTGCATTGAGATGGGCTCCCCTGGCTGGTGACATCTTGATGGCATTCTCCAGCCAGAGACAAGAAGAGAAGACCCTCCACATGGTTGGCTCCCCGTGTGTCTTCGCTCCGTCTGTGACGTCGTGTTCTCAGTGTCACATTGCTAACTACAGTGCGAAAACAATGTTAGCATGCTTTTTAAGTGTGCCAGAGACTCTTTAGGTGTTTTGTGTCCCCTTAGGCCACTACCGTCTGATGCATTTCCAACTGCACCAGGAGCCTCACCCAGACACGAACGGGGATCGTTTATCTTCCTCCCTGTGTCAGTGATCTTGGCCAGCTTTCTCCTTTTCTTCTTATTTAAAGGAAAATTGGGTTTCCATCAAAAGGTTCTCTCGTTGCTTTATAAACAAGCCCAGTCAATTGACTCTGCAGCTGGCTGGCAGTGGCTCTCTGGAGACCCAGTAACATCCCCTCTGTGAGAGGCCTGACCCCTCAGAGTCCTGGACCTTGCCATTGGGAACATCCAGTGCTGTTGACAGCAGAGATACTCTTTGTTTTGGACAAGAAGCTTGGATGTCCAAGTCTCAGGAGACTCTTCAGGGGCCAGGGTGCAACACCGCAAGCTCAAATCCCTGAGATGGGGTCTCTTTTATGTTGGTGCCAGGGTGCATCCCATATGGTCCCCAAAGACCAGCCACACTCAGCCTGCCTCCCTGCCAGGCCCTGGACTCACTCATGAGCATGAACAGGGAAGTGGGGAGTCGATGCACTGGGATGCTAGAGGCAGCATCATGAGCAGGTTTACTTTTGCTCAGTTTGCATTTGCCCCTTGAGTCCTTTCCTCCGCTCACTGTGGACATCAAGAGAAACCTTCATGCAGAAGAGATCTGCCCTCCTTGTGGTTGTGAGGGGCTCCCACTTCCTTGGGTGGGCAGCTCTGAGAGCAGAATAAGTGTTCAGAGAGAGGGAGCTGCCAGGGCTGGGCTCAGACCACCTAAGTGGGCGACGTATCTGGCCTCATCATATATCTGCTTTCCCCCTCCAGCCTAAGCCACTCTCCACGGGCAGCCAGAAGCCTCTGTTCAGAATCCAAGGAGGATCATGTTACTGTCCTGCTTAAACTGACCTGTGGCTCATTGTCCTTAACGAGGAGAGTTTTCCTGGGTGTGCGCAGAGCTACGGCGCCTGGCCCACCTGCCACAGCCAGCTGTGTCTCCCTGCCTCTCCTTCCCTGGCTTGCCACCTGTCACCTGCCACAGGGCCATCCTGCTTCTCCCTCCTCAAGGCATCTCCCACTCACACATCCCCTCCCCTCTGGGACCAGCCCCTCCACTCTCCCGCTGTCATTCTGGCCAATACCACTGCCTTGGGAGGCCTCTCTTGACCTCTGACTTTGGCCTTCACCCCCCAGCACCCATGTACCTGAAGTCCCCTCGCTATTCTCATCCACAATGTTTTGATCCTGTCCTCCATGGGATTTGTGGCAACAACTGGTGACCCGGGTCTTGGTTTGCGGAGGTCACAGCCTGTGTCTATTTCGTCCACCGGGGGTCACAGTGCCTCGCACAGACCTTGCCACACAGGAGGGCTTGATAAAGGTCTGTCAAGGGAGAGGACATGTGGCACAGCCTGGAGTGCAGCATCCTGCTCCACCGGCACACCGGCCACTGTCAAGGTCCTGCTCCTGGCCCTTCCTTCTGGGACTCAGACCCAGGCGTTTGGTTCTATCAGCCTCGCTCCACTCAGCCCGGAGGCCTGTCCGTGCCGCCTCCCAGCCAGCAGGTGCAAGAAATGCGCACATTCGGGAAACAGGAAGCCCCAACTTCTGAACTCAGCCTCCATGCCACACAGGTACTCGTTCTGGTGAGAGCCACCAAGGGCAGGCCTGGAAGCCCCCAGCAGCCCTTCCCTGCCCTCAACTCTGATGAGGAACCTGAGGGTCCTAAGGAGTAAAAGGTCCCCAAGGGCCACAAGGAAGCCTTGGCATAGTCCCTGCTAGACACCTGGGCCCCCAACCCCAGGAAGGAGACGCCTGTGTCCTTGGCCAGCTGCTCAGTCCCTCTCACGTGGCCAGTGCTCGTCCTCCCCCTCCTGTGGGTTGGTACCTGGTTCTTGAGAGAGAAGTCATTTTTATTTTCCAGGTCATTATTTGCAGCAAGCTGTGACTTCAAAATGACTTTTGAGACAATCTAACAATGTAAGACTTAAAGCAATGTTGACAGAGTCCACCTGCACCTACCTGCTCCTCTAGCTTTGCTAGTGGGAACGGTGTTTCTACCATTTCCACTCTGAGTACATCATTTCTGGAATCTCAGTCCAAGAGAAAACATTAGACCCAATGTGGAAGTCAGTGCCCCAAACACACGCTGGGGCCACCTGAGCGTCTATTCTTAGGGCTCCTGCCGATCAATGGGATGTGACATGATTGGGGAAGTGGGCTTCACAAAGACCCCTGGAGTCACCTAAGTGATTTGAAGGACACCAAAGAAATGGATAGGATTTCCCAGCCACAAGAGGTAAAATAAGGCAAAAGAATTAATTATTAAAATATGCTTGAAAAGGTGATAGGTCCATTTTCTATAACAGTGCTATTCAGAAACAAAATCAATCTAACATAGCAGCCTGAAATATGAAAAATGAGGATTACTGGCCCCTGTAACTCCTTGGGGATTATTTGTCTGTGAGAAGCATATGAATAAACCCTTGGAACTGAATCCATCTAACACAAAACATCTGTTTGGGCATCTCTCAATTATGATATGTTACAGGAGAAAAGGACTCTGGGGTTTAGAAATACCAGTCGGACATGTAAACCAGCCTCTCTGATTTAAACATTTCTCAGACTTCCTTGGCAAAAACAGCGATCATGATCCCTTAAATCCATCTCATTGCCTCTTTCAATTCTTAAAAACATTTGTCTCCTTATCTTCCTATGTGATGAATAAAGTAACCAGAAACATAAACAAACAAAGAGGAACAGTGGGCCAGGCTCAAAACCATTTCCCTACTAACACGAAATAAGAAGGGGAAACGGGCGCTCCAGCTCCACCAGTTGGAAAATCCTAGTCATGCACCGAGTCACCGAGTTCAGGTCCTCAGGTGGAGGATGCAGGGGTGACGCGGTGCAGGTGTGTCTCTGTCTCTTTCACAGTCTGCTCCCACCTTGCCCTTGCGGGCTGTGCACGCCCTGGCTGCCCATGCCCACCTCAGCCCCTGGACCCACTGGGGCGCCCCTGGCAGCCCACTTCGGCTGGGCTCTTCCAGCCTTCAAGTCCCCCGGGCGTCCCGATCGCCAAGCACAGCAGAGAAGACCATGCAGGAACTTGGACCTCTGGGGACGCGCCTCTGTTGGCAGTGCCTCCCCTTCTCAGCCATCTGGGCGCTTCAGCCCCTAAGAACCCGCAGCTGCCCTGCGGCCCCATCCTCAGGCCCTCCTCCTTCCTGCCAACAGCTGTACCTGCCTCCTCCTGGCTTCCCCTGACCCCCTCGCCTCCCCACCCCACACCTCTGTTCCTCCCCAGATGGTCCTGGGGGTAAATCTGCCACATCTGCTCCTCTTTCTACCTGACAGCCCCCAGGGGTTCCCCTTGACCGTCTAGATACAATCAGAACCCACAGCCCAGGGCCTCCAGACCTCCACCTGGTCCTCCACCCTACAGTCCCTGCAGACGCCCTTTGCTCAGCTGCTGTGGTGGTGGGGGTCCCGGGCCAGGCCTGTGTCCTTGGGTACACGGTTGTCTCTGCCAGGGACTCCCTTCCCTTCACAGCTCCCTGGCTCTCCCCCAGGGCCGAGTCCCCCTTTCATCTCCAATGTTGGAAATCTGCGCCTTCTTTCAGTTTTTTGTTTGTTTTAAATTTTTTAAATATTTATCTTATTTGTTCTAATGAGTTGTTCATGACAGCAGAATGCATTTATACATTTTGATAGATCCTACATAAATGGAGTGTAATCTCATTTTTCTGATTGCACATATTGCAGGATCACATGGTCATGCAGTCACACATGGACATGAGGTTATAATGTCTGTTTCACTCTACTATCCTTCCTACCCCCAAACCCTTCCCTCTCTTCACTCCCCTGTACCTAGAAAACTTGGAATGGACCCACAATTTGACCCAGTTATCCCACTCCTTGGTTTATACCCAAAGGACTTAAAATCAGCATCCTACAGTGATGCAGCCACATCAATGTTCATAGCAGCTCCATTCACAATAGCTAGATTGTGTGGATGAATGGATAAGAAACCTAGATGAATGGATAAGAAAATGTGGTAGATACACACACACACACACACACACACACAATGGAATACTTTGAAGAAGAATGAAATTATGGCATTTTCTGGCAAATGGATGGAATTAGAGAATATCATGCTAAGTGAAGTAAGCCAACCCCAAAGAACAAAAGGCCGAATGTTTTCTCTGATGTGCGGAAGCTAATTCACAATGGCGTCACGGGGATAGGGAAGAATAGTTTCTTTCAGGTTTTTTATGGATCAGCTTCTGTTTGCTTTTTATTTCATTACTTTCTGTTCTTGTTTTTATCTGTGTTCTTCTTTTTCTGCATTCATTTCGTTGATCCTATCCCAGGCCTGTGCCCTTTTCTAATGTATCATTTCAAAGTGAAATTTTCCCTGTAAGCACAACATTCCACGAATTTAGAAATAATGGAATTTTTATTGTTTTTTTTCTTTGACCATAGGTTATTTAGATGTATTTTTTAAATTTTTAAATATCTGATGATCATCTAGCTTTTCATTATTTTACTATGATCCCATTATATACTCTGTAATTTTAATCCTTTGAAATTATTGACACTTGCTTTATCACCCACTGCATGGTGGGTTTTTGTAACAGCTCAATGTATACAACAAAAGTAAGTGTGTTCTCTAGCTGTCTCTTCTTGTGTTTTGTTCATCTCTACATCCATTGGGTCAGGGTTTTAATCTTATTTTTCAAATATTTTACAGCCTTACAGAAATGTTGCCTGCTTGTTCTATCAATTACTGAAAGAGGTCTGTTAGAAAAATCCAAGTGTAACTATGAATCTATCCTTATCTCCATCTGGTTTTGTCATCTTTGTTTCAAATATTTTGTGGTCATATTATTAGATGCAATGTAAACTTTATTTATGTATTTATTTTTATTTATTTTATTTTATTTAGGACTGGGGATAGAACACAGGGCACTTTACCACTGAACTACATCCCCAGTAGTTTGTGTGTTTGTTTGTTTGAGACAAGGTCCCACTCAGCTGCTGAGGCTGGCCTTCAACTTGTGATGACCCTGCCAGAGCCTCCCAAGTCACTGTGGTTACTGGTGTGCCCACTGTGCCCAGCCACAGTTTAGATTGCTGTGTCATCCCAATGGATTGGCTCACGCACATGAGAAATGGCTCTCTTTATTTCTAGCAATTTTTCCCCATAAGGTCAGTTTTGTCTGATGTTAATATAGCTTTACCAGCTTTCTTTTAGCTGTTGGTTGCATAGTATAACTTCTTCTGATCTTTATTTTCAAACATTTTTATTCTTATTTTTAACATGTGTTTTAAAAACAGAATATCATTTGGGCTTTAAGTTTTAATCAATTCTGAAAATCTCTGACTTTTAATTGGACTATGTAGAATATTTATACAATTATAAATACAATTAATGATATATTCAGCTTTAAAGCTGTTATTTTTATAACGTACTTCCTATTGGTTGCACCCAATCCATGTTCTTTTCTCTTTTCTTGTCTTCTTTGGGAGTGATAAATTTTATCATTCCATTTTCTTCTACGATTATTTGAAAACTTTTTACATTCATTATATTTTAATAGTTACCTTGAAAATTACAATATGTCATTCACTTATCAAAGTGTAATGATAACTGGTATTTTACCCTCATCTTTGACAATACAAGGACCTTAGGACACCTAAAATCCTACCAATCCCTTCCCAACTTGCAGGTTTATGTTATCATATGCCAAAATATAGAGGGAAGATATATGAATGGATGGATGGATGGATGGATGGATGGATAGATAGATAGGATACACATACACACACTCCACATCCCCAGACATTTTTTTTATAAACTCAACATTCATTTAAATTGACTGATAGAACTATCATTTCTTTTGTCCTTCATTTCTCCTATATTCCTAACTTTCCATCTAGAGTATCATCTGTCTGCCTAGAGAAATCTCTTCAATGTTTCTTTTACTAAAAATTTTCTATTAACAAACTCCAGTTTTATTATCTGAAAATCTCTTTATTTCATCTTCTTAATTGAGGATATCATCATCTGTGTTGATGGTAACTTTCTTTCACTATATTGAAGGTACTCCACTATCATTTGACTTTCATTGTTGTTCTTGATAAATCAGCTACAGTGTAATTATTGTACATTTTAATTTATTTCATTTCAGTTTTTGAATGTGGCACTGGGAGTCAAAACTAGGGCCTCACTCATGCTATGCAGACCATTTCTGTACCACTGAGCTATATCCCCAACCTGTATGTTTTAAAAGTAATGTATTTTTCTCATTGATAGCTTTAGTAGAGTTTAGTTGTTGATAGTTTCGCTATGATATTCCTTTTATTTATCCTAATTAGAATTTCATTGGCTTTTCAAATCTATAGATTGATGTCATCTAGGAGAATTCTCAGCCAATATTTTATCAAATATTGTTTATGTTCAAGACTCTTTAGACTCAGCTCCTTCTGTGTATCTAAATGGACATATGTTAAAACTTTCTAATTATATCTTCTATATATCATATTTTCTTACAATATTTTGCCTTTGCATGCTTTATTTTGTATGTTTTCTTCTGGACTATCTTCCAATTTACTAAAACTTTCTTCAACTATATCTATTCCACCATTTAGTCTATCTATTGTATTTTTAATTGAGTTGTTACATTTTTTAATTCTAAAATGTTTCTTTGTTCTTACTTAAATCTGGTATCTCAGTTTGTATGGTTTCCAATATTCTGCCAAAATTTTGAAGCTTACCTTTTCAGTCCTTAAAAATACTAAGTATAATTGCTTTACAGTCTCTTTCTGATAATTTCTATATGTAGTATCCTCCTGGGTATGTATCTGTTATTTCTTGTTTTTATCAATCCTTTCTCATGTGACTATGCAGTTTCATATACTGAATTTTGTGTTGTTTTATTGTGCTTTGTTGGTTTTAATATGTACTTGAGATTATGCTTTTCTAAATTATTTGTAGAAATTTTTTTCAGTGCTGAGAACTAAACTCAAGGCCTCACACATGCTAGGCAAGTGCTTTACCACTGAGCTACATTCCCCAGTCCTGTAGAAACATTTTGAAATCTCAGATGATATTAATTTTCTCTAGATTTAATTTTTATTTTCCTGGGGGCACCATCAAATTCATTACCATTTTTTCCAGTTTCATGATGAGATGTTCTTAATCAACCATATGGATCAGAACTGGGTAATAGTTGATGGAACAGCTGTTTTACTTCCATTCTGTCCTTCTCTCCAGAGTACAGCTCTGTTGGAATTCAGACCAGGGCATGGAAAGGCTTATCTTGGTGGGTCCTGGGTTCCAATCTAACATCTCCCCAGTCTCAGAGGACTGAAAGAGTGCACATATTTTGGATTTTCCATTCCCCATGGTCAAAAGAAGTCCTGAATGTCAAGCTCTGCTCTCTGGATTTCCATCTTCTGGATTTTGACCCAGAAATTTCACATTATCTTATTACCTCTTTGCTGCCTTTGAGGAATTTTTTGATGTGACTTGATTTTGGTGGTCATTTTCAGTGAAATTATTGGTCTGAATCACGCCGCCCACCATTGCCCTTTTGGCACTTTCAAGCAATATTTGCCATCTCTACATCATTCTATCAAGTAAGTCTCAGGTAGTGCGTGCTGTGGGCTCTGGTGTTGTCACACTGTGGTCACCCAGAGGGCTTAATGACATACTTTCCACAGTAGTGGATGAATGTCCAGCAAAGGGGCCTTCGGCTCCTGCCAGCCAAGGTCAGCTCCCTCCTGGGCCTTGCATGCTTTTCTGACCACTTGGCCCTCATCAGTGAGTCATGAGCTGCCCCTCGATCTCCCTGGGCGTCCCCTTCTCCCCACGGCGCTGTTCACTCTGCCTCACAAAACCAACTCATCTTCATTGCTGTTGAATCCATTCTCATTTTTTCATGTTTTCCATCTTAAAAAAAGAATCAAAAACAGTTCCTTTCCTGTATGAATTCTAATGACTGAATTTCCTTTGCTAAAAGAAGAGTCCATTTGCATTAAACCATGAGGGACTCTGGGAATCGACTACGAATGAGTGATTCCTCACACTGACATTAACTGGGAGGGCCTCCAAAGCACACGGAAGGGTAAACACCACTTAAACGATTTTTCATGTTACAATCATAATAATCACGTTCCCTTTGTGGGGCTCAAAGTGTCGGACTCACAGTAAGCTCTGCACTCAGTGTGGAAGTGAGCTCAGAAGCCCTCGCTCCTTTGCTTTGCTGTGATTTTGTGATTCTACCACCAGGACTGGTCCCTTCGTTGCAGAGGTGGCACTGCCCTGTGGGCACCTCCCTTGCTCAGCTCCTCCCACACCCTTCTCTCCAAAAGCAGCATCTGCAAGCTCCAGCCCAGAAGAGCCCCAGAGGGCTAAACAGACAGCACCAGGCTTGCTAAAGCAACCTCAGCATGAAACCTCTGTGTGCCTCCATTTATTTCTAGGTGCCTCCCCATAGCCCTCAGCCCACCCACTGCCTCTTTCCGATTAAAACGAATGTGTTTTAGATGAGAAATCTTAAAGTCCGTGACAAAAAAGATGTCAGATAATTTTCCTACAAATAGAGACAATGTCTGTAAATAGTAAGACAAAGGGAGAGATTTCAAGGTTCATTAACCCCCTCCCCGTAATCTCCATCAGCACTTATCCAGCACCCAAAACCCAAAACCCCAGCTTGTCCCTGCTGAATAAAACATCTGAGCAAAACAACAGAACTAGACATTTGTTGTAGAAGTACAGTGCGCGCACATGCGCGTGCACACACACACACACACACACACACACACCAGGGAGAAACAGAGGGAAAGGAAGAATGTGGCAAAGTGTTAACCTTTGGGGAATCTGGGCAAAGGGTAGACGGAAATTCTTTGTGCTATTCTTGCGACTATCAGTAAACCTAAGACCAGTTCAAAAAAAAAGTCAAAAACATAAGTAAAGCATCCACATCAAAAGAGCCTGAGGCTCCCAACTCGGGATCCTGTGCTCTTGAATCAGCACAAACCTCCACTCTGACCCCATTTGAATTACATCACCACAAACACCAAGTTACAGAGCAGCACCTGTGTCACGACCATCTTCTAGGTCAGTGTTCTCAGCCTGCCTTCCTGAAGCCCTGCCCGGGCACTGCGATCAAACCTAAGTGTCCCTGGGTCTCTGCCAGTGATACGTTAGGTGGGAGCTTCTGAAGATGACTCAGCTTGTCCAAGACGTTGTCGTTTCTCAGTGTTGTTTCTCAGTGTTTCTCTAGCAGTGTCTCTCTGCTAGAGAATGGCCTTCTTTTGACTTCGTCTGAGATTCAAGAATCTTCTTGCAGTAGGACCACTTTATACCCTGACGCTGCAGCAACCAGAAGTTTCACTGTCTTCTCTAGATTGAATAAAACACCCCAAAACTACCAGAACCCAACGTACCAACCACATCAGGGTCCGACTCACAGAAGGCATATAACCAAGGCCAATGCTACCGGGTCCCCTGGGGGCACCCATAATTGGTTGAAGAGTTTCTGTAAAGATAGGATGATGCCTTAGAGATAAAAATATTGCCTAGGAGATCAGATCACAGGGCACCCATACATCTGTGGTGTTGTGGTGTCAGGTCCCACATCTCTGCAGAGGACACAACTACTTCCAGATTCTTCCCAACCTTAACACTAGCCCATGTTTATGTAGCTCTTAGAAGACAATGCTCTTTCAAACACATCATTCAGTTCTGTGGTTCTCTGAACAGCTCTGTGTCTGTTTAGACTTCTCCATCCAAAAGTGGGTTTATATGCTCTCTTTAGATGGTCCAGAATACTAGGGAAATGAGCATGATAATTGGGGGAAAGTTTTTATAATTTCTTAAAAAATTGGATGGAGGGAGACAGAGCAATCTTTCAGAGTTTACTCAAATTGTTCAAGACTTCAAGAAACCCATAGAACTCTCAGAAACATGAAAGATTTATCAGCACCATTCTCCACTTGGACAAAAAGAGTTGGAAAGAGTTGAGAGCTAAGGGCTGGAGTAAGTTGTCTTGTAAGAGAGAAACCCAAGCTAATGCTAGCTCTCAAGAAAGCGAGGTGCATCTTAACTTCTCTCCAGAAAAGGGGGCCTGTTGGCCTCAGCCTTCTGGGAGGCAGGCAGCCAGTGTTCCCAGTCAGTCGGGCCCGTTAGACATGGCCGGGAGGGTGCCAAGTCGCTTGAGTGATGCTTTTTCCTTCAGGAAAATATACTCTCTGGGCTCATTACTGAGCCAGCGTGAGCTCCTGCTCCACTTGTGAGTCTGGCCAGGCAGCCGAGCTGTGCCCACAGCACAGCCCGTGACCATGACCTCATCTCCAAACACCGTGCAGCCCTCCCCACTGGGGCAGGAGAAGAAGTGACAGTCCCAATTTCAGACTAGGGCACCTGCCCTCTACCACTATGGTCTCCTTGCCCCATGCCATTCCTCAAGGGCTGCTCCTGCCCTGCCATGGTCAGCAGCCCAGTGCCACGGAGCTGCAGGTCACGCAGTGAGTAGCCTAGGGGACATTTTCATGGTATGGATGCCCAGCCACCATGTCCTGGAAGGACTGAAAATCCCAACTTTAGGGAAGGGTGGAGAAGGCACATATCATCAGAAGTCCTCGGGGGCCCCTAGAGCCATCCATGCACATCATGAGGACAGCCTCAAGCCTGCACTGGACACGCCGCCTTCTGGTGTCTGCTTTCCATGCCACCTCATGCCAGCCAGGCTCCTCGGCAGGCCCTAGGCAGATGAGGACAGAGGAACTGGTTTTACCTCTTGACTCAGGAGAAGAGGAGCCAGAGTTCTGGAAGCAGAGGAACTGGGGGAGATCCACCCAGCTGCCGGGCCAGTGGGTGGCCAGGCTGAGAGTCAGCTGGAGGTGATGGCCAAGGAGCTGGAACCATCAGGGCTGCCGTGGGAGGTGGCACCTCCAAGAGGCTTCTTTCAGGTTGGATAGGGACCTAGGGAAGTTTGAGGGCAGCTAGATCATTTTTTCTCTACAAATATAAAAGAAAACAAAATATCCAGACCACCTCCTAGAGCCCGAAGGTCACCCGGGCTCATGTTCACTGTGTTGCCAATGTTCCCTGTGTCCTTACCGAGGGATCTGTCACTGAGGGTCACTTATTCATGAAATTTCAGGAGTTCGTGCTGGTGAGAATCATTCTAGGAAATATCGAGGATTCACGATAGAAGTCATCTGCATTCTCTCACCCACAATGTGGCTCCAGAAAACTCCATGAGGGGGAACCAGGGCAGCACCTCAGCCCCGAGGCCAGGGCCAGGGCTGCAGCTGCCTCCCAGGACACAGCCCTGGCCACCTGCACAGCACCCTTCCCCGCAGGGGTCAGGCTGGCTCCGGCCCAGTCCCATGACCCAGAGAAGCCCTTTCCCTTGGGGCCTGGTCCTCACTCATCCCGGTCCTGTTCATCCTGTTACCTTTCACCTCCCTCTTCCCAGTGCATGAACCGTGTGTGCTGGGGACCTTGGATATGAAAAACGCAAGAGGCTGTTTACCCTGGAAGAAGCCATCTGGCTGGGGAGCAGACGGGGCAGCTCACCGGGTCCTCATTGGGGGAGCAGAAATGGTGGGAAAGCTGGCTCTACTGGGGCAGTGGAGGAGCCTGGGGAGGAGGTGAGAGCAGAAACATCCTCCAAGAATGAGCCAGAGACAGGCTCTGGTGAGAAGACCAAGGAATAGCATTGGGCAGGGTGGAGAAACACAGGAAAGAAAAAATCCAAGGCAACCCTGAGAGAAGCAGCCCATGCGTCACTGTCACCTGTGTGTGGACTAATGAGGAACAGTTTGATAAGTGGGATCAGCCAGCAGCACAGCGCTGGGGACTTAAGCAGAGGAGCTGCCGCCACTAAGTGTGATGTCCAGAAGCCAGCAGCGCTGTGCTCCCCTGCTCCACTCTGATCCAGTGCGTCATTGAACGCAGAGAAGGCTGGCTTCCAAAGAATGGAGGGCTGGACACAAATACTCTGGGAGTAGAAAGCACGCAGCTTGTGGCTACATCCTGTCCATCTGTGCCTCTTGTTGCAACGTTACAATTGAAGGTGGAGAACATTTGTAAGTCAAATGCCTCAAAGATACTTAAGGATAGAATCATAAACCAGTTGACAGATTCTTACTCTGTTTCTTGTCAAATTGAATCGAGGCAGATTTGTTTGCCAGAACTTGTCCTGTGACGTCCTTTGAATTCTGCAAGTGCTATGGCCTCTTCTGGAACATGATCCTCAGCCTCCTGTTCACACCTGCTTTGCAAGGTTGTTGTGGAAAGCATCATTTCCTCCTGTTGCTTTTCGGGAAACTGTTTGTTATAAGATGCTTATTGTAGGATAATTATTTTATTCTTCTAAATTGTGATGTGCACACCAGCACCGTGGTAACTAACTCTCCATCATGACCTCACTACTTTTATTCTAGAAAGCTCATGTGTGCATAGGGGCTTGACTTTACCTCCAGGTCAGAAGGTACCAAGAGGTGACTTTGGCTCTCGTCTTCAAGCTGGTTTGAACAGTGACCTGGACTTCAATCAGATCATTACTTTAAAACAATGCATCATGAGTTTTCCACAACACAAATACATAAGCAACTCCAAACTATGCAGCTTTCTCCCAAGATCTCCTTTCTCCAAAAGGAGATCTCCCAAACCAGGATCTCCTTTTCAGACATAGCCCGGCTTTGCTCAACTCTCCGGTGATGTGCCTGGGCCATACCTGTGTCAGGGTCAACCTGAGAAGTGGGAAAAGATGTCTCTGGAGGCCTTCTGTTTTTCACCACCAACAGCTGCAGAGAGCAGAGCAAACTGGGAGATCTTGGCCTCGATAAGCTACATACTCCATGGGACAGGAACCATGTCCTCTGTGTACCCAGCAGCCGTGGCATATAGAAGATGTGCAACAAGCACTTGCTGAATGAATGAATGAATGTGAATGAATAATGTAACTCTGACTTTCTTCTCCTATGGCATATGATAAGCTACAGAATAGATATTGGTTTCCTTTTTTCCCTCATGACACACACAATCCCAGTCTACCATTTTGAAGAAAGCATTGTATGATGGAATTACCACCTCACTAGAAATAAGTGGGCATTTTTACTGTCATAAAATACCATGGTTGTCGAGGAGGTGACAGACCTCTATAATGAAAACTATAGAACATTGAAGAAATAAATTGAAGAAGAACTCAGAAAATGGAAAGAACTCCCATGTCCATGGATAGGCAGAATTAATATTGTTACAATGGCCATACTACCAAAAGTAATATACAGAGTCAATGCAATCCCCATTAAAATACCAATGATATTCTTCACAGAAGTAGAAAAAACAGTCCTAAGATTCATTTGGAAGAATAAAAGGCTCAGAATAGTCAAAGCAATTCTAATCCAAAACAGCAATGCTGGAGGCATCACAATACCTGATTTCAAATTATACAACAAAGCTGTAGTAACACAAACCGCATGGTTCTGGCACACATCAATGGTACAGAATAGAAGACATGGAAACGAACCCACACATCTGGTTATTTGATTCTTGGCAAGGTACCAAAAACACACATTGGATAAAGGACAGTCTTTTATACAAATGGTGATGGAAAAATTGGTTGTCCATATATGGAAGATCCCTCACCCTGAAAAAAAATCAACTCAAAAGGAATCAAAGATCTAGGAATTAGACCAGAAACTGTGCAACTCAGAAGAAAACACAGGGTCCACACTCCAGCATACAGGCACAGGCAAGGGCTTTCTCAATAGGGCCCTTAAAGCTCCAGAAATAATGTCGAGAGTTAATAATGGGATGACATCAAATTAAAAAGTTTCTGCACAGCAAAGGAAACAACTAGGAATGCAAAGAAAGAATGCAAGGAATGGGAGAAAGCCTTTGCAAACTACTCTTCTGACAGAGGATTAATATCTAGAGTATATAAAGAACTCAAAAATTTTCAGACCAAAAATTAAATAGCCTGTTGGAGGCCATGTGTGAATTATGGATTTGTTTGAGCCATCATAAGGCAGGGAGGTGGCTTTTCTGGGAACTCTTGGGTGAAATTCCCGGTTGGAGAAAGCCCAGATCATTCTGGCGCCCTGCCTTAGCTCACAGTCCTAGGCTCAAACGCAGCTGCTCAGAGATGGTCGTAACCTGCCAAGCCCCAAACAATCCATTTTCCCCACTCTTATCCCGTTTTCCTGGAGAAGCTCCTCCCTGAATCCCTTTGATGTGTCTCACAGTAAATAAAGCACTCACGGGCTTTTCCCTTTCTTGGATCAGACCCATGAGGTCACTTCCACCTGTCAGTGCCCCCACTTTGAATACATATGACTCTCGTCTTTTGTGTTTATTTCTTTTTTTTTTTTTATTCTTTTATTTACTTATTGATTCATTGTGTTTATTTCTTAATATTACTTTCCTAGCCTTTATTTCCAGCTGACCCACACCTCCATTGGCTACCTACTCCCTCCCCATGCTGGTCAGGAGCAGAAATAACCCAATTAAATAAATGGGCAAATGAATTGGACACTTCTCGAGAAGAAATACAAACTGTCAACAAATACAAGAAAAAATGTTCAATACCATTAGCAATTAGGGAAATGGAGATCAAAACTACTCTGAGATTTCATCTCACACCAGTCAGAAGGGCAGTCATCAAGAATACAGATAACAATAAATGCTGGAGAGGATGTGGAGACAAAGGAACAATTTTGCACTGTTGGTGGGATTTTAAATTAGTCCAACCACTATGGAAATCATTATGGAGGTCCTTCAAAAGACCAGGCATGGAACCACCATGTGACCTAGCTCCACCACTCCTCAGGATTTATCCTGAAGAATTAAAGTCTTCATACTACGGTGATAAATGCAAACCCACGTTTAGAGCAGCACAATTCACAATAGCCAAACTATGAAATCAGTCTAGACGTCTGTCCATCAGCAGATGGATGGATAAAGAAAATGTGGCATATATACACAATGGAGTTTTATCAGTCATGAAGAAAGTGAAATTATGGCATTTGCAGGGAAATAGATGGAACTAGAGACTAAACTCAGAAGGTCAAGGGTCATATGCTTTCTCTCATCTACAGAAGCTAGAGAGGGAAAAGAAAAAGAAAGGTGGGGGGAGCTTTCCCAAAAATCAAAGGGAGATCAGTAAAGGAAAGGGACCAAGGGGTGGAAGCTGGGGAGGGAGGAGGGAAGTGATGGAGGGGTATTAGCCAAATTGTGTTTAATTGTGTGCTTGTGTGAACATGTAGCAACAGATCCCGTCATTAAGTATCACTATAATGCACCGATAAAAAAATGTAGAAAAATACCACGGTGGTAACTAGTTTTATCTCCTTTATGACACCCACCCCAGGGAGGAGACAGCTGACACTGGTCCTCACTCTCCTCTTCCCTGGACTCTGCTGTGAACCAGACACCAGGCAACGTGCTGGGACTTCCTGGGGACACACGAAGGCTCTGCCCGTACAGAGCTTGCCTTCCAGAGAGCACAGAGGTTCCCAAACACTGGTCCTCACACCAAACCAAGACGGGCTCACTGGAATCTACAAACCTTATTAAAAGTAAAGATCGGGTGGCCGGGGCAACCATGGGCACTCCCCATCAGTAAATGACAAGGCTGCCGTGTCACAGCGTGCCGATGTTGCCTCCAAGTCCTTCTGCACTAGATGCGTACTAGTTACAAAGGATAAAATAACTTTTGTGTGTGTGTGTGCGTGTGTGTGTGTGTGCGCGGTGCTGGGATTGAACCCAGGGCCTTGTGCATGTGAGGCAAGCACTCTACCAATTGAGCTACATCCCCAGTCCAGGTAAAATAACTTTACAATGGATAATATTGTCTTTGCTGGTAGTGGACCAAATCAATAGCAGAGGCCACCAGATTCCATGCACAGAGAGGGACACATGGCTACTTCTGTCACACAGCTGACCAGGGTGTAGAGCCTGAATTCAATCATGAGGAATCATCAGGCAAACCCAAACTGAGGGACATTTGGCAAAGATCACTGACCTTTTCACTAATGCCAGTGTCGCCAGAAAGAACCCCGGTGTCGAGGACTGCTCCCGATGAAGACAGGCTCAGCAGACGCGGCCAGGGATGGAGGTCTTGGATTCACTCTTCATGGAAAGGACACGGCAGGGCCACTGGCAAAATCTGAAGCATGTTTGTAAACAAAGCCATAGCGTTGTGTTAGCTTCCTGATTTTGATCATTATGTTGTGTATCGTAAAATCATTCCTCGGTTTAAGGAAACAAGGGGAGGAGGGTGAGGGGGTCAGGTCTGCCGCGCTGCCTCGAACGGCCCAGGAAGGACTTCTGCACACACAGAGGGACTGCACGCATCCAGAGAACCAGTGACACAACGCGAGGTCACGTTCAGGCTTCTGCAGACCCTCAGAACTTTCCTTGTGTAGTTTTGGGCTCGATCTGTGTGTTTGGAGGTGGGTGAAACCTCAAACATCAGCTCCCACAAGGCACATGAGCCCCGTCCACCTTGTGAGGTGGTCAGCAGCCCCTGAACTCACTGCCAAGGGTCGAGGGTCTCCGGGCCTACAGAGCTGGCTGTCCCCAGGCAGGGCCCTCCTTCCACCTGCTCTGCTGGCTTCTGCACTGCTTCCTCTTTCACTTTGTCCTCTAAGAATCCTGGAGGCACCCTGGCTCAGAAAGAGCTCCTGCCCTCCCAGGACCCCTGTGGGGGTACAAGGCTGGCACACAGAGGTGCCCCAGAGCCAGTGTGCCTCCCCTCCCAGCTGTCCAGTGACACTGCAGTGCTGGTTGAAAACAGCCACCGTGGGGTATTTACATCTCCAGATTTGCTGCACACTACCAATCAGGCTCGTCTCTCTGGAGAACATGGATCTTGCTCTCTGCTCCTCAAGAGTGCTGGAGGGCTCAGGAGCTTCTGCAGGTCCTGGATGCCTGTTCTCGCCTCTCCCTATCTGGCTTCAAGAGGAGAGGAGAGGTCACAGGAGTGACACTCGGTTGTCCTTGACCACCCCCACCCCACCGTCCTCATTCCCAGCCATGGCTCCCACTGTCCTTAGTCCTCAGTCTTGGGGGCCCATGCACTCCACCTGAGCATAGGCTGTCCCCTATTCATGGCCTCTGTTCTCTTGGTCCTGTTCCGCCAGTATTAGCTACCAAATCTTATCAGGGATCGTGTGTACCTCTTACCATAAGTGAGTCAGAGAGAAACCCTTCCCAAACGGGGGGCTGATGGTGGAAATGTCAGGTAGTTGGTAGAACAATGCTCAATAAAGTCAGATGCAGAAGAAACCTTGTACTTCCTATCAAATCCCAACGCAAGACAAAGTCTGGCTCCTCAGGTGATCCTGGATGATCCTGGCTGCGTGGTCAGCTAACCGGTCCCCTGTCACAGAAAGGGCAGGACTGGGGTTGCAAAGGTTGTGTATCTATTCTAGTGGCTCCTCGGCGAACGAGAGCTCTGTGGTGCTCTGCAGACTGTGTGCAGGTCAGAGTTCACCCAGTACTGAGAGCCAGGCGTGGCCACTGCCAAGGTCAATAGGCACAGCGCCGGGCATCAGGGTACCCCACACTAACTTTTGAGGTCACGCCTACCTTTGCACCACACCATTACTTTCTGGAGTGTGCACACACACAAGTGCACACACACACATGAACACACACACAGGTACCATCGGGCACACCAGGACTCCTTGGGCCCAGATGCATCCTAAGTGCTGGGCCCGTACTAAGAAAGAGAATCTCGACCACCACCTGCCATGGCCCAACTCTGGAGTTCACAACTCACTAGAGAAAGAAAAGACTGGAGTCTCATCAACCCCAGAAGGACTCTGGCTCCAATCTGTATAAAATGTGACTCAAAGCCCATTGGAGTCCCCAATTCTTAGACTGGGAGGCTGTTTCTGAAAGAATCAGCCCCAAACTTCACCGATTTTTATAAACAGATAGAGCTGTTCTGGGAATTGATCAGCTTCTCCGCCATGGGGCGAGGAGAAGAATGTTCTAACATCAGCCCTGCCCAGCATGATCTCAAGTGAAACTTACTGGAAGGAAACAAACTGGAAATCAATGAACTCCCGGGACGTTTCTTCCCCCAGAAAGGGTGTGTGGCTGGAGCCTGGGCTGCCTAACTGGCCTGCGTGATGAGGTCGGGTTCTCAGGCTCCAGGGTGCGTGATTCCAGTTCTGTGAGGTCCTTTTATGACCAGTGTTGTCAAGAGAGAGGAGGACAGGACCCTTTGAGGAAGAAACAGAAGGAACAAAGCCTGTCCGGAGGTGATTTCCTCCAGGAGAGAGGGACAAGATGGCAGCCAAGCAGCTGGTACTTCCTGGAGCAGGCACTCAGGAGGACCAAGAAGAGCAGCCCCAGCACCCTGCTGTGGACTCAGGTGGCAGACGGGGGCTCCAGCTCCCGGCCTGGGAGGTGGCACTCAAAGCTAGGTGCTGACACTACAGGGAGGAGACAGTGCCACCCCCAGGGGGTTCCTGGACCTCTGGTTACCAAGCTCGGGTCCAAATAACCCTGATGCAGGGAGGGAGGGAAGAAGCCCACACAAAGCCCGCTGAAAGGCCTGGCGTGAATTTAATTGTGGAACCCGGCTGGGAGGTGTGTCTCGCAGAAAAGGCAGGGGAAAGGCCTTGCCAGGACCAAGGGACAAACAGCCATTGCCACGGAAGGTCAAGAGAGGCTGCCATCAGGAGGGCCTGCCGTGCCCGCAGAGGTCAGGAGACCCTACCTTCCATCCCACCTGCCCCTCGGGGCCTGCAGACCAGGGCAAAGGCGGCCCCTCCCATCCCGGCCCTGCATGAGCTCATCGCTGTGTGCTGTTATTCTAGTTTCAAAGGGAAAATTCCCTCTCCAGAGTGGGAATCTTCGCCAAATTGCTTAGTTACCAAAAGTGTGTTTGCAGTTATATTTACAAACTCCATCCATCCCCTTCCCTGTTTTAATCACCAGAAACCCTCTTGGTTTGTTTCCCGGGCCCTGGTTTTGAGCTCTGGCTGCCAGAGGCTGACTTGAAATCTACTCCCATCTGGGGGCTACAAGGTGAGGCTGGCCTCCACTGCAGCTCCCACTTCCCCAGGAGCCCAGGAGCAGCTTCAGCCTGCGCTGCCTCCTTCCCTCCTCCACTCCAGCAGAGAAGCCAGGCCTCTGTGAGCACTGGGGACGCCAGGGCCCCGGGTTCAGGTCCCACGTCGCACATGTCTTGATTTACGTGATCCTCACAGTGACCCTGGGAAGCAGGTAAGGATGCTCACATTTCACAGAAGAGAGGCCCAGAGCAATGACAGCAAGTGACGTGGACAGTGTCCCACTGACCTAAGTGTGGGAGCCCAATCTGAACCCCGAATCTGAACCCAAAGCTTGTGCGCCATGATCACACCTCACACACAGGGTTGACCTCATGGGTCACCAGTGCCGAGCAGCTTGCTTGGTGACGTGCTCAGCAGGAATACAGGGAACCTCGGGGCACAGAGGGCGGAGGGTTCCTAGTGTCCTCTGCAGGGACAGGCAGCATTCCCAATTTGTCTCACCCACCTCGGAGGACCCAGCACCACCATGACGATGTCTCACATGCACCCAGGGGCTTAAGACCAACCTACAGAGTAAAACCATGAATGAATGGGAAACGGAGTCCTCTCGGTGCCGTGGGGACCTGAGCATTCTGAGATTGCTCTGCGTCTCCTCGGTACCTTCCTGCTGTGGCGGAGGGGACCTGCCATCCAGGGGAGACGCCATCTAAGGCCAGAGTCCCGGCACCTGGTGCTATCAGGCGGGTTTCAGGGTTAGCAGCTGTCCCTCTCCCCTTGACCTGTCCTTGAACTCGGCTCTGGCCCTCACCCTCACCCTCGCCCCCATTGCCCTGTCTCCTGCTGCTGTGGCCACACAGGATTCACAGCAGACAGCCAGCAACCTCTGCCGTGCCCCAGGCCCTGGTCCAGGCCGCAGGGAATGCTGCAGGAGTCCAAACCTGCCCCAAGGAGGCAGCGGAGAATTAATACATGAAAGAAACCCCTTGCTACCCAGATCTGAACCCAGCTCCTAAGTGCAGAGAGCGAGAGTCAGATACCAGGGAACACCTGCATGCTGGGTGTGGGTAAGGGGCATGCTCTGCAGAGATGCAAAGCAGAGAGAGAGAAGGGCAATGCAGAGGGTGAGGGCTGTGACTGTAAATGGTCTTTGGTGGCACATAAAACAGGGACCCTTGAGTAAAGCAGGGAGTGAGGCAGGCAAGTAACAGGAAGGTGAATATTGTAGTCAGAGGAGGTGAATATTCTAGGCAGTGGGAAGAGCAAGTGCAAAGGCCCTGGGGCAGATTGTGTCTGATGTACCAAGTGTCTAAAGGAAGCTTTCCCTCATGAGCACAATGTCCTGGAACTTAGGCAGCAGGCAGTTGTGGAACTGTGCAGGTGGACAGCCTGGGTCTGGAGCCTGCTCTTCCACAGGTCACCCACCAAACTGAGCCAATTCCTTCATCTTCTGAGGCCCCCAGACTGCCAAACAGGAAGCTCAAACACCATAAGTCAGCAGCACAGAATGGAGTGAAGGGAACAAACTCACACAGGTGATTCAGGAGACTTCGTTTCCAGGGCCCCACAGTCTGGGTGGCAATTCAGGAGCATGACTGGAGGCCGGCTCTCTTCACGGTGGTTATCATACAGCTGGGCACACCTTCTGCCCAGGAGTGACAGAACCACAGGACCGTCACTTAACACCAGGAAAGGAGCAGAGTCACACACGCTGCCCCACTGGGACAGCTCAGGACCTCCAGGGGTGGCAGGGGACCCCGTTCCTGTCTCGCCACACACATGAGCAATGCAGAGAGGCAGAGTGACTCGGATCCCAGTGATGGGCAGGCTCGAGGGTGCCCACCGTCCACCTGCCAGCTCCGGGGCCACTTTTGTGTTGCTCCTGCTCAGGCAAGAGCAGCTGCCCACTACCGAGCTCCGACCACAGCACCTCCTAGAACCCGAGACACGCGGCCTCCGGAAATCAGAGGAGACCGGAGTCCAGGGGCCGGCTCCCAGGTGAGGGTCCCCGGGGAACACGGGAGCACACGAGAGCGCAGGGTGTGTGGGTGGGTGCTCGGGTGGTGGGGCTCCCCCCACGGAGTGTGGAGAGCAGACAAAATAAAATAAAAATAAAACAACCTCTTTCCTAACTTAGCTGAAGGTCAACTCCACTGTGTTCCACCAAGACGCTTCTAATCCTGTTAGCTTGCCTGGCTCTGGCTGAGTAGTTCGTTTCAGACTGCCCGGGGCCGTGTGCTCTGTGTCGTGGAATCAGAATTTCCAGGCTGGAATGAGCGTTGAGATCACTCAGGCCGAAGCCCCCATTTAACAGGCAGTGACACAGGGACCTGGGGTCTGATGACAGGTCAAGTGCACTCTCACCAGTGCCGAGTAGATTTAAAATACCTCTGCAGCCTCGCCATCTGAGTGTCCTCCTACTTCCTGCAGACTCAGGAATCCGTGACAGCATGCCCTTGGTATGTCTGTACCAAGTGTCGCACGCACTGCAGATAGAGTTCCGAAAATTCTGCATCCGGTGCAGCAGTTTCAACCCAATGTCCCCTCCCCAGGGCCTTCCCGATAATGGCTTCTCCATTTGCTAAGGGGACTTATTCACCCTGGGATAGTTTATACAGATTTTGAGTCTCATCCTCTCATAGAAGAAACCTATCTATTTCTGAATGTGTCTTCTGTCCTTGACAGCATCTGTTGCTGGCCACACTCTGACCTGAGGGTCCACAGTGTCACCTCTGGACACAGCATACACCAAGAGACCCTGCAGCATCCACTTTTACCATGATTTGATGGAAAAGCCGAGTTGAGAAGAAAAAAATTATGACCACACGTTATTTACCAGACTTCACTGCTCACTTACTAAATCACATCTCCTGCTTGTGACTGAGCACTCAGATTGGCCCTCGGAAGCTTCCGCTCCAGCATTCGCAGACGTATTCCATTTTCTGCATCAGTGAGTAATCATACATGATATGGTAAAGCAAGTGCAGTCCAACCAAAGAGAGATTAGAGGACTTCTTCTAAAGTCTTCTTTCATTTGGCCTGAACAGAGCCCCAAGGGTGTCGCTCCAACCACTGTGTCTCCTTCATTAAGAAGGACAGGAAGAATGCTCCCTTTGTAAGCCGCACTGTAAGAGCAATGAGGGAGGATTTTGAATGATTACTGAGTGTTCAATAGCTGCATCGTTTCATTGACTCAGAAGGCTCAGCAAAAGTGCAAGGAACTCCGCAAGGAGATCAAGGGTGGTGGGGTGGAAGAAGGGGCACCAGGGAGGCTTCCAACAGGACCTGAGTCTTGCAGAAGGCACTAGCTGCCCAAGGGACTGGGCGGGGGGCATCCAGCAAGGAACAGCCCTGTGGGCAGCCCTGGACAGCATGGGAAGTGCAAGGACCTGCCTCTGGTTCAGTAGCGCTGGAGCAGAAAGCAGGAAGGTGAGAGGAGGGAGGTGAGGCTGGACCCACAGTGCAGGCTGGACCACGGGGTCTTATCCTCCCCAAGTGCAGGGGAGCTCTATGAATCCCCAGCCATCTTCTATAAAATATCTGTGTCTTTATTTTTTATAAACTTCTCAAAGATAGGCTCAATCCCCAAATGTTTTCAAATCCACTGGCAGGGAGGAGAAGGAACCACATTTTTTGTTTGTGTGTTTTGCAGATTTATCCCTCAAGTGACAGTGTGGAGAACAGATCTGATGGGAGAGAGCCCAGAACTGGGAACCCAGGGGAGAGGGGACAAGAGCCCGCAGGGCTGGAGGGCAATGATGGGGTAGGTGGAAGTAAGGAATTCCCAAAGAAGGTTTAGAAATCCCCTGGGTGGGAAGTGGGGGAAAGAGAAGACTCTGACTTGATCCCCGAGTCCTAGCTTGAGTGGGGCACATGACAGTGTCACCAGGTGGAGCGGAGGCTCCGCGGGAGCAGAAGCAGGCTTGAAGGAACACGAATTCAGCTTCAGACACTTGGTATTTACATTTCCTGGGAGAAAAGATGCTCAGAGGTGATTAAAACTATGTCTGAAGACAGAAATGGCCATGGACACTTATTTAGGTAAAAATGATGGCAGGGATGGGGTCAGCAGGGGAGAAGATGGGCAAAAGACGGCGCCCTCCATAGACCAGCGTCTGCAGGGTGGGCTGGGAGAGAAGCCCCCCAAGGAGAAGGAGGAGGAACTGGAGGGAGGCTGAGGAGTGACAAGGGTGTGGCCTTGGGTGTAGAGAAGGAAGGCGTCATCTGCCAAATGCTGCCAACAAGTCGGTCCCGTGACAGACCTGGAATCCACGCACAGCACTTGGCAAGCAGGGAGTTACCGGTAACCTTGGCCAGGACAGTGCCACTGCGATTCAGGTGGAAGACAGATAGCTGAGGTCTAAAGCTCTTGGCAAAGTCCTGATGAAGAGGGGAGCATAAACCACCACGTGAAGAAATAGAGGCAAGAAAGGGAAGAGGGAGCCAGAGAACCTGAGAACCAGGGGGGATGCTCTCTTTTTTGCCTCCTTGTAGACAGCGCTGGAGCCTGTGGGTGGGCTGAGGGGACAGGCAGAGAGGAATGGGGAACAAATCCCGGAGAGGTGGGGGCTGCAGAGACCAGGCCTCTGAGGACACTGTGACTGGAACTCAGGTCAGTTTGCCAAGGAACTGGGGAGTTTTCCAACCAGATAGAGCTGTGCTGGGAAGCTGTACCAGCCCTTCAGTAGATGGAGGAAGCGGGGTCAGGAAGGATCTGCCTGCCTGATGTCACAGAGCAAGATGGTGGCCTGGTCCGGACAGCTTCCTCCTCCAGGAGAGAGCTGCCATTCCAGTTCTGCTTTTGAAAACAAGCATCTGCGTTGCTGATGGCTGGGTCCACGGGGCTGTGGTTGGCTGATGACCATACAGTTCTGCATCCAGCACTGCGTTATCCGTGCTCGTGATCAATGCCCAGAGAACATGTCCAGCGATGTCTGCCAGAGGTCAGCTTCGCAATTAGTGCAGTTTCATTTCTTTGTCATTGACCTGGAATAAGGAATGGAGGGTACGCCCATTTCGCTTGGTAGATGCCGCAGAGTGGCGCAGGGGAGCTCACTTCTTGGAAAAGAAGAACCCAGTGGCTTGAATCAATTAGACAAATGACTAGAAGAGAGGGAAAAAGATGAAGTTTGCCAGAAACGAAGTTGAAAAATAGCATCACATCTGCACAAAGGCTCAAGATTCAAAAGGTATAGCTCAGCAGCAAGAAATGCAACCACCAAGAGTCAACTGCTTTCAAAAGCCAGAAAAACACGTTTCCATTACCATCAGTTTGGACTTCTAATTCCTTTAGCATTAGGTCTAACTTAAACCTTTGCAAATTGAAAAATACGATCTACAATGATGAGGAAAAAAAGTAACGAAAAGGGAGGGAAAATATAACCTACGTGGAAAAGATAAACCCTGGGAAAACAAGAAGACTTGTGGCCATCCCAAAACATTTCAGAAAAAGTTACGGTGTGACTGTGCCCATGAGTGAGCACATTCTAAAGGACATGGAGAGTATTCAAAAAAGAAGGACTAAAAATACCATCTTAGCCAGGTGCGGTGGCTCATGCCTATAATCCCAGCAGCTCGGGAGGCTGAGGCAGGAGGATGGAGAGTTCAAAGCCAGCCTCAGCAACTTAGCGAGGCTCTAAGCAACTCAGTGAGACCCTGTCTCTAAATAAACTACAAAATAGGGTTGGGATGTGGCTCAGTGGTTGGGTACCCCTGAGTTCAATCCCCAGTATCCCCCCAAATATTGCCACCTTGTTCTCCACCTTCTAAAAGAATCAATAAGATACAGCAACCTCATGTAGCTCAGTTAATCTATAAAGAAGTTTGGTGTGAGAATGTGGATTGGAGCAGCCACGGTGGAAAACAGGATGGAGGTTCCTTAGGAAACCAAAAGTAGCACTATCAAGTGACCTGGCAATCGCTCTTCTGGGTGTTAGCTAAAGAAAATAAAATCAGCACCCGGAGATGTCTGCACACCCATGCCCATCGCAGCATTATCCACAATGGCCAAGATACAGAAATAACCTGAAAGCTCATCAACTGTTAACGGAGAAATGGGATGTATATGAATGTTGTTCAGTCTTAAAAAGGAGATATGCCATTTGCAACAACATGGGTGAACCTGAAGATATTGGACTAAATGAGTTAGACAGAAAAATACTGCATGATTTCGCTTACATGTGGAATCACTGAATTATTTTAAAAATCAAATGCATAGAAATAGAGACATAGATGGTGCTTTCCTGGAGTGGGAGAGGAGGATGGGAAGACATAGGTCAAAGGGTAAACAGGTGCTGTTGCTTAGAATGAATAAGATTAGATCCACAGTCCAACATGAAGACTGTGGGAATAATATTGCATACTAGTGCTGGGGACCAGGTGCAATGGTACACACCTGTAATCCCAGAGGTTCAGGAGGCTGAGGCAGGAGGGTTGCAAGTTCAAAGTCAGCCTCAGCAACTTAATGGAGCCCTATGAGACTTAGTAAAACCCTGTCTCAAATTTAAAAAAGGTCTGGGGATGTGGCTCAGTGGTTAAGCACCCCTGGGTTCAATCCCTGGTACCAAAAAAAATAGTACTAATAATATTACATATGGGAATTTGCCAAGATGATAGACTTCAAGCACTCTTACCACCAAAAGAAGAAAAAAAATGGAAGGGAAGGGAAAGGAAATTAAAAATAAACTCCGTAGGACCATGGCATATTGACTGACCTGCCAGGAGTGATCACTTCAATACGCCTATGTACATCAAGCAAAGCACGCCATCACGTGTCGTAAACCATAACTAGAGAAAATTTTTAAAGCACCTGAAACTTTTTGAATGAAAGAATCTGGAGATTTTAAGTATCAAACAGACTTTTAAGAGATGTTATAGCATCTCCCTCCCTGGAAACCGTTAAAAGTAAAAGCCCTTGGATCAATTCACATCTGGAGAGCAATTCGCTGATGTCTCACAAAAGACTTAAAAATTTCACGTCTTTTGACCCCAAACCTCCGTTTGTAGGATTTTTGATGAAGCCTGAGTTCTAACCACCACTCCTTTACTTAATGGCTCTGTGACATGGGGTCCTCCTGAGCCTCATGGATCTTCCCCATCCAATAAATGGACTAATAGCATCAGATCACAAATTTTATTAAAGAACAGTAAAAATAACATATGCTTAACATAGTAATCAAAAAATAATAAGCACTTAAGGAACATCAGGTGTTTGGAAGGTTGTTCTTATGCATTTAATTATGTAAAATTGGAAAATAAAACTAGTCCAACTCCAGGTAACTAGTTAAAATATATTGGTATATTCATGCCCTAATACCTTTCCAGCTATGAAAATAATACTGGAAAAGATTTAAAACTGGAAAAAAATTCATTCTATATTTTTCTGTGCATTCTGATACAATACTAATATATATGCAAATTTATAAAGTTTTCCAAATCTAATGCAAAATTTTTAAAAAGGTTATTTGTGGATGGTAAACGAGCAAATAATTTTTTTACTATTACATTTTCTGTGTTTTCCTAGTTGTCTATAAAGAACATGTATTATCTTTGTAACTAAAAATTACAAATTTGAGACCAGGTGGATAGCTCAGTGGTAGAGTGCTTGACTAGCATGCTCAAGACCCTGGCTTCCATACCCAGCACCACAAAGAAAAAAATTAAATTTAAATAAAATTCAAGCTTAAAGAACCATCTGGCTTGCATGGTATTATTGAAGTAGGGTAATTTTGTTTCAGAATTCCCTAAATATCATTCAAAGTAATCACTGGGAAGAGGTTCAAGATAACTTCAGAAAATGATTGTTGAAGGAATTTGTCTCAGAAGCAGTTTATAAAGATTACAAATGAGTCTATCAACTGCTAGAAAACTGATACTTGCAGCTTCCACACAGGTTAGACACAGTGCTTCCCAGAAACTTGACTTTGGTTGGGGATGGAGGGTACATGATAGGCCCCGTGAATTTATCATGAAAGCTCTGAACTCCACTTCCAGGAAAATACACATTCCTATGTGCATTTTCTGTCTCAGAAAGTGCACACTTTCCACCACTAAGACCTTGCCAACTGCTATAAACATTGATGTGGCCGAATCACTATAATATGCTGATTTGAAGTCCTTTGGGTATAGGCCAAGGAGTGGGATAATTGGCTCAAATGGTGACTCCATTTCAAGTTTTTGAGGAATCTCCAAACTGCTTTGCAGAGTGCTTACATGAATTTGCAGTCCCACCAGCAATGTATGAGTGCTCCTTTTTCCCCACATCCTCACCAGCATTTATTGTTACTTGAATTCTTTTTTCCCTTTTGCAAGTATTCTCTACCCTCATTTTTTTTTATTGGTTCTCATTAGTTATACGTGACAATAGAATGCATTTTGACACATTGTACACAAATGGAGCACAACTCCTTCCTCTGGCTGAACATGGCCGAAAGTCACACCAGTAATGTAATCATACATGTATATAGGGTAATAATGTTCATCTCATTCCACCGTCCTTCCCATCCCATGCCCCCTTCCCTCCCCTCACTCCCCTCTGCACAATCCAAGGTTCCTTCATTCTTCCCTACCTCCCACCCCCCATTATGGATCACCTTCCATAAATCAGAGAAAACATTTGACCTTTGGTTTTTTTGGGATTGGTTTATTTCACTTAGCATGATATTTTTCTGCTCTATCAATTTACCTGCAAATGCCATTTCATTCTTCTTAAAGACTGAGTAATAGTCCATTGTATATATGTGCCACATTTTCTTTATCTATCCATCTGTTGAAGAGCACCTAGGTTGGTTCCATAGCTATTGTGAATTGAACTACTATAAACATTAATGTGGCTGCATCACTGTAGTATGCTGATTTTAAGTTCTTTGGGTATAAACCAAGGAGTGGGATAACTAGGTCAAGTGGTGGTTCCATTCCAAGTTTTCTGAAGACTCTCCATACTGGTTTCCGTAGTGGTTGTACCAATTTGTAGTCCCACCAGCAATGTATGAATGTACCTTTTTCCCTACAACCTCAACATTTATTGTTACTCGTATTCTTTTTTAAAAATATATATTTTTTTAGTTGTAGATGGACAAAATACCTTTATTTTATTTATTTTTATGCAGTACTGAGGATTGAACCCAGTGTGTCACACATGTTAGGCAAGGCTCTACCACTGACCTACAACCCCAGCCCATTACTTATATTCTTGATAATTGCCATTATGACTAGAATGAGATGGAATCTCAGTGTGGTTTTAATTTGCCTTTCTCAAATTGCTACAGATGTTGAACGTTTTTTCATATATTTATTGATTGATTGTATATCCTCTTCTGTGAAGTGTCTCTTCAGTGCCTTAGCCTATTTATTGATTTGGTTATTTGTTTGTTTGTTTTTTGATGTTAAGTTTTTTGAGTTCCTTATATACCCTAGAGATTAGAGCTCTATCTGAGGTGCAGGTGGTAAAGATTGTCTCCCACTCCATAGGCTCTCTCTTTATGTTATTGATTGTTTCCTTTGCTGAGAAGAAACTTTTTAGTTTGAATCCATCCCGTTTATTGATTCTTGATTTTCCCTCTCGTGCTTTAGGAGTTTTGTTAAGGAAGGCAGGTCCTAAGCTGACATGATAAAGATTTGGGCCAACTTTTTCTTCTGTTAGTTGCAGGGTCTCTGCTCTAGGGCCTAAGTCTTTGATCCACTTTGAGTTGAGTTCTGTGCAGGGTGAGAGACAGAGGCTTAATTTCATTTTGTTACATATGGATTTCCAGTTTTCCCAGCACCATTTGTTGAATAGGCTATCTTTTCTCCAATGTATGTTTTTGGCACTTTTGTCTAGTATAAGATATCCATATTTATGCGGGTTTGTCTCTGTGTCTTCTATTCTGTACCATTGGTCTACAAGTCTATTTTGATGCCAATACCATGCCACTTTTGTTACTATTGCTTTGTAGTGTAGTTTAAGGTCTGGTATTGTGATGCCTCTTTCTTCACTCTTCTTGCTAGGGACTGCTTTGGCTATTCTGAGTCTCTTATTTTTCCAAATAAATTTCATGATTGCTTTTTCTAGTTCTATGAAGAATGTCATTGGGATTTTAATAGGAATTGCATCCAATCTGTATAACACTTTTGGTAGTATGACCATTTTTACAATATTAATTCTACCTATCCAAGAACATGGGAGATCTTTCCATCTTCTAAGTCCTTCAATTTATTTCTTTAGTGTTCTGTAGTTTTCATTAGAGAGCTCTTTCACCTCTTTTGTTAGATTGATTCCCAAGTATTTTTTTTTAGGCTATTGTGAATGGGGTAGTTTTCCCAATTTCTCTTGCATTGGATTCATCACTGATGTATAGAAATGCATTGATTATGGGTATTGATTTTATATCCTGATACTTTGCTGAATTCATTTATTAGTTCTAGAAGTTTTCTGGTGGAATTTTTTAGGTCTTCTAAATATAGAATCATGTCGTTGGCTAATAGTGTTGGTTTGAGTTCTTCTTTTCCTATTCGTATGTTTTTAATTGCTTTCATTTGTCTGATTGATCTGGCTAGAGTTTCAAGGATGATGTTGAATAGAAGTGGTGAAAGAGGGCATCCCTGTCTTGTTCCAGTTTTTAGGGGAAAAGCTTTCCATTTTTCTCCATTTAGAATGATGTTGGCCTTGGGTTTAGAATAGATAGTTTTTATAGTGTTGAAGTATGTTCCTACTATCCCTAGTTTTTCCAGTGTTTTAAACAAATGCTTTTTCTGCGTTTATTGAGAAGATCATATGATTCTTGTCTTTAAAACTATTGATGTGTTTTATTACATTTATTGATTTCTGTATGTTGAACCAACCTTGCATCCCTGGGATGAATCCCACTTGATCATGGTGCACTATCTTTTAAATATGTTTTTGTATGTGATTTGCCAGAATTTTATTGAGAATTTTTGCATCTATGTTCATCAGGGATTTTGATCCAAATCTTTCTTTCCTTGATGTGTCTTTGTCTGGTTTTGGTATCAGGGTGATAGTATCAACTTCATAGAATGAGTTTTGAAGGGTTCGCTCCTTTTCTATTTCATGGACTACTTTGAGGAGTATTGGTGTTTATTTTTCTTTGAAGGTCTTGTAGAACTCAGCTGAGAATTCTGTTCCTGGGCTTTTCTTGGTTGGTAGGCTTTTGATGGCATCTTCTATTTCATTGCTTAAATTGATCTAATTAAATTGTGTATGTCCCTGCTTCAGTTCAGGTAGATCATATATATGTCTCTAGAAATTTGTCGATGTCTTTGAGATTTTCTATTTTATTTGAGTATAAATTTTCAAAATAGTTTCTAAATATCTTCTGTATTTTAGTAGTATTCATCATGATAATTCCTTTTTCATCAAGAATTTTAGTAATTTGAGTTTTCTCTCTTTCTCTTCATTAGTGTAGCTAAGGGTTTATTTATTTTTTCAAAGAACTAACTTTTCATTTTGTCAATTTTTTGAATTGTTTCTTTTGTTTCGATTTCATGATTTCAGCTCTGATTTTAATTATTTCCAGTCTTCTACTGCTTTTGGTGTTGATTGTTCTTCTTTTTCTAGGACTTTGAGATGTAATGTTAGGTCATTTATTTGCTGACTTTTTATTCTTTTAATGTATGAACTCAATGCAATGAACTTTCCTCTTAGCCTTCATAGTGTCCCAGAGATTTTGCTTTGTTGAATCAGTGTTCTCACTTACCTCTCAGTATTTTTCATTTCCTCCCTGATTTCTTCTCTTATTCATTCATCATTCAATAGCACGCTATTTAGTCTTTAGTTGGAGTAGCTTCTATTTTTTATTTTATCATTGATTTCTAGTTTCATTTTATCTTGATCTGACAGAACTCAGGGTAGTATTTCTATTTTTTTTGTATTTACTGAGAGTTGCTTGTGGCATAACATATGATCTATATTAGAGAAGGATCCATGTGCTTCTGAGAAGAAAGTGTATTTGCTCAATGATGGATGAATAACTCTATGTATGTCTATTAAGTCTAAATTATTGATTGTATTATTTAGTTCTGTAGGTTCTTTGTTTAGTTTTTGTTTGGAAGATCTATCCAGTGGTGAGAGAGGTGTGTTAAAGTCAGCCAGGATTATTGTGTTGTGGTGTGATCTATTTGATTTTTTAAATTGAAAAGGTTTGTTTTATGTACATAGATGCTTCATTTTGGGGGGCATAAATATTTATGATTGTTATGTTTTGTTGATATATGATCCCCTTAAGCAGTATGAAATGTCCTTCTTTGTCCCTTCTGGCTAACTTTGGTTTGAAGTCCACTATGTCTGATGAGGATGGAAAACCCTGCTTGTTTACATAGTCCACATGAGTGATATGTTTTTTTCCAACCTTTCACCTTCGGTCTGTGGATGCCTATTCCTAGGAGGTGAGTCTCTTGAAAACAGCATATTGTTGCATCTTTGTGTTTAATCCAATCTGCCAGTCTGCATCATTCGACTGATGAATGAATTTCAGCCATTAACATTTAGGGTTAATATTGAGATATGATTTGTATTCCCAGTCATTTTGGTTTATTTTTTGGTTTTTAACTTGACTTAGCTTCTCCTGTGATTGACCTTTCCATTAGTGTAGTTCCTTCCTTTGCTGGTTTTCATTTTTTTTTTTCATTTCCTCCTCATGGAATGTTTTGCTGAGAATGTCCTGCAGTGCAGCCTTTCTAGTTGTGAATTCTTTTAACTTTTGTTTATCATGGGAGGTTTTTATTTCATCTTCAAATCTGACGCATAGTTTTGTTGGATATAAATTTCTCAGTTGGCATCCATTTTCTTTCAGAAAATGATATTTATTATTCCAGGACCTCCTGGTGGTGAGAGTCTGGATTGAGAAATCAGCTGAGATGAGAATTGGTTTCCCCCTAAGTGTAACATGACTTTTTTTCTCTCCTTTAAAATTCTATCTTCATTCTGTATATTAATCATTCTCATCATAAAGTACCTTAATGTGGGTCTGCTGTCATTTTTTTTATATTTGAGTGCCACAACCAGCGTGACCAAACTCTCCAGTCCAGCAAAGGACGAAGGGAGATTGGAAAATAAAGATTCACAAACATGGATTTTGAAGATTAAGCTGGGATCAGGTAGAGCTCTGCTCTCTGATGGAGATGCAGATCTAAAGAATTAAGCCAGCATTCTATTTATATATGTCTCCCTGTTGGGTTAAAGACTATGCAAGCCTACATGATGAAGATTTGAACCTATTTTGTCTTCTATTTGGTGCAGAGTCTCTGATCTAATTCCTAAGTCCTTGACCAATTTTGAGCTGAGTTTTGTGCAGGGTGAGAGATGGGGATTTAATTTCATTTTGCTGCATAAGGATTTCCAATTTTCCCAGAATCATTTGTTGAACAGATTATCTTTTCTCCATTGCATGTTTTTGGCTCCTTGTCTAGTATGAGGTAACTCTATTAATGTGGGTTTGTCTTCTGTGTCTTCTATTCTGTACCATTGGCCTCCCTGTCTATTTTGGTGCTAATACCATGCTGTTTTTGTTACTATTGCTCTACAGTACAGTTTAAAGTCTAGCATTGTGATACCTCCTGCTTTACTCTTTCTGTTCAGGATTGTTTTGGCTATTCAAGGTCTCTTATTCTTCCAGATGAATTTCATGATTGCTTTCTCTATTTCTATGAGGAACTTCACTGGGATTTGAATTGGAATTGATGATACATAATGAGGGTGGGGGGTAAAAGAAGAATGGAGGAACTTTAGGTTATGTAAAGGGAAATGAGAGAGGGAAGGTGGCAGGGGTATGAAACATGGTAGAATGAGACAGACGTCATTATCCTACATACATGTATGATTACATGAATGGAGTGAATCTACATTGTGTACAACCATAGAAATGAAAAGTTGTACCCCATTTGTGTAAAATTAATCAAAATGCAGTCTGTAAAATTTTTTTTAAATTTTTTTTTAAAAGACTATGCAAGCATTATTCTTTGTATTTAGGAAAGTTACAGAAACTGGGACATCTAGGTAGCTTTTCCACAGTTGCAATCTACAGTTGCAAAGTGCAATGTTAGGAGCTTTGTGTAGCTCTCAAGAAAGTTTTTTTTTTCAATTTTTTTTTTGTTGTTGTTGTTTAAACAGACCGCACTTTGATTCACTGTACACAAATGGGACACAACTTTTGTTACTATGGTTGTGCATGATGTAGATTCATACCATTCATGGAATCATACATGTACATAGGGTAATGATGTCTGTCTCATTCCACCATCTTTCATACCACCACCCCTTCCCCCTCTCATTTCCCTCTACATAATCTAAAATTCCTCCATTCTTCTCTCACCCCCACCCCCCCAACTCGATTATACATCATCATCCACTTATCAGGGAAAACATTTGGTCTTTGGTTATGTTCCATTGTGTATATATACCACAGTTTCTTGAACCATTCAGCTGTTGAAGGGCATCTAGGTTGGTTCCATAGTCTAGCTATTGTGAATTGAGCTGCTATAAACATTGATGTGGCTGCATCACTGTAGTATGCTGATTTTAAGTCCTTTGGGTATAAACCAGAGTGGGATAACTGGGTCAAAATGTGGGTCCATTCCAAGTTTTCTAAGGATTCTCCACACTGCTTCCAGAGTGGCTATACCACTTTGCAACTCCACCAAAAATGTAAAAGTGTGCCTTTTCCCCCACAGCCACACCAGCATCTATTATTGTTTGTGTTCTTGATAATAGTCATTCTAATTGGAGTAAGGTGAAATCTTAGAGTTATTTTAATTTGCATTTCTCTAATTACTAGAGATGCTGAACACTTTTTCATATATTTATTAATTGACTGTATATCTTCTTCTGTAAAGTGTCCAGTTCCTTGGTCCATTTATTGATTGGGTTCTTTTATTTGTGGTGTAAAGTTTTTTAAGTTCTTTATAAATTTTGGAGATTAGTGCTTTATCTAAAGAACATGTGGAGAAGATTTTCTCCTACTCTGTAGGTTCTCTTTTCACACTATTGATTGTATCCTTTGCTGAGAAAAAGCTTTTTAGTTTCAATGCATCCCATTTATTGATTCTTGCTTTGATTTCTTGTGCTTTGGAAGTCTTGTTAAGGAAGTCTGATCCTAAGCCAACATGATGGAGATTCAGGCCTACTTTGTCTTCTATTTGGTGTAGGGTCTCTGGTCTAATTCCTAAGTCCTTGATCCATTTTGAGCTGAGTTTTGTGCAGGGTGAGAGATGGGAATTTAATTTCATTTGGCTGCATATGGATTTCTAGTTTTTGCCAGCACCATTTGTTGAACAGGCTCTCTTTTCTCCATTGCATACTTTTGGCTCCTTTGTCTAGTATGAGGTAACTGTATTTATGTGGGTTTGTCTCTGTGTCTTCTATTCTGTAACATTGGTCTGCTTGTCTATTTTGATGCTAATGCCATGCTGTTTTTGTTACTATTGCTCTGTAGTACAGTTTAAGGTCTGGTTTTGTGATACCTCCTGCTTTACTCTTTCTGTTCAGGATTGTACTGGCTATTTGAGGTCTCTTATTCTTCCAGATGAATTTCATGATTGCTTTCTCTATTTTTATGAGGAATGTCATTGGAATTTTAATTGGAATTGCATTGAATCTGTATAGTGCCTTTGGTAGAATGGCCATTTTGAGAATATTAATTCTGCCTATCCAAGAACATGGGAGATCTTTCCATCTTCTAAGGTTTTCTTCAATTTCTTTCTTTAGTGTTCTATAGTTTCCATTGTAGAGATCTTTCACCTCTTTTGTTAAATGGATTCCCAAGTTTTTTGGGTTTTTTGAGGCTATTGTGAAGGGAGTGGTTTTCCTAATTTCTCTTTCAGATGATTCATCACTTTGTTAAATGCTCCTGTAAGGCGGGCAGGAACCAGAGAAGCAGAGCTGGTGAAACACTGTGATTGTCTAGCATAAGAATTCCTTCCTTCTGGGAGTTGTGTGCCTAAGATCAAGGTCAGAGCTGATGGGACTCTGGCACAGAGCCTGGCCAGGGCATGGCCACAGCAGCTGAGCATCCTGTGCCCTTGCAGAGAAACATCCCCAGCACCGGGCATGCCACAGCCATGAGGTCATCAGAGTCTCCCAATCTGTCACTGCTGTCCCATCCTCTGTCACCACTCTCCACATTTAGGGTCCTGTAAGCCTCTTGTAGTTGATTTTCCATTTCATTCTTTAGATTTGGGAAGTTTTCTGATATTATGTCATTGAAAAGATTGTGCAATCCTTTGATTTGTATCTACATGCCTTCATTTATTCCAATAAATCTTAAGTTTTGTCTTTTCATGCTATCCCATATTTCTTGGAAGTTCTGTTAATGATTTCTTACCAACTTCTCTGTGTGATCAACTTTATTTTCAAGAGTATATATTTTGTCTTCTTTGCCTGGAGTTCTCTCTTCCAAGTGATCTACTCTGTTGATGACACTTTCCATTGAATTTATAATTTGGTTTATTGTTTCCTTCATTTTGAGGATTTCTGCTTGATTCCTTTTTATAATCTCTGCTTCTTTATTAAACTGATCTTTCCCTTCCTGTATTTCCTCTCTGGTACCATTCTTTACTTTGAAGATCGTTCTAACTCTGTACCTTTTAAACCCCTCTGACATTTCTTCTGCTGTGTTGTCTATGCATTCTGTTGTTGGAACACCTTGGTTTGTTTGAGGTGCTTTGTTCCCTTGTTTTTTCATGTTGTTTGTGTGTCTTCTCATCTAGTGGTACAGAGCTGAGTCAGTGCAGATTCTACCCTGTAGTCTTAGAATGCCCCTGAAGGCTTCCCATATCTCACCTTTAAGGGAGAGACCAATATTAACGGCACCCAATGCAAACAATACACCACATTAAACCAAATGGCTCCTATTAAGGCATTTACAGATTTGCCACTATAAATAGAAATGAAATATTCAATTATTGTCTAGAATATAAACAGTAAGTTTGCTGAAAGGGTTTACCATTTCAAATGTTGGACAAAGAGGGAACAGAAGTAGTGTAAGATGTGATGTTTATGAGGGAGAGGGAGAGAAGATACAGGTAAAAAATTCTAGTAAGAGCAAGGGAGGAATTAATAGAGGTTGCCTGTTAGTATGAGAGAAGTGAGAAAGGGAATCCAGGGAGACAGATAGGTGAGAGGAAAAAAATGTACCAATTTTTAAAAAAAGGTAAAAACACAAGAACATACAACAAAACTGTGATATACTATTCACATATCCCATTCCTCAATAAATCAATGCATGAAAAATATTTGGATTCAAAGATGATAGAGATGTGAGACAGAGGGGGAAAAAAAAGTCTCAAAGGAAAATTGAACGATTGCTTCCATTGGCTTTCAAAAATGTTCTCAGCTTCCCTTTTCCACCAATAGGTGGGGTTTTCTGAAGTTTGATGTTAACTCCAGTCCAGTGGGTGCCAGAGCAGTTGGGTGGGTGAGCCAATAGCAAGATGCCCTCACACCTTCTTCCAGTCTTCCCAACCATGGTAGCTGGCCCCTTCCATCCCTGCACACCTCAAGACTCACTGAGCTGGACAGAGCCCAGTTTTCTCCAGTTTCTTCAACCTCTGCTCCCCGAGGGAGCTGCCCCTAGTCTCTGGCTTTCCACAGGCATTTCAGACCCACACTGGTTCACGCAAACCCACCTGCAATCTGATGGACCTCGGCTTCAGCTTCCCCAGGCCCTGCCTTCTGCAGTCCCAGGATCTCAGTGCCCTTTCAACTTCCAGAGAGACCACCAGGGAGGTGCTCACATCAAGGAGAGACCCCACAAAGAGGCAACCAGATGTTGGCCGCTACCACACCAAGCAGAAAGACCTCAGGTGCAACCAGACCAGCAGGTAACCTGACAATATATCTCTAGGCCCTGGCCAGTGTCCCCAGACTGCAGAGGCTGCCCCCCCTAAAAGGTAGCAGCAAACCTGCAGGCCCCTTGGCCCTGGACTCCCAGGCCCTGGCAGGTGTCCCAAGATGGTGGCAGTTGTGTGTAACCAAACCTGCAGGTACCCTGACAAGGGACTTCCAGGTGGCAGCAGGCAGTAGGCAGCAGGCAGTGGGCAGTGGGTGATCTATGGGCAGACTGTGGGTGGTCTGCAGACAAATGGTGGGCAATCAGCAGGCGAAAGGAGGGCACACAAGCAAACAGCAGGTGTTCAGCAGCAATCTACACACAAAAGGCAGGCATTATGCTAGCATGATGGGTGGGTGATCATCGTGCCAGATAAACTGGGGTGGGGGTGCAGGGGCGGGGCAACAGCAGGGGATCAGTGGACAGCAGCGAGGGCTGCCTCTCAGAGAAATAGCGTTTCCTCTGCTTGAGTCACAGAACGACAAGGAATGCAGCCTCCTTTGGTTCATCATCTTGGATCTTGTTACTTGTGTTCTTGCTAATTGGCATTCTGACTGGAATGAGATGGAATCTCAGTGTAGTTTTAATTTGCATTTCTCTAATTGCTAGAGATGTTGAACCTTTTGTTCATATATTGTTTGACCATGCATATTTCTTCTTCTGTGAAGTGTCTGTTCAGTTCTTTAGCACATTTGTTGATTGGGTTATTTGTTAAGTTTTGAGTTCTTTATATACCCAAAGGACTTAAAATCAGTATACTTCAGGGATGTAGCCACATCAATGTTTATAGCAGCTCAATTCACAATAGCTAAACTGTGGAACCAATCTAGGTGCCCTTAACAGAAGAATGGATAAAGAAAATGTGATATACATACACAATGGAATTTTTTTTTTTGGTACTGGGGATTGAACCCGGGGCACTCGACCACTGAGCCACATCCCCAGCCCTATTCTGTATTTTATTTAGAGACAGGGTCTCACTGAGTTGCTTAGGGCCTCACTAAGTTGCTAAGGCTGGCTTTGAACTCGTGATCCTCCTGCCTCAGCCTCCCAAGTGCTGGGATTACAGGCGTGCGCCACCACACCTGGGCACAATGGAATATTACTCAACCATAAAGAAGAATGAAATTATGGCATTTGTCAGTAAATGGATGGAAGTGGAAACTATCATGCTAAGTGGAATAAGTCAATCCCCCAAAAAAACAAAAGACCGAATGTTCCCTCTGATATGCAGTTGCTAACACACAATAAGGGGGAAAGGAGAACAGAAGACAAAGGGGAATAAAGGGAAGGGTTAGGGGATGGGAATAGGAAGGACAGTAGAATGAATCGGACAGCACTTTCCCATGTTCATGTTGAACACCCGCCCGTGTAACTCCACATCATGTGCAACCTCAAGAATGGGACGTATAATATGTCAAAATGCATTCTACTGCCACGTGTATCTAAAATGAACAAATTTAAAAAACATTTTTAAAAGACCCTGCCAGTGGTTGTTAGGAGATTTGCCTACAAGAATGCCAAGCTGGGGCTGGGCTGGGGCTCAGTGGGGGAGCGCTTGCCTAGCACGTGTGAGGCACTGGGTTTGATCCTCAGCACCACATACAAATAAATAAAATAAAGGTGTTGTGTCCACCCACAACCAAAAATATTTTTAGAAAGAAGAAGAATGCAGTGCTTGCCTTGGATCTAAAAATGAAGTGGGAAATGACTTCTTTGCTATTTCGGAGAGCAAGCAGGAGCCTGTCTGGAAGATGGAGCCAAGGGGCCCTCACACTTTCCATCCACCTGACGAGAAGAGGAAAAGAGAGTCACGGAATAAAGGGGTGAATCTTGGGGAGGTATTAAAGATACCAATGAAAATTTGAGAATAATCTAAGCACACTAATAACTCTCCGATGCAAGTTGGAGGACAGGGGTCCCTGGGAACAGCAGGTCCCAGACCTCCAGACTAACCAGTGGAATTCTTGCCCTGCAGGCAAAGGGTGCACAGTTACGATGTAGTTGTTCTGAATAATTATTAGTTTTTAGTAAGAGCAATGTAAAAGCTTATAACGTTGGGCGTGTCTTTAGAAGGTTTATTCCATAAGGTTGTCTACTCGGCAATTTAGTTCAGATTTTTAAATCCGCGGTTTTGAAGAGATCATCTTCACTGAAGCACGATTGGAAAACTGGCTGCGGGTGGACCTCAGAGTCCCCACAGCTCCTGAAGTTCAGAACCCAGGAAGGGGTGACCCGGCTGCTGCCCCCTGGTGGAAAGGTTCGGCACAGGAGAGAGGGCCCCCCTGCTGCAGGAACTTGCCTGCAAGTTCAGAGGTGAGCCCAGCAGACGCCACATGGCACGTGGATCAGGACGCGCACCTTCATGGCGCACCTACCTCCGCGGCCCTTCCATACCGACGTGCGTGTCCACGCGCCTGGTCTCCAGCCTTCCACAGGCCCCTCGGTCGGTCACTGGTGCCTGCAGCCTGGAGCTGGGCTGGTGTGCAGCCAACAGAGCAGAGCCCAGTTCTAGATATTTCCATAGAAGAACAAAGGGAGACACTTCCAAGACATGGTGAAAAACTGCCCCGTGACCAAGTTGCCCAAGAAACACATGATAAACCAGAAAGGCAAACACTGACGCTTGGACCATGGCCGGCGGCACCTCCACCTTGTCCTCATGGGCCTCGTCCTCATGGGCCTCCTCGCGATGTCCGCTCCATGGCCCCAGACACACTCCCGCGATTTGCCTGCCTTGAAGGTACTGTGGCCTGGATTCATGATCTCGCCCTGCACGTTGCATTTCCAAGACCATGGGTGGGCAGTGGGCAGTGGCCTCAGGACGCCCAGAGTCATGGGAGGTGACAGAAGGGCACCGAAGTCTGCTCTGAGCCTGCTCTAGGGAAAGCTGTGACGAAGGTCAGCTGTCAGGATCCCAGAGAACAAGAGGCCTGGGAGAAGCTGGGCAGAAGGGCAGATGTTCGGAGGACTGGCAGGCACTGCCCAAGGTGCCCAAGCTCAGCACCTGTGCTCAGGATCAGGGCTCAGCCGAGCAACGCTGGCATCCAGGCTGGCCACAACACGTTGTCATAGTGAGACCGCTGTCTCCATGAGGCTCATAGCCAGGGCCGTGACAGTGGGGGCCAGAGCACACTTGGCAGATGGCATGGGTGGCTGTCAATCCCTCCAGGACCCAGGGTGAG
The DNA here is from genome assembly GCA_020662805.1 of Glaucomys volans. Lineage (NCBI taxonomy): Eukaryota > Metazoa > Chordata > Mammalia > Rodentia > Sciuridae > Glaucomys > Glaucomys volans. Next base: position 678,273 of record JAJEJO010001127.1, on the reverse strand, counting down.
ACGGCTGGGCAGACAGCCTCGCCTGCCAGACAATCAGGAATGAAGCATCCAAATCGGCTGCTCTGGAGTAGGAATCAAACGTGAAGAGTCCCCAGGACTCCAGTAGCAGTAGAACCCCTAACCAAGGCGGAGAGACCAGGCGGGAACGTGGAGGACTCTGGGAGCCACTGCAGGTTCCCGTAGCAACAGCATCTCGCAGTCATCAAGAGCCCACGGTGAGCTTCACACTGGTCGTCACGTAGCCCTCGGAAAGGAAGGTCTGCTGGAAACCCATTTTAGAGGCAGAAGGCTGAGCTGGGAGAGCAGTCGGTGGAAAGCTCCCCAGTAAAGGGGGAACTGGGACCCGAGCCCAGGCAGCCAGACTCCAGGCTGCCTGCTTTCAATGACCCCCCCTTTTCTACCTCCTTCCTGGGCCTCCTCTGCCACCTCCTGTCCATGTTTCAAAAGTGGGCTTCTTGCCTTGAAGCAGTGTTTGGTGTGAATGGAGAAATCTGACATCTGTCCCTCCACTCCTCTGGATGCTGACTAAAGGACATCCTCCCTCCAGTGAGTGGCCCTGTCCCCCACCCCCCTCCCCTGCCCGGCTGACAGCAGAGGATTGAGGAAAGGTAAGCCACACATTATAACAGGTATCAGAAGGGCCAGGGACTGGGGTATAACTCAGTGACAGAGCATTTGCCAGCACCCTCAAGGTCCTGGGCTTGCTTCCCAGCACTCAAAAAGAGGGGTGGGGCCTTAGATAGAATCAAGCAGTTATCATCAAGGAAGGTGGAATGGTGCGTGGGGGAGAGAAATTGTCCTGAGTGCTTGCAAACCACATGACTTGAACTCACCCCTTGCCCACACCTCTGAGGGATCCAATACCAGCTGCTCCAATGTTTTTCTCTCTCTCTAATATTGTCTTTTCTGGTGGTTTTCTCTGTAGATTAGGATTATCCATTAAGCTCAAGAAAGACCTCCTCAGTCAACCATTAAAATAACTGAGTATTGGGTCCCACCCTGTGGGGTCGTTATCAGGGTCTTTGCAAAAGAAGATCAGAACTGTCTACTCCCTGGCCCAGTGGGTGGCTCCTTCTACTCAAAAATATCATCTGACCTGGGTGCCTGGCCTTCGCCTCCCTCGGAATCTGCACTGCTCTAACCGGAGCACTCTGCAGGGTCCAGGGTGCCAAGGAGGAGATGGAAACGTGCCTGTGAACTTTTCTAATGAACAAGAGTGAACGACAAAGTGAAAATAACGAGACTCCCTCCCAACTCACCCAAACAGCAGGGAGTGGAGCTGAGCCCCTCAGGACGGGGAAGACAGTGCCCTGAGGAGCCACAGAATGGAAATGGGCAGCAGGCACTCCTGGTGGTAAAGGGCCTGCATGCGGGTGGTGACTGACAGGGAGATGCGGAAAGGGAGGCTCCGAGGAGGGACTCATTTGATCCAGAGTCTGTATCCAGTCCCGCCAAACATCCAGACAGGCAAAAGCCAAACGCCTTCTTGGTGGCGTAGTACCCCCTGCTGCCTCAGCAGCAGGTGAGCGCGGGTATTCCCAGAAGAGAGGTGGGCCTTCCTCTGTGTGCCTAACGCCACGTGAAACTCAGGGGGGACAACCCAAGTGCTTGGGCCCTGGAAGCCCAAATGCGGGTGACAGTCCCAATGCTCCTCAGTTCAGAGCATCCACTGCCCACGCCTGCCCTCCCCCTGCCCAGCCTGAGGCAGTCCTAGAACCCTTTGTGGGGAGCCATTTGCTCATCTCACCAGAGCTGCTGGGCTTTCTGCCATTCCTTTCCTCACAATGAGCCAAACCCACCTGGAAATCTAGGTTCTTGACCAATCCTTCTGGAAGAGTGGAACCCTCTCCCAAAGAACAGAACTTCCTGTTATCATGGAACTGCTCTCCTATGCTGAGTGGGTCCACGTTGGCTCGGCAAACACTGTGAAATTTGTGTTCCCTTAAAAATGGAACTTTGGAGCCGGGCGCGGTGGCACACGCCTGTTATCCCAGCACCTGGGAGGCTGAGGCAGGAGGATCGCAAGTTCAAAGCCAGCCTCAGCAACTTAGCAAGGCCCTAAGCAACTCAGTGAGACCCTGTCTCTAAACAAAATACAAAATAGGGCTGGGGATGTGGCTCAGTGGCGGAGTGCCCCTGGGTTCAATCCCCAGTACCAAAAAAAAAAAAAGAAATGGAACTTTGGGGGCTGGGGATATAGCTCAGTTGGTAGAGTGCTTGCCATGCAAGAAAAAGGCCCTGGGTTCAATCCCAAGCACCCCCAAAAAAAAGGAAGGGAGGAAAAAATGGGCTGGGGCTGTGGCTCAGTAGGAGAGCGCTTGCCTAGCATGTGTGAGGCACTGGGTTCGATTCTCACACTGCATATAAATAAATAAAATAAAGGTCCAATGACATTAAAAAAAAAATTTTTAATGGAACGTTGGGGTCCTGGAGTGCAGCTCAGTGGCAGAGTGCCTGCTTAGCCCTCATGAGGACCTGGGTTCCATCCACAGCACCAGAAGGAAAGAAGCAGGAATGCCGAGCTGCATATGATATGATTCCAGCTCTAATACTCTGGAAAAGGCAAACTATACACCCAGTCAAAAGGTCAGTGGTTGTCAAGATTAGTGGGGAGGGAGAGATGAACAGGTGGAGCCTCGGGCGGTCGAGGCAGTGCCAACACTCCACAGGACCCGCTGCACCAGCGAATAAATATCATTAGACACTTGTCCAAACCCACAGGGTGGGCAACACCAAGAGAGCCCTCCTGTGAACTATGGACTCTGGGCAAAGACATGTCCGTTTTGTGGGTTCACAGAACGCAATAGTGTGCTGTTCTGGGAGTGGGGTGTTGACAGTGGAGGAGGCTGTTTGTGGCAGGGGTGGGACACATGGGAACTCTGTGCTTTCTGTGCAATTTACCTGTGAACCAAAAATGACACTAAACAGTAAGGTTCTTTTAATAAGAAAAAAATGGAGCTTTCCATGGTAAAGCCCACGTAGGGAGGAATCTTCTCTGTGGGAAAACTAACGAAACGCTTAGAGGACTGAAGCGCCAGCTGAGCCTCTGTTTCACTTACTCACCACTTTACCAGCCTCCTCAATGTTTCTGCTTTTAGAAAAAAAGAAAGAAAGAAATTGATGTTACTTCGTAGAAAGGGTTTGAAAATCTCGGAAATAAGTTCAAGTAAAAAAGATAATATTACAGTGACGCACACAGCCAACCCCACGTTGTCCTGAGGACAGAACCAGGGATACCCTACCAAGGAAATGACAGCCCTGGCCCCATGGAAATGTGCAGGGAACCCTGGTCACCCCCCGTGGGAGAGCAGGCTCACTGTAAAGAGCTGCAGTTCCGCCTGCTGATGATCACCAGGAAACCCAGGGATGGGTGGGGAGATAAAATCAGGGCAGACTCTCACCTGCCCATAGAAACCAGGTAGATTCCGTGGCTACAAATATGGAAGTAGTTATGGCCCTTAATAAGCCCTTCTCAGCAAGCACCTGCCTCTGGCTGCCTCTAGCTATTTGTACTCCAGGTAATGCCATTTTTATGAGCCCCGGAGTTACCCACCTACCTTTTCCGTAGCTTTTCTTGGTCAAGCAAATCTGTCCTAAGCTGCTTTTGACCCACCCTGGCCTTCAGGGTTGGGAGCTTCCTCTGTCTTGTGAGCTGCAGAGTCGTACCCTCTCATCCACCAGAAATCCCCCGCTTACTCAGGCCTCTCCGCGGGTGCCCTGGGCCATGGACAGATTTCATGAAGATGGACACTCTCAACAGAACACATGTGCCCTGCAATTTATTATGAAAAGCAGTCATTAGGATGGATCCTGAACCAACTTTTGTTCACAGAAAACAGTGATAGTTATTTTCTTTGTTGAAGGAAAATGAACAAGAATCAAAACTTTCTCAAGGACTTAAGCAGAGTTGAGAGATAAGAAATCTGTGTGCACAGAACACACCAATTCAAGGCCAGGCATGGAGCAAGGTCGCAGTGGCAATACCATTTCATAGCCTGATCGTCAGCCACCAGAGATGCTCTTCTGTCCACTCCAGACATTTGCCTGAAATAGTCCATTATTCTACTCCACTAGGAACTCGTCCTTCAAGGAAACTTTCCATGCTCCACAGTATCAGCAGGATGCTTTGCAAAGTGTATAAAATGAATAAATTTAATAAGCACATTATTTAACAACCAGTGGTCTGGAGATTCTTTGGGCAGTAGTGATTTTTAAATTATAACAAAGATACATGTTTTCACTAACACTAACAATTTACCTCGCCACAAAAGCAGACACTAACAGCAGTATCTTGTGACTGTATAAGATCCTCCAATTTCAAGTCAGAATGCATCTATAACATTCTTAGAAAATTCTGATTGGTTCAGGACATCGAGGTGATGTCAGACTGGGTGGAATTTATATACACATCTGCAGAGATTGACAAGTGCCTCCCACCCACAAACCTTTTCTTCCTGAGAAGTAAGAACCCCAAGTTTTAGTTGGGAACATTAGTTCTCCAGCCCTTCTTGCACCTTAGGAAGGACATGTGACTACGTTTTAATCAATGAGAGATGAGCAGAAATGCACATGACTTCTAGAAAGTGTATTTAGTGGGAGGGGCAACCTCTTCTTCTGCCTTCCTGTCCCATGGAAAGAAGGTCTGGTGGCTGTAGCTGTGGTACTGGACCACGAAGCCACCTTGGAAATGCACGCTCCAGCCGTACAGGAGGCCCCTGGATTCCTGCCACCTTGGACTGGCCGATGTGTCCTTTAGGACAGGGAAAGAAGCAAGTGACAGGAATATACCGAATGCGTCCACCAGGGAGACGGCATCACTTCCGGCATAAATGAAACTCCACATCCACAGGGACTAGCTCGAGAAGAAGCGATTCCTAGCGAGCTTGGGGACAGTGCACTCAAAACCCCACTTCCCACATCATCTCCGCCCCCAGCTCTCCTAAGAGGCCCACTTTCCTCCAGCCTGGGAGAAGTAGGCAGCCTCCAGAATCACCTGCAGGTAGCCACGGGCTGCCCTGTGTCACCACCCATTTCCCAGGGATGATGGGCGGGAGACACTGAAGACAGTCCCTCCAATCCCCTGCACAGGATCAGCTCCTTGCTGCACCCCCTCCAGCACCTACAGCAACCCCTCCCCTCAGAAAAGGGGATACAGGAAGTAGTAGCTCGTACCCAGGTCTCCAAGCCTCCACCAGGCTCAGATAGAAATCCTTTGCTGGGTCTGAAAACGAGTCCCCGACCTTCCTGAGCCCCTCTTGCTGCTCTCGGGCATCAGGGAACCTGACTGAGCTACCCGGAACCACTGCCCAGAACAGACGGAGGAGACCCATTCATTAGCAGCGGCAAAGATTCTCACTTCTTTAAAAGTTAAAAATAAAAGTCTACTGCGAGTGGTTTTCACATTCGTCAAACCATGCAGACACTGGCCAACACGTGGGTGACCTGATGCCTCCAGATTGCAAACACCCTGCTTGATGTGAAATAGTTTCAGAATATCGTGTGTGGTCAAGGTGCTGGAGAGCACCAGCCCACCTCCTTCCCAAGCGGTGCTGAAAGCTCAGTCCTCATCTCCATTGCCAACTCAGTAACGAGGACAAGGTTTGGAGAAAAAGGAGGAAGTCGAACTGATTTGCTAGCAAAGGAGAGGCTGGGATTTTCCCTGCCAAGGGGAACACAGGGCTTTTAAAAGAAGAATACAAGGTTTGGGTCCAGATCTCATCCATAGATGTGACTGATTAATGTCAACTGAGTGCCCTAAAGAGAGCAGTTGCTCCAGTGCCCGGGTCGGAGCTTCTTCATTCTTGGGGGCAGTGAAGGACACCATAGCTTAGCCTGGGACAGGAAAGACGTCAGGATTGTTTCCCCAGCTGTTGGGAGGGAGGGAGAAGAGGAAAGTGGGAGAATGTCCATTTCAAAATAAGCCGCTTGCAGTTCAAGCAAGGTTTGTCCTCAGAGCGCGGAGTGGAACCATCCCTGGAAATTGGGAAACCAGCCCCCCTGCCAAAACAGTGCCTGTCCTTCCAGTGTCCCCCTTTACTCCCTCCCTCTCGCACCTTCCCTTTGCAGAGAACACCTCTGGCTTACTCTTTCCCTTGGACGCTCAGCACCCCCTCCAGTGGTTCTTCTGCTTTCCTCCCACAGGTCTCCAGCCATCTGACCCAAGAGCCACCTGGTATCTGAGCATCACTGCAACTTCTCTAGATGATGGTTGTATGAGGCAGAACGCACTGGGGGGTGGAGAGACCTCACTGTTACTGAGCATTTACTATCTGCACATCGTAGGTCTCATGTCCCTCCTTGTTCAGTTGCCCAAGCCAATCAGAGAGGAGTGTACAGCGCTCTCATTTTAAACATGAGAAAACTGAGACTGAATAAGAAACTTGCCCAAGAACAAAGAGCTGGCATTCAAGTCCACATTCGTTTGATTCCAAAGCTGACACTTCCCCTGGAGTCTAAAGGAGGGTATCTCCAACAAATACATAAGAGGTCATTAATATTTAATGTAGCCGCTTAAAAATGAAACTTGATTTATTTTACTCTGAGGGAAGAAGCCCTTGGTCTAATTTGGAAAACATAAAGCTCTTTTTGATTTTGATTTTGTTTTTGTTTATCATCCAAAGTTTCTTAAAAGCATATTAATTTTCAGAACCAAGCTAAGAAACTTAATTTCTTTTTAAAATAAATAAGAGTTTCATTAAGGTCAAAAACAGAGCTTAAGACACAAAGTTTAGCTCTCCTGCATTTTTGGCAGGAACAGTAATAATAATACATCCCCCCAAAATTTGAGTAATAATATAGATAATTTAAGGAAATCATTTATAAGTGAAAATATAAAATGAAGTTTGACACATAAAGCCCTTGCTTCCTGTGTTATGTCAACACAGCCGTAATTCATCAGTTTAGACTCACTTCACTTTCTAGAACAACCAACCTTCTAGAACAACCAATACTTGAGAGGAAAAGTGGCATTTGCTTTCTAATGCACGCCTTCTTCGCATAAATGAAAAGGAAGGCTAACCCAACTGAACATCTCTAAGATTCCCATTATGTGGGGGAGAAAAAGCCAAAATTGTCAAGAAATTGATTTAGATAAAACTGGGAGGCCCAGGCGGGAATGGCTGTGGATATTCTTAGCAGCTGAAGTCACTGGTTGAGTGTTTTCATATAAATCCTTCATCTTCAGCTTGCAGCGCGGTTGCCAAGTTCCACGAAATGTTCAAAGATAAGTCCCTGAAGGCGAGGGCTGCCCTCGGGCTCAAAAGCAATCTCCCAGCCTCCCCCTGCCGTGACCGCAGGTCTCCAGCAGACACACAAAATCCGTCAATGCCATTTCCGAGGGCAGCTTGGGACACGTGCGGTTATCACACTCTTGTGTCTGCAGGAACATCTGTATCCTAGAGAAGTCACCACTCACGGCTGCTTGGGAAGCACGAGGGACCCAGCCTTTGTCTCTTCTGTGGGTACTTCACCTCCACCTCCTTCCATCCCCAGAGGCTCGGGGTCGGGGTAAATCCTTAGGTGAAGAGCTGGGCCACGCCAGGGGTGCAAAATCGAGGTCGCCCCGACCCAAGCTGGAGAAAAGGGTCTCAGACGGGCAGCTACAGGGGAGCACCTTTGCTGTCTCCTGGCCTCCTAGGGCTGTGGTTGACCATGTCACAAGGGAAGAAAGGAGACAAAGAAGGTCGGGGCAGAGGCGGTGTCTCTGTCTGGAGTGGACAGGGCAGTGCTACCATTAACCTGAGGCTCCAGATGCTGTAGGCTCTTGGATCACACCACTAAATAATTAAAAATCACTTTCGTCATCAGGTATTTTAAATATACTGAAAAGTAGGAGGAATAATGTGACAAACACCCGTGTAACTATCCTCCAGATTTTTAAACATTGAGGACACAGAAGCATCTGAGCCGGTGGCTGCTCCAGCTCAGCCTGTAGGTCAACCTGGTCCTGACTGCAGGGTCTGCACCGTCCTGTTCAAGGCTGTGCGTCACAGTATCTGCTAATGCGCGCGAGCAGCCTGCACAACTCCTCGAGCACACACCAGAACACACCAGGAGGACAGGCCCTGGAGAAGCACTTCCTATTAAGGGGGCCACGGACATGAGGTTGCGTTCCATTGTGACCCGGATTCTAATTTAGACCCGAAAGAAACCTCAAGCTCCACGCAATTCAACCTCCTCATTTCCCAGATGACAGAACTGGAGTCTGGAGGGGTTTGAGCAGTGTGCCCAGGGTCACGCGCACTTGGCAGAAACAGGGCTGGCAGCCTCCTCTCTGGTGTTGCTCAGTCCAGTGCTTACTCCGTCACACTCAATCACTTCCATGGAAAATAAAGTGAAATGTGTGCCCCCCCCAGCACCCGCAGGCTAATGGAGGAGCAAAGAAATGTACTTGGTCCCCCCTACCTGACCCCCTGCTCTCTCCTACTGCCCAGAACCTCACCCTCTGCAGCTGATCCCCTGGGCTTGCCCCATTGCCCCCTGCAATTCTGCACTGGGTGCCCTTTCCTCCATCTTTACCCGTGCCTGCCAAGCTGAGTGAGACCCAGGGACACTGCCCTGGCCTGGCCAGTGCCCCACTGGTGGCCTCAGATCCCACTGCTTATACAGAACAGCCCAGCACCTGCCTGCCTTCTGCCTGCCAGCACAGACCAGGATTGGTTGTTTGCTCGCTCTCTCTCTCTCTCTCTCTCTCTCTCTCTCTCTCTTTTTCCACTATCAAATACATGCAATGTTCAAAATGCAAAAACACAGAAAAGAGATAATATAAGGGAATAAAAAGGAGCAGAAAGACCCTAAATAATCCTCCAACAGAATACTCTAACGCTGAGAAATGAAGACGAGGCTGTAATCAGCATTCTTCCTTTGAACACATTTCCAAGTGACTAAAACCTTCCGTCACTTGTCAAGGCAGTGAAATGGATTCCAGAGATCCCAAGAAGGCATCACACCCACAATTCTCTGTCGGGAGAAAGGAGAGACATGTGGCCACTAGTTACCCACAGCCTTGAGCCTCGACAGGAATCCTAGTCCCTTTCCCAGTCACCTCCGCGAGAGGCTGGGTTCTGGTTCCACAGGCACCGCATACCTCTGAAGGTGTCCATATCTCGACACCCCGTGGCTGGGAAGTCTTTGGGTCTGGCAGGATTTCTGCTTGAAACCTTTGGACCTCCTTGACCAGCCTTCCCGGAGGGCTCCAGAGAGACCTGGTTCTCAGAATCTGGCTCTTGGCAACGGGATGATGAGTTCAAATGGACGGAGCACTAGGATAGTTGGGTGCTTTTAACTTTAAAATTCAGAGACAGTGATTTCCACTTTTCTGCAGAGCTGGGCAACTGATGTCCCCAGCCTGCTTTCCCTGAGTCGGGGAAATGCTTTAGTGGTAAAACGTTCCTTAGCGGCTCCCAAAGAAGTCTTTTTTCTGGTCTTCACCCTGGTTCCTGAGTCCTGGATTTAGATACGAAAGAGAAAACATTCACATGTGTGGTAGGACCCCCAAATCAACAACCCACCAGCAGTAGATTTGGGCCTGGGCAGGTCTCCAGTTCCATCTGGGTTTGTCTTTGGACCGACCCCAGGGCCCTGCACACACATGCTAGGTGAGCCCCCACCACTGGCCATTCCCCACCCCTCCAGCTCCTCCTCCATCACAGGAGGGAAGAGGGAGGGGCAGCTCCTCTCCTGGTGCTGCTCCCGCAGTGGTCCTCAGAGAAGCAGGCGCAAAGGCCAGAGGGCTGCTACCGGAACCTTCCGCACCCTGCAATCCAGCAAGCGTCTTAACCTCTTCAGAACTGAATTTCTTCCTCTAAAACAAGGAAAGCAGTTTCATTGCTTCACAGCATGAAGCAGAGTGCAAATGGCATGGCCCACGCCGGCAACCCAGGCCTGCTCTTAGGGTTCAGCAGGGGCCTCACAGGGACTGAGACCCGAGAGAATGTTGGAAATTAAGCAGATCGAGGCCCCATGACACCTGGGGAAGCAGATACCCAGAAAGAGACAGCCTTCTGCATTCATGCCCATGAGCACAGATTGGAATCCCCACACACTAACCCACAGTCCAGGGTGCCCGTGTCCCCTCGCACCCTGGAGGCAGGTTTCTTTCTCACTAAGCCATCTTGAAAGTGGACTTGGTGCTGTGCTTTGTTAGTCTAGGAGATGTTGCACCTTCCAGAGCAAGCCCCTGACTTAGATCACGCCTCAGAGTGTCTCCACCATCCTCCTCTCTCTCCCTCTCCCTCTCCCTCTCCCTCTCCCTCTCCCTCTCCCTCTCCCTCTCCCTCTCTCTTATTTTCTTTTTCCAGTCCTTTCCAAACTCAACAGAACCTCATCTAAAACCTTCTTTGGACTCTAAGGGCTTGGGACAGCTCATGGTAGTGAGCCTCCCCTTCACCTCATTCTTGAATCATGGCCTTCTGTGGTCACTCCTCTGCAGCCAAGGTGCAGGTGGGGCACCTTCAAGTCACCTCAGGTCATGAAGCTGCTTCTTGGACTTGCCACCCAGCCCCAGTTATAGGGAAACAACTCACACAAGGAGCATTGCACAGCTGAGCTGAAGAAATGGGTTCTGCTCTGGAGATGAACTTGGTAAATGGATTTTCTTATGAGAATTCACATCCAGAGACTCTGGCACTTCTTGTCATAAGGCACATCTTCAGCATTCATTCCTGAGTGAGTGGGCGAATTCAAGGAAACCCAAATGAGTTTGTTAGGAAACTGACACAATTCATGAAAAGTGCATTAGTCAGATTTCCATCACTGTGACAAACTACCTGAGACTTAAAAGGAGGAAAACTTAAACTTAAAAGGAGGAAAGGTTTGTTTTGGCTTGTGAGGTTTTGGTTGTGGTTGCTCAGCCCTGTTGCTCTGGGCCAGGGGCAGAGCATCATGGGGGGCAGCCTTGGGTTAGAGATAAGGAATCATCCGTAGTTCAGAGTTGTGCTCACACTTTTCCTTCTGCATAGGCTCTGTAGAACAATATTTGCACTCTCAGAGCTAATATCATCATGGTTTTATGGAGAGAGGATTAAAGAGATTTTATTCTGAGCAAATATATGATAAGCCTTTAGTTCTGGTGGGTTTTATTTTTCGTTTTGTTTTGTTTTTGCATTATTCTTAGAGGCGTGGGTGATGGAAACTCAGGGTTGGCCATGGCTCCCTGGAGATTTTCAGATTCTGAGTCTGTTCAGTGGGACCCGTGCACACCGGGCCCTGGAGGGGTCAGGTTGGGGCTGATGTTCGTCATGAGTGAAGCAGGACCCATCCTCTGGGCCTCCGCGTGACTGCATGGAGAGCTGGTCGTGTCCCTGATGACGATCTCAAGTGGTGACACTGCTGAGAATCCCAGAGAGCCGCAGTGACACATCCCCGCTGAGGACAGCCTCTGCTCCGCAGCGAGAAGCAGCCCAGGCAGCCTCATTCTTGCTGCTGGTCATCCCCGCGCTCTCTGATCTTCTGCGCTGGGAGCTGCGCTCTCCAAGACAGCTTGCGCAGGCATGGAAACAGTGGGCTGCACTCAAGCCTTGCTTGCGTTGTGCCTTCTCCAGATCACACGAGCCCTCCCACTTGTTAGGTGGGCGGGGTTCTGCAGGCCTTTGGGAGCCTGGATCTTGGGCTTCCCTCTGGCAATGACAGCAGCGTCTTTGCACAAGCGGGTCATGGGTTTGCACTTGGTAAATGGCCGGCGCAGGCCGCAGCTCTTCAGCAGCTCGGTCTCCTCCGCTGGCGTCCCCTTAGTCTGCTTGGACCTGCCCCTCATCCGCCTTCTCAGTTATTACTTTCTCCTCTTATGGAGCTAACCTGTCTTCACATCGTGCATGTTAATTTTTGATACTAAATTTAATAAAACATAAAAAGAAGGCAACCTTGGTGGTTCAAATGGACCAGAAGAAAGGAAATAATGTTGGAGTTCATCCCTCGGTGGAGTTCATCCCACCCCCTCTGAACCTCCGCTGCTGCTGCGCTGTCCTTGAGGGCATGAACTTGACACCAACTGCCCTCACGTGGCCAGCTCCAGGGCGCTGCTGAAGCCAGTCCTCCAGCGTAGGACCATCCTTCCTACCTGCCCCAAGGGGCCCTTCCCAGGCTGGGGGCCAGTCTCCGACAGAGAGCTATCTCCCAGCAGGCCAGCGATGGCAGGCCTGCCCCGTGGCCACCAGCGTCCTGTCTTCTCCCCACAACAAAGACATCTGAGGACTGGCTCTGCCCGCCTCCCCTACAGACCCTCCAAATGCTTTGGTTCTGTTATTTTGTTTTGTTTTGTTTGTTTTTCTATATTTTTTAAATGTTTATGTGTTGGTTTTAGTTATGTTTCTGCATGACAGTAGAATCCATTTTGATACATTTATACCAACATGGAATGTATCTTATTCTAATTAGGACCCCAGTCTTGCGGGCCTACACGATGATGGGAGTCAGTGGTTGATTCAGCTGTTTACGAATCAAATTTTGAGCCCTCTCTTATCCCTCAGTCACCTTGATCTGGTTGCAATGATCCCAAATCTCTCAGTTATACACTTAGGAATTATTGGGAAACCATTCTTTGAAAGCAATCTCATCCGCACAGTTCTAAGGGATAAGGGGAAGCAGAAACGCCAGAAGGGGAGGCACCTGACATTTGAAAATGGTGGTCAGGGTGTTGGGGATTCAGCTCAGGGGCAGAGCACTCCCCTGGCATGCACAAGGCCCTGAGTTCAGTCCTCAGCCGGAGTGGGGGCGGGGGGACGATGATCAGGGTAGAGCTGATGAGAAGGTCATGTGTGAACAATGGCCATGCTTCACCTCGTGAGGCCCATGGGCCACGTCACTAGCTGCCTTGGCTAGTTTCTCTTGCTCCTTGACACAAGATGAATTAGGGCATCCAAGCTAGGAAGACTGTCATCTGATGCTGGAAAACATTCAAGAATACACATAATGGCATGACGAACTAAAGTCATGAAAGCCTGAAGAAGAGATGCCCATAAAGAGCAAGGAAAGAAAGCTCTCACTAATAATGAGATGCACGTGGGCTTTGGTGGGTCCCAGGAGGACAGGGAGGTGAGGAAAGGACAGTTGCCTATTCCAGAAGCTTGGTGAGGACGGAGGAGAGAGTGTAGGGGCAAGCTCGGCAGGACAACTCTTAGGAAAGCAGGAGGAGCCGATGCGGAGAGCCAGCTGGGGCTGTGAGGGAGGGAGGGAGAATGCAGCTACCAGAATTGCTGGCCTGAAAGTGAGGCACGTGTGCTTTTCCTCTGCAAAGCCTGGGAAACGTGGGGAGGCACAGAAATGGGGTGGAGTGCTGATGCCCACATCAGCTTCCTCTGTAAAGTGGGAACCAAGGGCGTTGGCCAAGCACAAGCAAGTGGAGATGAGGTTTAGGAGTTGAGCGGACCAGAAAGGATTTAGGATAAGCACCCTAAAAGAATGGCAAGTCAAATAAAGACGGATGAAGGGAACATGGAGTAGCAACAGTTTCAACTTCCCCTCTGTGCTCGGACTCCTCACAAGGCAGAGGGACAAGGGGCAGGAGAACCAGGGTGTGGCCAGTGGGAGAACGGACCGCAGCAGCCACGAGCAGCTCGGCCCACCAGGCTTCACCTAGACTTCAGTTGTGTCTGCATTAACATCAGCCCACCAGGCTTCACCTAGACTTCAGTTGTGTCTGCCTCATTAGCCACAAGTGAAATTATCAAGAAAACCATTCAAATTTGGCTGGAATGCCTTAAGAATCTATTTGGGGAATTTAGTACTGACATACCTAATTTAACTTGGCCCCATATCTCCAAAACCATGGAATAAAATAGGACAATATGCTATGTGTGCAAAGAACCTTTAGAATAATATGTTTTTCGGTCAATTGTGCAATAATATTCAAGTCTTCTCGGCCTGGTTCATAGTCGACTGACTGGGCACAAGACCAAATTGCATAGTTCTGAAGAAAATATAAACATACACATATAAACAGCATCTCTGCAAAGCATAGTGTTGGCCAAGCTCACCCTGAATAATTCACGCTCCTGCTCCACCAAAGCTCTTTTAGGCAGCTCAATCCAAATCCATACACTCAAGCTTTATGTTTCAAAATGTGTCACTACTGACGGAATATGGTTTGTTCATTTAATTTTAATGTTTAGTCTTCCTTAAACTGTGTTTCTTCTATAAAATACTTTGGGGTTCCCAAAAATGATGCCATTGAAGTGATTCACTTGCATATTAAAATACTGTTTCTGTATTTGGGCAAAAGGACACATTAGTCAACATGCCCTTAAAATAGCTGTCAAAGGGCCCTGGCTGTGTGGAAGGCAAGGGCGGTCAGCAAAGGGATGGAGTAGCATCAGGACTGGGAGAATTGGGGGCCCAGGGAGGGATAGCAAGGAAGGGAGGAGGAAGAGCCATTCCTGTGTGAGGGAGAGAGGAGGTGGGGGAGGCTGGACGAGAGGAGTCAGCAGTGATGTTCTGGGAGGGATGCCCAGGTTCATGTGAAGTGTAGCCTAGGACCAAGAGTTCACGTGGGAATGGGCAGCTGACCCAGAGTGGAGGGGAAGTCATCTGGAACAAGAAGCCTAGTTTTCCTTCTCTAGTTTCTCCTAGGTAAAATCACTAGCCTTTCCAATACCAAATCTGAGCTAACCTGCTCCGGGTTTAACAGGCACCAGCCTGGTCACTTATCCTGCCTGACAAAGGTCCATTCATCCTGCAAGTCTCTGTTCAATCCTGTCCTCCTTCCAGAGCCTCCCTGGGCTCCTGACATTCACTCCCCTCAGTCCCATGGGCCTGGGCAGCAGTGTCACCAGTGCTGATTGCTCTGGACTGCCAGTGGCCACGGGATCAGCTCTCTTCTGAACTCTGAGATCCTGAAGGACAAGAGACTATCTATTCATGACTGTACCTCAGACTGGCACGTTAGTAATGCTTGACTAATTAATATTCAGCCACTTTTAAATGGGGAATTGAATCTTCTGGGGTATTTCAAGTCCTGATGGCTCCTGTCTCTGGGCTGCATTTGGGCAGGTCGACAGCCATGAATTGAGTCCTATCTGCTCAGGATGAGAGGAGAGCATCATGCGGGAAGTCCCACTTGCACCTAGAAGGATAAAATTCCAGGCAAAGAGAACGGTGTGGCCCAGAGTGCAGAGGCAGGGGAAAGACAGAGGGCTCAGAAGAATAAGCCTGTGGTGAATCTGGCCGGTGGAGAATGTGCTGGAAGGGAGCTCTGTGGCCGGAGCATGCAGGCCTGAAGGAGGTTTGCAATTTATTCACTTGCTGATGCAGAATCACTGAAGATGGCTAGCCAGGAAGTCACTGGTCCTTGGCTTCCTGAACTGACTAAACTGGTTATGATGATAATAATAATGATAATAGTAATAATAATGATAAAAGCTACATAAAACTAGGCAGTCCCCAAAGGGTCTTACAAGAATTAACTCATCTCATCCTCATGCCCGTCTTCTGCATAGGTTCTGTCGTTTCCCTCACTCGCAGATGGAGACACTGGGGTGAAGAGATGGGTCTTGTCAAGGTCTTGTAGCTCATCAGCAGCGCAGCTGGGACTTGCCAGTGGTCTGGCTGAAGGGTGAAGCTCTGAATCACTTCATGTGTGGTACCTTCCAAAAATCTGAAAGCAGGCCAAGCAGTTAGGAAATGTCAGAAAAGACAGGGTGATTAAGAACAAGCACATGTGGACTTTCCAAGGTTATTGCTTCATACATGTAGAAATCTGATAAGCAGCTCAAAAACATCTCTCCACAGACTTCTTCGTTCGAGTGGGATGGCCCACAGAAGGACTCATGTGAATCCGTCTGGCAGGCATGGGATCTGCACCACTGCTGTATGAATTTTCCTTCTCACCGTTGAGCCCATGAGTGGGTCTGGCAGATGGGCCTTTGCACCTGGCAGGGACAAGATAACCAATAACCAATGGCTCACCAAATTACTAATGGCTCAAGCAAAAGGCACAGAGAAAGGCACCCAGGCTGTGTTTGTGCGAGGCCTCCTCCACCCTCTGAGGCCATGCTTCCTAGAAGTCATTGAGCAGGAAGAGATTAAAGAATAGGGAGAAGAAGTTAAGGAGAGGAACCAAGAAAAAAAAACCAGAACTGACATGCTCAGCTATCTTTGAAAAATGACCAGAAATCTAAAAGCATAAAATATTTTTCAAACTTGCCACTGAAATGGAAAGAAAGAAATAGAGGCTAGTGATACCTGAAAGCAAGCCCCAAGCATTACCTAAGCCATCCTGGGTGTCCTCCCGAGCCGATCCCAGAGGCCCCGTGCTGAGAAGAGCCCCATCTGGACGCTTTGGAGATGTTTCTCACTGACCTCATGCTCCCCCTGAGCTCATCCTGGAGCACTTCGTGGATAAGCAAATCAAGTTGGATGTGCTGCTTTTAATATCTGTCCTTGTTTTCCTCTCTTGGCATGATCCCCTGGTTATGGGTTTCCTGCCAGACTTCCCTGAAACACTATTTCCAGGGCTCTGTCTCTCATTTTGTCATCCTGTTTGTTCCTGGGGAGACTCTGCAGAAGTCACTCCTGTTAGTGATCTCACCATGTGATGCTCCTCGTGGTGGCTATGATGGAGATGGGCAGGTTGGCCACCCCACCGTCGACACTTCCTTCTGGGCACACAGTCAGCCTCCCTTGCTGTTAGGTGCACCCAGAGTGCTGGGCCAGAGACCCACTCAGGTTGGACAACGTCCACCATTCTCAGACCGGTCCATCAAACTCACCCACGTGGACGAGTGAGCTCTGCTCTGGCCGTGCTCTTTGAGGTGCTAGAGAGACAGCAGCTGAGAAGTCTGAACTTGAGATAGACCGCTGACAGAGACATGACTTTCTAGAGACTGGAGAATGAGGAAAAGACCAAGTTCAGATCCACGAAGACCACCAGCACTTGATCACTAAGACTAGGGAGACAGAGAGGGGCAGGGGCAGCCAGGGCAGGATGGCAGGGGAGGAGGAGGGGGCAGGAACCAACAGGGAGCATGAGAGGGCCTCCTGCAGAGGTCAGCTGCCTGCCCAGCACAAGCGGGAACCCGCTCACACAGACACTTCCACACCGGTGCCCTTAGCGGGGGATCCAATGGGAAAGCTAAAGCACACGCGTGGACACAGGGCACCAATCGTGATAGTGAGGAGGAGACAAGAAGAGGGGGAAATCAGAGTCCATGAAAAGAACAAGCCAACGCCTCCCCACCAGACTCCGGCTCCGGGACCCCTTCTCTTCAGAGATGTCGTCACTGTCACTTTGGCAATAAACCTGCCGCTTGCTTGCTCTCGCTGGGTCCTGTTCTTCAATTCTTTGCTGAACGGAGACAACAGACCCAGCACCCCTGGATGGTAACAAGATGGTCCCAAGAAGCCCAAGATGTTTCCTAAGGAGGGTCGTGAAAAAGGAAGCAGGATGAAATTTCATGAAAATTAAAGCAGAGAGTCTCCAGGAGCAGCAACCAGTAGAGACAACTGTCCCCACAAGTTCTATAAGACGAGGCAGGAAAGGAGCTGCCAGGTCTGCTGGGGCCAGTCCCACGGAGGCCACATGCAGTTGCCAGTCAGGACAGTGGGATTGGGAGAGTGGACGCCGTCAAGAGTCTGCGGACCAGATGAGAAGGCAGAACCCGGACAGAGGAGATTCTGCTGGTCACAGAGATGCGAGAACAGTTAGTGACAGGGAAAGCAGTTCTGATGGGAAGACAAAGCAGATTAGAAATTAGATCTACATCATCTTCTCAACTAGGGGACGGTGGGGAAAGGGGTTGGGCAGCAAGTGAGAGAGAATACACATACTTAGAGCACAATCCAAAAAGTAATACGCAAAATGTGAAAGGCGATTATCTTCTGGTGGTGACGCGGGCTTTTACTATCTATTCAAAGTCTCTACAGTGAATTTTGGTTACATCCGTGGTGGCACATGCCTATAATCCCAGTGGCTTGGGAGGCTGAGGTAGGAGGATCGCAGGTTTGAAGCCAGCCTCAGCTTCTCAGAAGGAGAAGGAAAAGAAGAAGCTGCCCCAAATAATGTAAAGACCACTCCATGAAAATAGTCTGCAGAAACATTCCCAACATTCCAGCCACGCCTTTGTCCATAGCAGCTGGAGAATGGAAGCAGGGCAGTCCCGAATGGAGGTTGCTGGAAAGTCCCGAATGGAGGTTGCCTCAAGGGCTAAAAGGGCACAGCCCATTGAAGTTCACAGGCCAAACCAATAGCCTTGGTACTTTTCCAATACCAGCTTAGCATAGATTTTGACCAATAGCCTCAACCTGGTCGTTACATGGATCCCTAAATTAGCATACCTGAATAACCTGCTACCAGATCCCCTTCAATTACCAAGAGATCTGCTTCTTTTTCTCATTTAAAATAAATTCTCTCCTTTCACTCTTGCCTTCTTTTGTCTGTGGATTTTATTCTTTGAATTCAAGAGTCAAGAACATGGAAAGAAATGTGTGGTGTGTTGCTGGGGTCTACGGCAACACTGGGGTGGGGGCATGGCCCGCGGTGGGGAGCTGCTGCAACGTGTAGGCAGTAGCAAAGAAGGATCCAGCTTTGCTGGCTGTGACCCTGGGAGCTGAGGCCAGCAGACAACCCCACTGTGATTAGCTGCTATCACTGAAAAGGCTTTCTACCCTGCAGAGACGCCCTTACACAGGGTCAGCAGAAGCGGAGAATCCAGTTTCATCTTGAACTCCGGTTGCACAAAAAAAATTAATTTTCTAAAACAAGAATAATTTTCCTGTCCATCCCCCCCTCCAAGCTGCCATGGTTATCCAGGCCACCAATGGGAACAGCCATGAAGTCACATGAAGTCACATCACATGGTGCCAGCAGTGAAGACCTAAAGCTGCTCCGTCCTGCTGGTGACCAGCTGCATTTTAGCATTTCTAGAACCAAGTGCCTTAATTGAGAGGTGAACAGTCCCAGCTCTTGGCACTTGGGGAAGAGAACCATTTTTTGCAATAGAAAGGAAAGATCTCTTCAGTTTCCTTTAAAGCCACCATCAACGCCATGGTCCAGTTTGTCCCCACATGAGGTCAGTCATACAAACAGGTAGATTCTAAATTCTCATCCATTACAGACAAATTCAAACTAGCAGGAAGATAAATAATGGCGTCATTAAATAAGATCACTTCCATTATCGTTATCCTTCAAGGACCAGGAAAAGAAACAAAAGTCTTTTAAGAAAAAAAAAAATTAAGTGTCTGCAAGCAGCAGACCCTCACTAAAGGAAATTCTTAAGGATGTACTTCAGGAAGACAGGATATTATCCCAGATGGAAAGAATGAGATATGAAAAAAAATTAAAGCAAAGAATGGCGAAAATGTCAGCACGTCTAGAAAGGCACTGATACATAAAATGAGAAGAAGAATAAGATAATATACATAATCATCATAATAGGGCTCCTGGGGAGTCACTTAAAAACAAGATAGAATACACAATAGCAAGAGTGGGATGTTAGAAAGGTGTGGCAAGGAAGCATTTTAAGGATCTTATTTGGTAAGCGGGCTTAAAAACTGATCAACTTTATTCTTTGATAAATTAATTATGTATACTCAATTATATGGTATCCATTAAAATATAAAAAATAGAATACATAAACTATCTAAAATGTAATGAGAGCAACTACTCAATTCAGAAGAAAATACGGAATGGGGAACAAGTGGAAGTCACATAATAACACATCGGTGTGGGAGCTTTAAACCCCAATGTCTTCAAAATTTTAATACAAACATACAGACTCAATTCACCAGCTAAAAGACAATGATTATTAGATGCTTTTCAAAACAGAACATCAAAAACATATGGAAACAAATATTAAGAGGAAACAGGGGGCTGGGGTTGTGTCTCAGTGGTGGAGCACTTGCCTGGCATGTGTGAGGCGCTGGGTTCGATTCTCAGCACCACATAAAAGTAAATGAATAAAATAAAGGTCCATCAACAACTAAAAACATATATAAAAAAAGATTATTTAGAAGAAAAAAGAAATAGGCAAAATACATGTGCAGATGAATAGCAGTTTAAAAAATATTATAGTTATAGTATTTTGAAAAGTAAACAGATTTCAAAAAACATTGTTAGTGATAAAGAGGGCCACTATATAATAATAAAAGGTGTAATTTGCAACAAGCTTAAATAATTCTAAACAATGATACACCATGCACCTGATCAAGTAGAACCTGAAAGATGAATCTACCACACTGCAGTAGATTTTTTTTTGGAACCGGGGATTGAACTCAGGGACACTTGGCCACTGAGCCACATCCCCAGCCCTAT
>JAJEJO010001127.1:624243-657934 GCA_020662805.1 Glaucomys volans | reverse complement strand
CCTCCCGAGTCGCTGGGATTACAGGCATGCGCCACCATGCCCGGCTTGCAATAGATTTTCATGTAACAACACCCTCAGAAACTGAGAACCCAAGAATTCAATGGATCAGTAAAAACAGATTTGAAAACAAAAGAATTAAAAAGCTCAACCTAATGGTGTGTGGAACATTGCACCCAATAGTTACTCTAATATTTATAAAAACTGACCACATACATTGCCATAAAGTAAGTTTCAACACAGCTAAAGGAATTGGTACTGTACACAACACATCTTATAAGGTCGTTAACAAAAATCATTAACAAATGTAATTAAAGCCAGAACATGTTTTGAATCTAAGGAACACCTCTATATAATTTGTGGATCAAAAAATCAAAATGGAAATTCAAAATATTCTAACTGAACAATGATAAAAATACTACATAATGAAACCTTCAGAATACAGTTAAAGCAGAACCTCCATGGAAATTCATGGCCTTAAACATTTAGGTTAGTAAAGAAGAAAGGGTGAAATGTAATGATGTAATGGGAAGGGGAGTTGAGGCGGAGAGGGAGGGGGCCTGGGACACCTTAGGATCCAGTACTCATGAAGACATTGACTCGACCTCTCCCCTCTGACCCTTCCCCCAGAGGCTGGGGAGAGAAGCAGGAGGCAGGCATAGGGAGAGTTGATCACTGGGGACTAAGTCACAGTTAGGAGCAGGAAGTTCTGGTGTGCTGGCGCACAGTAGGTTATTATAGACAACAGTAATGCACTGTGCATTTTAAAACCTAGAAGAAGGGATTTTGAAAATTTTTACTACAAACAATAAATGTTTAGAGATAGACACGTTTAACCTAATTTAAGCATTATACAACGCATGTATGTTGTTAAACATCATGTATCCTGTTAACATGAACAAGTTTATGTTTTAATTCACTAGTTAAAATAGATTTAATTTTTAAAATATTTAACCAAAAAAAGAAATTAAATCAATAATCCATTCAATGAAAAGATAATTACATTTCTGTACAAGCTATTCTAGAGTACAGAAATGAGGGAATGTCTCCCCGTTCATTTTGTGAGGTCAGAATAACACATGTGAAAAGCAGAGGGAGAGTAAAGGATAAGAGTGAGGGAAGCAGAGCACCGTGCGGCTAAGGATGAGGAGTGAGGTTCTGCTAGCGAGGCGTATGCGTTTCTTATATGTTCTAGACATCAACCCTTAATCCATGTATGGTCTGCAAATATTTTCTCCTACTTTACACATTGTCTTTTTTTAAAATGTTTTTTACTTGTCAATGGACCTTTATTTATTTATTTATATGCAGTGCTGAGTATTGAACTCAGTGCCTCACACATACTTGGTAAGCACTTTACCACTGAGCCACAACCCCTGCCCCAGGTTGCCTTTTTTAAAAAATATTTTTTTAGATGTTGATAGACCTTTATTTTATTTATTTATTTATATGTGGTGCTGAGGATCAAACCCAGTGCCTCACACATGCTAGGTGAGCGCTCCACCGCTGAGCCACGACCCCAGCTCCCCCAGGTTGCCTTTTAACACTATTTTTTTGTGAGCTCTGCAGAATTGTTTTTAAACAGAGACATACTATTGGTACACCTTTACGGTGACATCGTGGTAATTCAACGCATGCATACAGTGCATAATAGTGAAACTAGGGTGATAAGCATTTCTCTCTCTTCGACCATTGATCCTTGCTTCTGTGTTGGGAATTTCCTACTCTTCTATTCACTTTGAAATGTGTCCTAACCTGTTTAACCCAGAGTTGCCCTACTATGTCAAAGCAGCAGCAGAAGTGATTCCTCCCCTGTGTTTCGGTGCCCCTTATTGAGCTTCTTCTTG
Organism: Glaucomys volans; assembly: GCA_020662805.1. Lineage (NCBI taxonomy): Eukaryota > Metazoa > Chordata > Mammalia > Rodentia > Sciuridae > Glaucomys > Glaucomys volans. The sequence goes on along the minus strand of JAJEJO010001127.1, from coordinate 656,090 downwards.
TTCCCCTCCCGCCAGGCTTCCTAGTTTCTAGTGGCCACTATTCCATTCTGTTCCAACACAAGAGTATTAGTTTCTAAGAATGAGTGGGACCTGTGCTTCTGTGCCTGGCTGATTTCATTTCACATAACGACCTCCAGTCCCATCCATGGTGCTGCGAATCCCAGGATTTCATTCCTTTGTATGGCCAAATAGCATTCCATCATGTGAATATGCTGTGTTCTTCCTCCATTCATCCACCAAAGGGCCCCGGGTCGATTCCACACTTTAGCTACTGTGACTAGGGCTGCAGAGGACGTGGAGTGTGTGTTTCTTTTCCATACAATGAGTTCATCATTGCTAGATCCTGTGGCAGTTCTATGGTCAGTGTTTTTAGGACTCGCTCTCCACTCTCTGTAATGGCGGTGCTAATTTACATTCCCACCAACAGTGTGGAAGGACTCCCTTTTCTCCACATCCTAGCCAGCATTTGCTATTTGTCATCTTTTTAATAATACTTATTCAACTGGGTGAGATAATTACCTCATTTGGTTTTGATTTGCAGTACCCCAATAATTAATAAAATTGAACATTTTTATGGACTTGTTGGCTATTTCTGTGTCTTCTTTTGAAGAACTGTCTGTTTAGTTCTTTAGCATATTTTTAATTTAATTCTTTGCTTCAGGGTCTATTTTTTGAGTTCCTTTTGTATTCCAGATATCAGTCCCTTGTCAGCTGAATAGTTTACAAATATTTTCTCCCATTCTATAGATCGTCTCTTAATTCTGTCGATTGCTTCCTTTGCTGTGTAAAAGCTTCTTAGTTTGATATAATTCTGCTTGCCTGTTTTATTTTTTATTTTCTGTACCTTTGCAATCCTGTCTAAAACATTATTTCCTACACCAATGTCTTGACATATTTCCCCTAAGTTCTTATATAGTAATTTCACATTTTCAAGTTTAAAACTAGATTCCCTCTCACTGTACATAAAAAATCAACTCAGAATGGATCAAAGGCCTAAATGTTATTCTTCTGTAAATGTATATCCAATTTTGCCAGAACCATTTATTAGAGAAGCTCTTTTTTCCACTGTATGATCCTTATGCCTTTGTCAAAAATCAGTTAGTCATAGAAGTATGTATTAATTTCCAAGTTTTCTATTCTGTTCCCATGGTCTGTGTGTCTGTTTTTATGCCAGTACCATGATGTTTTGACTACTACAACTTTATGATATATCTTGAAGTCAGGTATTGTGATGCCTTCAGCATTGGCTTTTTGTTGTTTTGTTTTTTCAGGACAACTTTCTTTACTCTGGAGAGTTTTTGTGTATGGTTCCATACAAATTTTAAGTTTTTTAATATTTCTATGACAAAATCATTTGTATTTTGATGATAACTGCATTGAATTTATAGACCATTTTGAGTAGTATTGTCATTTTAATAATAATTGATTCCTTCAATCCATGAACATGGTATGTATTTCTATTATTTGTGTTCTCTAATTTCTTTCATCAGTGTTTTATAATTTTCATCATAGAGGTCTTTCACTTCCTTGATTAATTTTACTCCTAAGTACCTTAAATTTTATAACTATCACAAATGGGATTATTTTCTAAATTTGTTTTTCAGCAAGTTCAATATTGGTGTATAAAAATTATCTAATTTTGTATCCTGCAACTCTACTGAATTCATTTATAGGTTCTAACAATTTTTGATAGAGCATGTAGGTTTTCCTATGTATACAATCATGTCCTCATTTTGCAGAGCTTTTTAGTTTGATGCAATTCCACTTGTCTATTTTTGCTTCAATTATCTGTGATTTTGATGTGATGACCAAAAGTATTATTGCAAGTCAAACTCATCAAAATTAATGCAGATAACCTAATAAAATATCAGCAAAATGTATAAATAATCAGCAAGAATGTATAAATAATATCATGATCTATTTGGGTTTGTTCTAGGAATTCAAGGTTGATTTGATGTTACTACATCAACTAATGCAACTCACCACATTAACAGCTTAAAAGGAAATAATTATACATGTATTTTAGTAAATGTACAAAAATCCTCTGGCAATAATCAACATTCTTTCATGATTTAAAAAAGCTTTCAGCAAATTTGGAACAGAGTGCTTCCTTGTGCTGACAAAGAGCACCCAACAACAGGCTGAGCATCACCCAGTGGTGACCATGTGCTTAGCACGTGTGGGGCCCTGGGTGTGATCCCCAGCCTGCACACACACACACACAAGACTACATAAAATAAACAAATAAAAACACCATTTAAATGAAGAAACACTAGAATTTTTTAAGATCAAAATGAGATCTAAATCCTGGTTCTAATTAGAAAATAGTACGTCTGGAAAACCCTCCACTGATTCGCCCCATGTTGCAGTGGACGCTCAGGGATGGGCCAAGGCTGTTCTCAGTCCCTTGCCCATGCTGGGCAGGCAGACTCAAAACCAGACTCCAGAGCAATCTGGAGGAAACCCGGGAGTATTCAAAGCCTGGTGTGAGCACCAGGAGCTTCCTGGAGGATCTGACAGTCTCCGCAGCCAAATGGCAGGACTGGCTGGAGCCTTGGGATGCGGTACTTGTTCTCTGCCATCTTCCCATCCACTGGTGCGCATTGACTTTCCTGTTAGGGCAATGGCAGCGTGAACCACCAGGACCTAAAGGGACTTCATTTATTCTTTGTGGAATCAAAACTTGAGTATTTACAACTAATAAAGTAGACAGGTGACCGCTCAGCTTGCCGGCTGAAGGAGCAAGGTAAAGTTTGTCCCTAGGTCACTCTCCGGTGCAGGTGGAAGCTGTCTTTCTGTTGTATTTTCCTGTCCTGCTAAACTCTGTTCACCCATCTGAAGCACAAACTGCTTATATTTGAAGGGACATGCAGGCTGGAGAAGCTTATTTTAAATAATTGTGTGAAGACAAAAATCGCATAGGAAATAATGACAGCTTAAAGGCTATACTTATGGAAGAGTCCAGAAGAGTACGTCCCCCTCCTCAGGGATTTTGGTAAATGTGTTTACCTTTGTCTGACAAAGACAAACGCTAAAACTGAATGCAATCCGTGCAATTCCAAGAGGGCGTGTGGAGTTGGAGGGAGCCTCTGTCCCACAAGTTAGCTCTGGGACATCTGTTTTTCTTCTCCCTGTGATCTCTCTGCTCTTCAGTGTTGCATTTGGGACACAGTAATTTTTTAAACAAGATTCAGAATTCTTGTTACATTGCACCACAAGACCACGCCTTTATTGAATCTTCCAACAAAGAAGCTATCTCCCTCCCCTCTCTTTATTCCAGGGTAATGTCTGCTTTTGTTTTGCCAAAATAAACTGCTTCTTGCCTGAACCTTTTTCTCCCCCCCTCTTTTGCCACAGTGGAAACAGCCTGTTACATCCGGAGACTTATTCATCATCTCCCCCAAAACAAGTTGCCTTATCTGCAAAGACAAAGAGGATTTCACTTCTTAAATACCCAAAGAGGTGGAGAGACGCAATTAGCATTCCACCTTCTGGTGCATCAGAGAAGGCACGGCTAAGTGGAACCATTCCGCCCGTTCACCATGGTCATGAAGGGTTACTCAGAGTGATGGAGTGGGAACCATGGGACCACTGCCTCTTCCACGGTTGTGATGGAATGACTTGAGGGAGGGTCTGATGACCTGGCAAGGAAAGAATGGCAAAGGCAGGTGGGCAAAGGGGAGATTCTTACGAAGATGATACAACAGAGCCTTGGAAATATTTTTCAGTTAAAATTATATCCTTAGCAATTTTTCATTAAATAATCTTCAACATCACTTTTTTGTTTATTTTTCATTTTTGTTTTTTGACCTTACTTTTAACGACTGCCTAATCATCTATGCAAGTACAGAACTTTATTTTTATCAACAACAAAAAAATTTCTTATTGTCAGATGTTTTCATTATTCCTTATTTCTGCCTATGGTAGGTTGTCTTAGTCCATTTTCTGATGTTGTACCTAAAAACACAGATGGTGATTTATAAAGATAGAGGCTTATTTAGCTCGAGGGTCTAAAGACTGGGAAGGCCAAAGCAGTGCCCCGGTGAGGACCCTCTTGCCGCGATCCCACATGGTCGAGGGCGTCACCCAGTGAGACAGAGCACGAGTGCTAGTTTGGGTCTCCCATCTCATAAAGCCACAAATACCATCGCAGGAGCCCCGTCCTCGTGGCCTGATCTAGTCATAATTGTCTCCCAAAGGTCACCTCTCCAAATGCCATTAACATATGAATTTGGAGATTCAGTTTCCAGCATATAAACTTTGGGGAACACATTCAAAACATAGATGGCATGCATACTGTCTCTGTGACCGTCCTTGTAAATTAATATGGCTTGCATCTGTGTCTATTTTCTTTGAATGCATTCCTGGAAGTAAAATTGGCAAGCCAAAGGACGTAAGTCTTTTTAAAACAACTGATAAACATTGCCAAAAGGCTCTTCAAAGCCTTTGTGCTAATTTACATCCCCACTCCCAGTAGGGAATACCAGACTGTCGTCCTAGATAGGCAGCGTCTCCCTGTCCGTGAACTCAGCCCTCAGGCTAAAAGAATATTCCCTGCAAGCTTCTCTTAGTTGACTTTGGCCACAGTTCTTCATGCTTTCAGTTGCTATTGGTTTCTTCTTTTTCAGATTAAAAGTACTCTGTTTCCACAGTGTGTAAACTATGAATATTCTGCATTTTCATTCAAATGAACAATGAGAGCTCACTTACAGGTGTCCAATGCCTCAAACCAGGCCTTATTCTAAGCACTGTGTATGCTCAGTGCTCACAACTCAATCAAGTAGGAGGGGGTTGCTCTGCAGTAATGAGGAATCTGAAACACAAGAGGTTACATGGCGGAGCTGAGATGGAAACCCAGGCACTCTGACTCCAGAATCCAAGAGACTAGTCATGACATCTGCAATGTTTCTGAGTCCAAAACTCGCTACAAATCGCCTCTAACAAATGACACAAATGCCCTTTTTGATTATCTGTTTTCTATACCAATTTTTCAAGAAAATAAGGAAAACCTTAACATGTGCTAGTGAGACTTCTGTTACTATAACAAACACCTGATAAATATGATGGGTCAACTTATAAAGAGAACATCTTGGTTTTGGCTCACAGAAGTTTCGGTTCAGGGTGGCTTGCACCTACCCTTTTTGGACATGTGGCCAAACAGGACATTGTGACAGGGAGCACGTGGCTGAGGAAGATGCTCACCTCATGGTGTTCAGGAAAAAAAGGGCGAGCCCTGGCAGGACTGAGATACCAGTGTCCCCTTCAAGGCCACTCCCCTCGTGACCTAAATGTCTCCCTCTTGGTCTCAATTTTTAAAGGTTCCACCACCTCCCAGTAGTGCCACAGGTTGGGGACAAAGTCTTCAATACATGGGCATTTGAGGGACATTTCAGACCCAAACTATAGCAATATTCCATCCAGCTATCCTGGCCCAAAAACTCCTTCCAATGTACCCACTGGTTCCCAGCTGCCCATGTTTAAGTTTACTGCTCTAAGCCTTCGACTTTGATTTAAGCACATGCTCCATCCAGAAGGCCTAAACCTTAGGCAACCATATGAAGTCTTGTCTTTCCCAAATGTACCAACAATGACTTCCAGTGTGGTTAATACCGATCAGCCAAATCAAGGAAGGTGAGGGTAACCCCGACTGCTCTGGAGCATGGTTTCCTTGTCCCTACTACACCCACGGAGGATCCCTCACTGCTTATCTGAGACAAGACCCTACCTGGGAAGGGCAGGAAGCCCTTCTCAATGGTATTTATTCCAGAGGAAATACGAGTTATCACCATACGGTGAGGCACTTGGTGCAATCCAACAGATCTGGAGAGTCTGGTAGGTAAGCGTGCCGTGTAGGAAGCACTCATCCTGGGACAGCCCTTAGGGCATCTAATGTGGAGACTATATGAAGAAAGGAACAGTTCCACAGTAAGCACCAAGTAGCCATAGGAAAAGTCCTGAACCCGGAAAAGATGAAAGGCCATGGCCAGCATGACCTTATACTTCTCAAGGTGAGCACCAGGCAGAGGATCTTGGAGACCTGATGTGCAAACTCGGCCCAGGCCTTCTGAGAAGGTCAATTAACTATCCATCAAAAGGGATTAAAAAAAAAACTAGCCTGAGGGCAGCCTCTGTCCCCATCCCAGTGTTATATCCCAACCCATCTTGAGTCTATAATCAGAGAGAAGAGCTGGTGCTAAACGGCAATTCCACAGGAGTAGCCAGGAGCAGGAACAGGCTGTGACTACCGTCTGGTAGAGATGGACCCTGAATTGTGGGTGGGAGCTGAGTGAAAGTGACAAAGTGACTCCCGTTTGAGAGTAGCCAGGAAACAAGGACTGCAGAGCTCTCGTTCTGTTCTGTGCCGTTGCCAGGCATCCCGAGGGCCAGCACCCTCCTTTGCTCTCAAGCATGTCTCAGTTTGGCTGATAAATTGTCCAATCAGACTTCTGGTTCCAGTCAGGATGGGGCAGTCCCCTCCTTTGCTGGTCTTCCCTCTCACAACTCACATAATACAACACACAAAAAGGCAACTTGCGTAATAGAAAGAAGGAGAGCTGGCTAGGGCCTTTAAGACTTGAGGAGCAGTGCAGAGGAGAGATCCCTGGGTTCCCTTGAACCTCTTATATCTCCCCGAGGGCACTAGAGAAGCCAGAGACCTGGAACTGCCCACAGGTGCCGATGAAGAAGTCTGCCACTCTGCCCAAGAACCAGATAATCCTTTCTGGTAATACCCACCCAACACACACACACACACACACACACACACACACACAAACTGTCCCCATCCCCAACCCCTAGGTGCTAGCAGGGATTAGCAGGGAGTGACCTTCCCACCCACTCATGATGGCAACAAACCAGGACGGGGTGGTCAGGAGTTGGTTCCCTGCTTTTGCAGCACGGAGCCAGCAGGGAACTGACCTTCACCAACATGTCACAGCAATGAGGCCAAACACGGGGTGCAAGGTGCTGCTCTAGGCACTTCGCTTTCCCTCCATTGGGATACCAACTGGTACATGAGTACAGATGCCACAAGTCAAAGGGTATCGCCCCCAATGAGACCATTGTCACTTAAGATGCCAGCTGAACTTCAGGGATCCCTAGATCATTCACACTTTTGACCAATTGGCAACAAATTTAGGAAGTCTCATAACCCCCTCAGGTTTGGCAATACCCTAGAAAGACTCGCAGATCTCAGGAAAGCACCAGACTTACCCTTCAGGTTTATTACAGCAGGTATAAATCAGGACCAGCCAAATGAGGAGACATGTAGGGTGAGTTCTAGAGCCCTCAAAAGCCCCCCTGCCCTCTAGTTCATCAACGTGTTCACCAACCAGGGGACTCCTCCGAGCCGCAGTATCCAGAGTTTCACTGGGATTTCATTACAGAGGCAAGGTTGATTGAATCATTGGCCGCAGGGTTCAACTGGATCCCCATCACCCGCTTCCCTCCCCAGAGGTCCAGCTGGGTCAAAGCCTCCCTCCTGTCATCACAGCTGCTCTTCCTGATGTATAGGCATCCTGAGCCATCCCCTGTCTTAGGGTGAACTAGGGTCTGATCCAAGGAGCTCAGGAAAAACAAAGACACCCTTCTTGCTCAAGAATTTCCAAATCTTTGGACTCTCACTCCAGGAATCAGGCACATAGTCCTCTCTAATTCTTCATTGTGTAATATTCTCCCTGTACCCCGCCCACCCCTGGGATCAGAGGGCACTGATACCTGCTCCCATGTGGACCTGCACATTCCTCTCCAATAGGATGACTGAAAAAGAAGGTTAAATAGGAATGAGAATCTCACAACTTGATACCCAAAATGTCTAGGATAGGATTGAAAAGCATTTCTCAAAAAAAACAACTGGAAAATCTCCACTTGAATGAGAAAAGACCATCAACGGATATTGGCACCAAGACAACATGAATATGGGAAGAATTCTAATTGTATGAGTGCCCTAACTCTAAACATAACACAGATCGTTCTCATACTGGAGAAAAGCTTGGTTATGGAAGTCAGATGGTGGTAAGGAATGCTTTTCAAAAGGTGGCGATGTCAGTCTTAGAGTTTTCTAGAATCAGGGTAACATTGAAGGGAGAAGGAGGGAAGCAAAAATCAAACCCCTGGGACAGAGCTAAGACCCCTCCAACGACCAAATAGAGACCAGCCATCTTGCACCAGAAGGAGGGCAGTGAGTCACCTCCTAGCTCTGCCCCTGTGATTCTGAACACCCTCACCAGTGTGGGAGACAAGCCAGGGTTCAGTCAGGGCCCTGGCTTGGGGCTCGGGGCTATTCGGACAGTGTAATTGTGGGTCCGTGTGCAGATTTTGCAGACCATGAACTAAAATATGGACAGGGAGGTTGATTTAGGGGTGAACAAACAAGGTCATGGTCCTTCCTCAGATGTCTCACAGTTTATTGTGCACAACACAAACACAAATATATATGATCCACAGCAGCCATGATGATTTGGGGGAGTGCAGGATTCACCATCTGACCCACTCAGGGGCTACCGTGATTCGTGCAGAGCTGGGCAAGGTGGCTCCCTGTCATTGTTCTGTTGCTTAACCTGGTCTTTTCCTGGTTGACAGGGGATCTCAGCAATGTCTTTTATTCACCCTGATTCTGGAAAACTCAAAGGTGGGCCCCAACCCCTCTGGAAAACCATGCCCACAACCACATTATTTCTATAATGAAGTCTTTTCTGGGAAAATACTTCTGAGAATGTTTCCACATCTGCACCATCTTGGCATCCATATTTGTTGTCTTCTGATCAAGTGGAGTTGTTCCTGGGTCTTGGTAGGCCAAGGGACTTCCATAGTGTCCTGCACACCTCGGTATCATGTTGCCATGGACATCTGATTTTGGAAAGACGCAAGGCACAAGAGCGCTGGTACGGAGCCCACCCTGGGAACTGCCCTGGACCTGCCTTCTGCTCCTGACAGCTCCCCACACGACAGTTGTTTCAGGCTTCACATGGGGTTTTCAAAGTGGGACGGTCACAAGATTAAGATGACTTGTTCTTCTCCAAGGGCTGTCAAATAGTACAAGGAAATAACTAGGAAAAAACAAGTTGAAGTCCCCCAGGGCTCCTGAAGCTTGGGATCACATTCTTCCAGGACAGCCTGCTGTTCTTGTTTCCATCCCCCAGCCCACAAACCAGAGGACACATGGAGTCTGGCAGGCCCTTGCTAAAGAGCTATGTGTTGTGACAAAGCCAGTTGTCACAGCCACATGAAGTCATCTGGCCTGAGCACGGCATTGCTTGGCTTAGCAGGCCATGTCATTCCTTGTGCTGTGGAATATTGTTTTGGCACAAAGCGAGGAGCCGTATGTTCTCACTCTCAGGAAACCACCCAACAGCTCCCCTCGTCCAGTTCAGGACAAGCAAGTTGATCCCCTGAGACGCTCTGCCCTGTCTCCATGGGTTGCTTTTCTGCTGGGGGCTGCCCCTCCAGAGAAGGAAGGTGACGAGGCGATGTGACCTCTGATGAAGAAGCCTTCAACTGTGCAGAGTCACAGAGGGACAGCAGCCCGGGCTCATGTTCTCTAGAAAGAGTTGCTGGTGGAGTGGCGCCTAGGAGGTCCTCCGGAGGGGCAGAACCCCCAGCTTCTCCAAGCAGAGGGGCCCGCATGCGCCTGCCAGCTGGTGCGTGTGCAGTCGAATGTATTTGAGAGCAAACTTGCCAGAGAAAATGGAAAAACACATCTTAGAAATAAATCAGCACAGAAAAATAAAAATAAAAAGGAAGGAAAAAATCCACACCAGTTCTAAGTTTCTGTTTCAATCGCTCTGCTCCCTGCTTGTGGCTGTGTTGCAAAGGTCTGGCGCTGTGTGCTCTCCTGGGTCAAAGCGAGGTCAACTCTCTCCAGAGTCAACTTTTCACCTGGGTGGTCTGATTTTTTTAAAAAGGCCCTTTTAGAGAATCATAGGAGCTTTGAGCAGGAAGGAAGCTTAGAGGTCAACTACTCTAACCCTCTACTTTGATTATGAAAAGGTAAGGCCCAGAGAGGTTAAGTGATTTGTGCAAGCTTACACAGCAGTCCAGTGACAGAGCCAGGGATGGCGCTGAGGCCTCCAGAAGATGCGGGACTCTACCTCGAGCACAGACCCTCTACTGTTTTTGAGCCTGAGCCTGATTTTTAAAATGATTCCAAAGAGTTGAATTTTTAAAGACAATTAAAACCTCTGATCGCCTTTTGCAAATGTTTCTGCTTCTCTGGGAGTGACAATACACTGCTGTAGAATCGAAATTAAAATTAAAATTCGAATCCAGAGAAAGTCAGAGTGCCTTTTCCACTGAACCTGAGGACTTCAGACTTGAGAGGGTGAGAAAGGCGTCTCGAGTGGATGTCGGGTTTGTGTTTGTGCCCTGAGTAAACAAGTCGTTTCTGTCATCACCTCCTCCGTACTCGAGGCGAGGGTCAGTCATGACCCCCTCCCAGCACCGCATCCTCGTAGCCGGAATCAGTCACATCATCGTGCTAAGAGTGGGATTGGCGGGTCAGACACGCTGTTGACGTCCTGGGCCGGAAACGCAAAGCCAAGAGGGTAGTAACCAGAGAGGATACGTGTCCACCTAACGCAGAACACGCACAGCCATGCACAGGGGTCCTGGATTGGGGGCATTTTCTGTGAGGTGAGAATTGACAGGACCTGTGCCCGCCATGGGGAGGATGCACGTTTCCCAGAGAAGGGGTATTTAGGTAAAGAGCAAGTGCTCCCGGAAGGAAATTTCTCACTGAATCTGTATTTTGGGGACACTAGCCTTCCTCATCTCCTGGTCAAATGCACTGGTATCTGCAGTGGGCTGGTGAGGGACCCCAAGTGCAGTGTCCACCCAGAACCTGTGAATGTGATCTTCTTTGAGAAAAGGAACTTTGCACATGTAATGAATTCAAAGATGTTGGGATGAAGAGATAATCTTTGTTATCTGGGGACTCTAAGTCCAGTGACATCCTCATACGAAGAAAAGAGGGCTGGGGTGTAGCTCAGTGGTGGGGTGCTTGCCCGGCGTGTGTGGGCTGAATCCACAGCAGAACAGAGAGGAGACAGAGAAAAGGGAAGGGAAGGGAAGGGAAGGGGAGGGGAGGGGAGGGGAGGGAAGGGAAGGGAAGAAGGGAACGGAAGGGAAGGGAAAGGAAGGGAAGGGAGGGAAAAGAAAGGAATGGAAGGGAAGGGAAGAGACATGGAAGAGAAGCCCATGTGAAGATGGAGTCAGAGGCTGTGGTCATGCTGCCACGAGAGAGGGAAGCCTGGAGCCATCAGAAGTTGGAAGAGGCTGGGAAGGATCCTCCCCTAGAGCTTCAAAGGGACGGTGGTCCTACGGACATGTTCATCTGGCCCAGAAATAATGATTTCAGACTTCTGGCTTCTGCAACTGTGAAAGGATAAATTTCCTTGGCCACAACACTCCCATTTCTGCCTCCAGAGTCGCAGCTTCTTTTCCTCTGTGTATGTCCTCCGCCACTCTCTTACAATGACACATGTGACAGCCTTAGGGCTCACTCAGATAATCCAGGATACTCTCCCCATCTCAAGACCCTTGGCTTAATTACACCTGCAAAGGTCCTTTTTCCAAGTAAGCTCACATTTACAGACTCCAGAGATAAGTGCCTAATGTCTTGGGGAAGCCTTTCCATGCCTAACTCCCAAGTCCCACTGGCTTTGTGCAGTGAAGACCAGCATGGACCAGTGGCCTTCCCCACACCTTGTGGTGTGCCATCCGGACACTGGGCAGTCAAGGTCATAGTAGTAAAGAGAGAAAGGAGAAGGGAAAGGATTCCAGGGTTTTCACTGCCTTAGCCTGAAAATAGCTCACATCAGTTCTGCTCCCAGTCCTTGACCAGAACAAGTCATGACCACCTAACTCCAAGGAAGGGTGACATATGTAAATGAGCAATGAATGATTGGCGGCCACTGACCATCTGTAACTGCTGAGGGAGGTCACCCAAGGGTGTGGGATGTGAGCCAGGGGAGACAATGACAGCTTCAGTCATCCCCATCTCCTCCATGACAGCATCCCTGTCCCTCACTGAGCTACCCCTCCCCACACCAGCTAGTTCCAGTCTCAAAAGTGGCAGCACTAACACGTATGTCCAAAGGCTTAACTTGGAATTTTCCATTTGGATGCTCAGAAGAAAAGCTGTCTCTCCCTTTGTCAGGCTGGTACAATGCAATTCTCACTCAGACTACCCGAGTCAGGTCACTTTCCCAGGTGAAGGACACAGTCCTCCACAGACTGCCCTCAGGTCAGACATCAGCTGCAACCCCAGGGGGCTCCCTGGACACCCACTCTTCTGACCAACTACAAGAAATTCAGGGTTTCCACCTTTGGCAAGTGGACCAAAACGGAACCCAGGGAAACACTATCCTTAGGGTTACAGTTTTATTATAAAGATATAAAGAGACAAATCAGGATCAAAAAAGAAAGAGAGTCACATAGGTGATGTCTAGGGGGTTCCAGGTACAGACCTCCCCCATCTCAGGGCATCGCCCTCCCAGCACATTGGTGTGTGGATGCCAGAGTTTTTGTGGGGTTTCATTATGTATGATTGATGAGTCAATGGCCCTGTGACTGAACCCAGTCTCCCCTCTCCCCTCCCAGGAGGCCTGGCTGATAACACCTGGCTCACAGCCCCAGCTCTCTAATGGTCAGCCTTTCCTTTCCAGAATGGCCAGCCCATCCTGAAACCATCTAGGGGCCGACCGTGAGTCACCTCCATGGTATAAACTCAGGTGTGGTCCAAGCAGCCCACGCCGAATAACAAACATGCTCCCACCACTCGGGAAATCTCAGGAGTTTAGAGGCTTCCTCCAGGAAACCAGAACCGAGGTCAGCCAAGTTCACTGCACAACAGCTGGGACGCAAGCCTGCAGACTGCACTCCCAGGTGCACCCACCCGTCACCCACCACGTACAGGAACCCACCTGCAATAAGAGGATAAAAGCAGAAAGAGAGAAGCAGAGGTGAAAGGTGGGGATGAGGACAAGTCCTGACAGTCAGATGCCTGACACAGCCTGCCCCTCCCACTTAGGGTCCTGACTCTTGCTTAGGTATGTGACAGGAAGTCATAGCCCTGTGCTTTGAAACCCAGACCCAAAGATGGCTCCTGCCCTTCCCACATGCTGCCTGGCTGAGGGGTGAGAAATGCAGAGGAGATAACACCACCCATCAGTGACCTAGGAGTGACCACACTTCCATTTATGAGCAAGTTCCCCAGAAGGAGGACCAGATTATTCTTCCAGGGGACATTCAAGAGCTATGACCCTTGCCTTTAGTCCACTTGTCCCATCTCGACATGCCAGAGCTTGGAGTCATAGGACAAACCCCAGGAAACAAAGTTGAGCAGGGTGGAGATCCAACCCAAGGGACAGCGAGGGACAGCGCTGGAGTCACGGCGATCCCATTGCAATCTTCAAGGAGGAGGAATCGGTCACCAGCACCAGCAGAGCGACAACGCTCTAAAACTCCATGTCGGTTTTGAAACCAGACCAGCATGGTCGCATTCCACTTTTTAAATGTCCATTCACATCCCCCAAAACAAATTGCAAGGTGCATTTCCATGGCGGTCAGGGGAGGGTGGCAATGGCAAACACACGGGGACACTTCCCCCTCTCAAACCACGGTGGGTGTGCTGCTGAGACTCACGTGCTGTGACCACAGGACCGTGTCAGAGCTGCGGGCTGCTCTGCTCGCCCTGGCACTCTACCCCTGGCATCGCCCCCAGCCCTTGTTGGCCCTCTAAGCAGAGCAACGGCAAGTTCAGGACAGGCGATGTTCCTCAGAAAGTATATTTCACACCAACAGAGCCCTAAGTCCGTGAGGGTGTGCTGAGCGGAGACGGCAGCCCGCTCTGGGCAGCTCTTAGTAATGTCCTTCCATGGAGGCAAATTGTCAGCTTCGGTGTGAGCTGGTAGGTCCCCCGGGGCCGCCTCAGCTCATGCAAAGTTGACAAGGAGCTTTGGTGCTCAGGGTGCCCTTAAACCTGAGACAGCAGCACAGAGTCTGGAACCCAGAGCTGGTGAGGATGTGGCTGTTGATAGGCTCAGGACCCGGCTGACCGTGCCTGGCAAAACTGCCGGTTGCCTAAGTACCTCCCAGCACCCCAGGCATCCTCCTGAAGCACAGAGTGCGCTGTGGAAACACCAGAGGAAGAGCAGGTTGCAGCAGAGAAGAAATCTAGAGCTCAGTTTTGATGTCTTAATTTAAAGACAACAACTAGGTCTGTAACTCTGGCAAATTCTGCCTCCTGGGGTAATGGACATGATGGCACATGGCTATCTGGCCGATGGTTCATTGAGCCAGAAATGGGTGTCCATCACAGCCAAGTGCTTTCAAGACTGAGGTTAGGAAACTGAACTTCAGAACATTTCAACAGCACCTGGGAATACCAGTCCTCCCTGCAGTGGGGCCAGCCACAGCTTGCACTGAGTGAAAGGAAGATATTAACTACCTTGTATTCATGCTCCCCACATGCCAGGTCCTGTTCTAAGAATTACATGTTATGGTTTGGATGTGAGGCATCCCCAAAATCTCATGTGTGAGACAATGCAAGAAGGTTTAAAAAAGAAATGTTTGGGTTATGAGAGTCTTAATCCAATAGGTGAATAATGCCCAAATGGGGATTAGCTGAGTGGTAACTGAAGGCCGGGAGGGTGTGGCTGGAGGAGCTGGACCCCTGGGCGTGTAACTTCAGGGTATATATTGTGTATCTGCAGAGTGGAGTCTCTCTCTACTTTCTGATCATCATGTGAGCTACTTCCCTCCACCACACTCTTCCTCCATGATGTTCAGCCTCACCTAGAGCCCCAAGGAATAGAGCCTGCTGTCTATGGACTGAGACTTCTGAAACCACGAGTCCTCAAATAAACTTTCCTCCTCCAGAGTTGTTTTGGTCAGGCCGTATAGTCACAGTAGCCAAAAAGTTGACTAAAGCATTGTACAAATATTATCTCATTAATCCTCACAATAACCCTGTATGATAGACAGTGTTATCCCGATTTAGCAGATGAGGAAACCAAAGCTCATAAGCCAGACACCTACTCCCATGTAGCAAAGGCTCCTGACGGCCTTCCAGCTACTGCCACCCCACCTTCAATACTTACAGGTCCTGATTTTATACTAGTAGGTTCCCCCCCACCTATGATCCAAGCAAAGCATTTGGGTTGAAGCTAGCACCATCCAGGAGAAGTTGAATGAGATCCACAAATGCAAGCTAGCAGATTTAATTTTAACTTTGTTGTGGGAACATTGGAAAACAAACGAAAGGAAAAAATCAATTTCTATCATCTGTTTCATTTAGCCCAATATATCCAAAACATTATTATTTCAACATGTAATCAATTTTCATATTACTAATGAAATGTCATTAAATTATAAACATGATGAGAAAGATAAAAGAAAGAAAACAGCAAAGGGACAGAGTGATGGAGTGAGGAGGTGCTATTTCAGTCAGATCAGCACAAACTCTGAGCAGGCATAAGAAGTGAGCGAGAGGTGGGCTGCATGAAGGTCTAGGAAGAATCCTGAGCTCCCGAGCAGAGGGGAGTACAGGTGAGAGGACCTGAGGTGGGCCTTCTGGGCAGGCGGGGAGTTCGAGAAATCTTACAGAGAGTGCTCTAGCTTTAAGGAAGTAAATGAAGGGAAAGTCTGGGAGGACTAGACTAGGAAGTCATCTGCACACAAGCAATAAGAAAGTCATGAGACAGGATGAGATCACCCAGAGAGGGGAGATGAAGAGAGAAGAGTGTGAGAACTGGACAAAGGCATTTCCATGTTTGAATTACAGAAATCAGAAGGATCCACAGAGACCAAGGAGGAGAACCAGACTGCTGGGGGACAGGATGGGTTGCTGTGTCCAATGCTGCTGAGAGTCAAGAAAGGAAAATCATCCCCTGGACTTGTCAGCACACCAGGGACCTTGGTAAACTTCAGTGCAATTGTTCAGATTTTAGGTATGAGGTGTCCCCCAAAGCTCATGTGTGAGACACATGTATGTGAGACAATGTGAGAATGTTCAGAGGCAAGATGATCAGATTATGGGAGCTTTAACCTGGTCAGTGGGTTAATCCACTGGTGTGGTTTAACTGAGTGGTAACTGTAGGAAAGTAGGGTATAGCTGGAGGAAGTAGGTCACCAGGGAAGTGTGTCAGAGTTTGTATTTCGTCCCTGGTGAGAGAGTGCTCGCTCTCTCTCTCTCTCTCTCTCTCTTTCTCTCTCTCTTTCTCTGTCTCTTCTTCCTGGTTGCCATGTCCTAAGCCACTTTCCTCCACCATGCCCTTCCACCATGATGTTCTGCTTCATCTTGGGCCCAGAGCTAGAGAGTCAGCTGACCATGGACTGAACCTCTGAGACCATGAGCCAAAATAAACTTTTCCTCCCCTGAGTTGTTTTTGTCAGGTCTTTTGGTCACAGCAAAGAAAGCCTAACTAAAGCAGCAACAAAGGAGCGTGAAAGCACTGAGTGGAGAAAAGTAGAAGTTTGAAGAAACCGAGGAGAGTCAGTGTGCGGGGCAGTCTTTGGAGGAGTTTTGCCAAAAAATAAATAAATAAGAGCAATTGGGCTTTTAGGTTGGGAGATGGAGGCAGGGGGAGGGGGGAGGTTGTAGGTGCCTCTTGCATGTGTACTGGATTTTGAAGACAGGGAAGGGAGAGAAGGGCACCAACGAGACCCTTAGGTAGGCAACATGGGAGTCGAGAGGCACCGGGTTTGGAGGAGTGAAGTTCAGGTAGATCACAGATAACGCACCCACAGCTCCTGTAGGTCAGGTGTAAATCTTACTGATTAAGCCTTTTTCTTTGCATTTGCTGCCATCCACAGCCAAAAGAGCATCCCAACAGAATCACTTCAGTAGGAGACCCCACAGGGTTAACAGGTGACTGGCGTGGCCAGGCCAGGCATGGGCTTTGACAGGCCAGCAGGCACAGCAGGGTCAGCAGCTTCCAGACAAGGAGCCTGAGGGGCCAGGTTGGGCGGGTGGCAAATGCCGAGTGTTCATGGTGTGGCTCTGTTACAGGTTGGTTCCCAGTGGCCCTCTCAGTGAAGACAGAGCTGACCCTCCACAGCAACCCACCCACCCTGAAGTCATCTCCTTGAGTAAGAAGCCCGGCAGGCAGTGCCTGTGCTGTTTGGCCGGCGACAGCAAGAGAGGCCCCTTATCAGGATCAGAAGTGCCCCAACTCCTTCCTAAGCTCAATTTGTGCTGATCTCTCCGAAATAGCACCTCCTCACTCCATCACTGTGTCCATTTGCTATTTTCTTTCTTTTATCATTCTCATCATATTTATAATTTAATGACATTTCATTTCTAATATGAAAATTGATTGCATGTTGAAATAATAATATTTTGGATATATTGGGTTAAATGAAACAGATGATAGCAATTGACTTCCCACAGGCAGTAGGACAAGTCGGTTTCGCCCAGGCCTCCATTTGAAAAATGGAGAAATGGGTCATAGTAGGAAATGGAAATGAGGCTGGTGAGCCTCACAGTCCTTTCAGAACATCTGACGCAGTGAGGCAGGAAGAATGTCTGCAGGAAGCCCTTTGGTCTGGGAAGCCAGGGTGGCAGGAAAGGAGAGAATCGAAGGCCCTGTCTTGGCATCTAGTCTTCCCCCGGAAGTTAGCCCTGATCTCATTCTCACCAGGTAATGGTGAGTGATTAAACTCTTCTCCTTGTCTACAGTGTCGATTTCCAGTCGGGGTCCTGCCATCTGCCTCTCTGTCCATTAGCTGATGAACAGATTGACGACTGATTGGTTGAGTGCCGGGGGTGGGTGGTTGGGTGACTGTCTGGTTGGTTGCTAGAGGGAGGACCTTCTTTGTAAAATGACACAAAGGGATTGTTTGAATGTGCCTGTGTTTTAAGAAATTTGTACAGAAAGCAGAAAGTGAGGTTGATGCCCTGTACCATGTAGATGTAGGGCGGAGCCAGGGAAAGGGGTGCCAGAACTTTTCAGGGTACGGTGGACTGCGACTCATCTTCAGATGAAAGAGAGAAGCACCTGGCAAAGGAGAACTTAGGTACTGGCCTATTTTTGCCTTACTAATAAAGAGTGACTCTCAAAGGTAACTCACCAAAAGAGTTTTTTCTTAAATATTGATAGCACTCCAAATGATCATCAGAATTAGCCACACAAAGCTAAATTTTAAGTATGTTTCAGAATAGATTATTGTCATGAAATACAAGTTTGAGAGCTAGAGTTGATCATGGAAGGAGCAAGTTTTTAGTTTTAAACATTTTGTATGGAGAATTTCCAGACAATGATAGTATATAATTTTAATAGTATAATCATTCTGTATGTAATTCCAATAGTATAGGACTCTATAATTTCAACGCATAATTATAATAATATCATGAATACTTCATGCATTCATTACCCAGCTTCAAAACTGTCAATACAGGGAAATTTTGTCCTAAAGACCCACTCCACTTCAGTCACCCCAGGGCACACTGCAGCAAATTCCAGACGTGCTTCATTTCATCCAAATTCTTCAGTATGTCTTTCCAAAAGATAAGGAGTGGTTGGGATTATTCTGTTTAACATAACCACATGCTATTGCTACATTATACATTTATTGCTCTTTAATATCATAGTCAACGTTCAAATTGAGAATAAATATTTTGAGACAGTTCCCACAAATAATTTTAAATATTTTATTTTAAAATGTTTTAACTTAATATGAATATAAACACTATGTATAAAGCATAAATATATGATGAAGCATAATGCAAAACGTGCATGAGCTTTTTGGTTTGTCTTACTTTTCAAAATTTCTAAGCAGGCATTGTTGCTCATAGGCCTGTGATCCCAACTACTTGGGAGGCTGAGATAGGAAGATGGAGAGTCAGAGGTCAGCCTCCATAACTTAACTCCATAACTCCACCTAAAAATAAAATTATTTTTGGACATACATGCACAGAATTTAATATGGAAGTTGTTTGGGCTGAGAAGAGAAATCTTTTTTTTTTTTAATTGCTTTTACACACACACTGGTCATCCCTCAAACTAGGTCCTGATTTTCTAATTTTTCCTCTGGGTTAATATTGCTCTTCTAGGCATTGCAGATACTGAAGCTAACAAGAAACCAATCCCTGTGCGACTTGAGTTCACATTTCGGTGTCACATACATTGCACATGTGAACACATATTACCCATAGAAACAACAGCGTTCACTGAGCACACTAGACACAGGTTTCTTTTTTAAAAATTTTTTAATTTTTCTAATTAGTTATACATAGCGGTAGAATGCACTTTGACACACTGTACACAAATGGAGCCTAACTTCTCATTCCTCTGGCTGTACATGGTGCTGAGTCACACCTTAGTGTAATCACACATGTATGTACATAGGGTAATGATGTCTGTCTCATTATTATCTGACCCACTAGTTAAGGCAGCAAAGGAGATGACAGAGATGCTGTTCCAGTCCGTGGAACAGGACTGCAGGCCCAAGCCAGGAGTTCGTGCTCTCTGCCAAGCAGCTTTCTAGTAACCTAGGCAACGGCCAGTGTGACCTCCTATGTGATTTTTTTTTTCTTTTTTTTGGTACTGGGGATTGAACCCAGGGGCCCTCCACCACTGAGCCACATCCCCAGCCCTATTTTGCATTTTATTTAGAGACAGGGTCTCACTGAGTTGCTTAGGGCCTCGCTAAGTTGCTGAGGCTGGCTTTGAACTTGCGATCCTCCTGCCTCAGCCTCCCAAGTGCTGGGACTACAGGCGTGTGCCACAGCGCCCAGCTTCCTACATGATTTTTAAATTGGCTAAAAATAAGTGAAGCTAGGAAGTTTATTTGGGGTTTGCCCAGTAACAAAGCCATCTCAGGCGAGCCTTCTGCTTCAGGGTTTTATCAGGGTCTCATGAGGGGTCTTGCTGAGAAGAACACAGGGTGCAGGAGCAGCCGGCCATGCCACGGGGGGGGCATGCTGCACTAACCGGGGTTGACTTCATTGTCCCAGCCCTTGCTCCCCCACGGCAGCTCCTTCTCACGTGTCACTGTGCCTAGGTGTCTTAATGTCTGTGGATCCGAGTCTTCGAAGCCCAATCACCATGCCAAAGGATATGTGTGTTTTTAATATATTAAGATTTATTTTAAAACCATGATGAAGAAAGAATATGGAGAGAGGCAAGCAGGGGTCAAGGGAAAGAATGTTCCAGGAAGGTGGCGATGGGTTGCATCAGATGTGAAGTCAGGGCTGGCTCCTTTAATTCTGTTTAGAAGCATGTAAGACTTCTCTCTTCTCACCACACACACACACACACACACACACACACGTACACACACACAAAGCATGTGAAGTAACGCATATGTTAATTAGCTTCATCTAGTCATTCCACAATGAATGCATATTTCAA
The DNA here is from genome assembly GCA_020662805.1 of Glaucomys volans. Taxonomy (NCBI): domain Eukaryota; kingdom Metazoa; phylum Chordata; class Mammalia; order Rodentia; family Sciuridae; genus Glaucomys; species Glaucomys volans. The sequence goes on along the minus strand of JAJEJO010001127.1, from coordinate 635,739 downwards.
AATAACATGTCAGCACATGATAAATACACAGTATTTTTACTTGTCAATTTAAATAAATAGAAGAGTTTTTGCTTTATCCTTAAGTTTCCATAATTTTATCAGGAAATTCTTTGGCTTTCTCACATCAAATAAGCCCAGAAACCAATTAACATTTTTTTAAAGGCAGGCTCTCAAGAGAATGGGAAGACAAGCCCCAGTATGAAAGAAAACATTTGCAAAACATATATCTAAGAAAGGTCTGTTATACAAAATAGACAAACAAAATGCTCTTAAAAATCAACAATGAGAAAATGAACCACCCCATTAAGCAATGGGCCAAAGATCCAAATAGATGCCTCATCAAAGAAGAGCTACAGATCATAAACCCTGAGCAACACGTATCACACATCTAGGAAAAGATACTCCACAGCACACTGGTCAGAGAATTGCAAATAAAATAAGATGCCAGCTCACACCTATTAGAATGATGCAAATCCCAACACTGAAATACCAAATGCTGGTGAGAACGTGGAGTGAAATTCATGCAGATTACTGAATGAAAGAAGCCAGTCTGAACAAGTTGCATACGGTATGATTGCAACTATATGATATTCCAGAAAAGGGAGACTAGGATGAAGATAGTAAAAGGATAAGTGGTTACCAACTGGGCATGGTGGTGCACACCTATAACCCCAGCAACTCAGGAGGCTGAGGCAGGAGGATCACAAGTTTGAGGTCAGCCTGGGCAACTTAGTGAGACCCTGTCTCAAGGTACAATATAAAAAGGGCTGGGGCACAGCTCAGTGGTAGAACACCATGTTCAATTCCTAGTACCAGAAAGGAAGAAAGGAGAGAGGGAGGAAGAAAGAAAAGAAGGAAGGAGGGAAGGAGGGAAGGGGGGAGGGAGGTAGGGAGGAAGGGAGGCGAGGAGGAGTGAATGGGCAGAGCACAGGTGTCTGAGGCAGTGAATCCACCTGGGTGACACTACGCTGATGGATCCATGTCATTGTGCATCCCTCGCGGCCCATGGAGTGCACCCCACCAGGAGTGAGTCCTAAGGTCAAGGCGGGCTTGGAGAGTGATGTAACGGGCAGGCTCACCAGCTGAGACAAGGACATCTGGTGTGCTGTGTGGAGTGGGGAGTACACAGGAACTCTCTCGCCTGCTCAGTGCTGCTGTGAATACGGAACTGCTCTAAAAAGTGGTCTAGAAAATGTGAAAAGAAAAGAAAGAAGATGATCTGAGGAGTGCTCCAATTCAGGGACATTTTCCTCTGGAACTGGTAGGATGGCTGCCTCTCCACTTCTTGTAGGTTCCTTTTCCTCTTTCTGCCTCTGCCACTCACACGTCAAGGGCTCAGGATTCACCCGCCCAGGCCCTCTTCCTCTCCCACTTGCTTTCCGTCCCCTGCTCTCTTTGCTCTGAATCAAGCTGTTCCTTCCCTTTGGTTTTCCAGGTGGTAACTCTCCCTAGTGAGCTACCCCCACCAACAACCCACTGGATTGTATTTAGTTAGGAAACTGGGACTTTTAGCTCCAGGAAGTCTTTTGTGCTGGATTTAAATGACCTTCAGTTTGTTTTATGCCTCCCCCAATAGCTCAACTTGGGCCGCCTTGTTTTGCACTGATGTCAGCTGTTTCAAAGATGGAAATGGCAGAGCGTGTGTACTGTGTGGCTCAGAAGCACAGGCTGTCTGTCCTCTGCAGAGGCCCCTACAGTGTCCAGCCTCAGGGGCAGGAAAGACCCAGCCCACGCATTCAGTGGCCTCTTGGTCCCCTCAAGACCAGGGAGATCAGACACACTTACTTGGAACTGTGTCAGCCTTCCCTCAGGGACTCCCTCAGAGCCTAACTGTCCCAAGTCCAGCTCCCAAGTAAGCTAGACGTCATCTGCCTCAGGAGAGGGACAGAGAGGACAGAAACAGAACACAATGAAAGGAGCCTGTTCAGTGGTGAGGCCTCCCAGAGTCCCACATGAACTTTTGGATAAATCATGATGACAAATAAAGGGGAGTGGGGGGCGGGAGTGCTTCAGGAACCCCAAGCCTCTGGCAGTAGAAGCTGTTCTCCTTTACTATCGATGGAAAGAGAAAAACTGAACAACTAGAACCTAAAAGACCCAGGAAATGAGAATGATCCAGTACACTAAAAACACAGGAGGTCTGCAAAGGGGTTCCCAGAGCCCGCCCCCTGGCTCTACTGCTCTTAGCCAAGCCGACGCGTATGCCACTGCCAAACTCCAACATCAATGGCTGAGCACCGAGAGGGTTACCTCTCCCAGAGAAGCCAGCTGGAGTCGGGTGTGCTCCACAGAGTCATCCAGGAGCCAAGGCTGGCACAGCCATTTTCAGAAGCGGCCACGCAAGTTCATTTGAGGAATCAACATTTAGTCGGCAAAGTGCGGGCAAATCGAGGCTCTTTGGGTGGAGATTTTTCTGAGCCTGTTCTAGAAGTTATCCACATTCATTCCATTCTCATTCCATTGACCAGAATTCAGCCTCAGTGATTTCTAATGTCATAAATCATGCAGGAAACACAGTCTGCGTGATTCTAAATTTTTAAAAAAGTCATGGAAATTCTTTTTATATTGATTGTATTGGTTACATACATGTCAAAACTGATCAAATTGCATACTTCAAATATGTGCATTTTATTGTACTTCAATTTACCTTAATAAAGATGTATGGGGAAGAAAGAATTCAGTCTCAGGACTTTCCTAATTGCAGGGGAGTCTAGGAAATGTAGTCTAGCAAAAGGAGTCAAATTTGGTATTATGGGGCACATCTTCCCAGAAAACCCTACTGCTAAGGATATCTCCTGCTTACAACCCATCATGAGTCCCTACTCCCAAACTGAATTAATCATGCAGACTTTCAAAATTAACAGGCAAATACTTGGACTGGGGCTGTTGACAAAGCACACATTTCATGCTTCCTCACTGTTGGCAACTTCAAGGTAAGTTCTGCATTTAACAAAGTGATCTAATGAAAATCCTAAATAGTAAATGCTTTCAACAAGTAGGGCATTATTTATGGGACTTAATAAAAGTTTAATAATGTACAATGGGCCTCTGAGTTTATTGCATCACTAGTTTACAAAAAGGGAGATGAGGCCAAACACAGCCCTGTCAGAGCAGCCAAGCTCTGCGCTCAAGAACGTGGGACAACGCCTAGCCGGAGGACGCCAGGCCCGGCGTGGACTTCGTCAGGGCCACAGATCAGCAGCTTCCTGTCTTTGCCTAAGATACACAAAGGACAGCACTTCAGGGACTCTTTCTAGTGAATGAGGTGGGTCCACATCCTGATGCAGCCCAGGGGGTGCCCCTCCAATCATCCTTTCTCATGGAGCCAATAGGGGGGGCCTCACCACATCTCCAATGTGCGCATTTCGATTTCATCTTGAAATATGTATGCAGTCCACCCTCCTCTCCCCATCTCCACCTCTCTCATCTTAATTCAAGCCAGCAGCATCTCATGTCTCACCTGGGCCACGACTGGCCTTCTAAGGAGTCTCCTCATTCATCCTGTCTCTTTCCAATCCATTTGGTCCCCTTGATTAAAGCACCCCAGCGGTTTCCCATTTGTTCTTAAAAAGCTAGAATCTAAACAGGGCCCAGATGCATGACTCCTCTGTGCATCTGGAGCCCGGTCTCCCTCCACACCACACCCCACTGGGCTCCCACCACTCTGGCATTTCTTCTGAACTTGACACACCTCCCACTCTTCCCCTCTGCTAAGCCTCCTCATCTCTGCTTGAGCTTCATTTTGCAGCAGAACCTTCCTAACACCCTTGAGGAGGTGACACCCCACCCTGCATGCTGTACTGTGCAGCACACACGGATCTGGGTCATCATGGGGTTCCAGGAAGCACCAGAACAGGTGATTGGTGGGAAGTGCTGAATATGCAAAATAGCGGCACAGGTGAGTACTTCTGAGAGGTTCGCAAAGGGCTTTTGCACTGACCTTCTGGCCCCCTCTTTGAGGTCCATTCTAGCACCTCCTTTCTGCAGGTGAAGAAACCTAGGATTCCCAAATTTTGTTTCATTTTATTATTCCTTTGTTTTTAACAACTCCATTTTATTTGTCCTCCTGATTTTCACTGTTTCTGTCCTTTTTTCTTTGGGTGACTCTCTAGATCTTTTCTTTACTTCTTAGGTTGAAATTAGCTTGTTGATTTATTAAACTCTTTAAAATGTGCACTTCAAGCCAACACTTGCCCTCTAGATATTGCCCTGGCTGTATCTCACAATTTTTAATAGTGTTTTTATTGTTAGTCTGATCAAAATATTTCATTTGATTATGATACTTCCTTTGATTTTTGATTTAGAAATATTTGCTTCATTTTTGAAGAGCTTGAAAACACATGAAATTTATTTGGTTGTTTTTTGGTTTTACTCTCAGATATTTGACTTTGTGTTATTGATGACATCAGCTCTTGGGCTTTGTGGAGATTTCCTTTGGATCAAGCATGTGATGAAATGTTGTTAAGTGCCTGGTGAGTGCTCGAAGGCTGGGAGTTACATTGGTGTCCCCTCTTGAGTCAGGGGCCTGCAGGACGTAGAGTCACCTGCTTTCTACACCTGAGTTTATAAAATCTTTCTTTGCTTTCTTTTGAATAACACTGTAATAAAATTTTTTTAAAACTGTTCCAGATGGTGAACATTTTTGATCCATTTGTACCATGTCCTTGTTCCTTGCTTTACATACGTCAACTTAGTTAATTTCTACACCACCACCAGAGAGTGGGCTCTCACAGGTGTTCCCATTTCACAGATGGGCTCATGTGGCTTATAAAGGTTGATCGCCTTGCCCAGGACAATGATGCGATGAGCAGGTTTTAGACCGAAGTGGCTACTCCGGCATGCACACCTGTGAGCACAGACATGCTGGTCAACCCAGGGGAATGCACCTTCAGGTCTGGGCAGAGCACAAGCCACAAGCAGTAGATAATTCCCTTCTCTCCAACTGCAGGAATCTGGGTGGGCCCTGGGAGCTAAGGTCATCCCAGAAAAAAGGATACACATGATTCCAGAAAGGTCTGGAATTTACAATGGTAAACTATTCTCCCCTAATTGTTTTCAGGAGGGATGAAATCAAGTTTCAGTTCGTCCAAATCAGAAGCAGCATGGGCTGGGGACTGGAGCCAGTGGGGACAGGTGTGGAGCTCCATCCAGCCTGGGGCTGCCCCGCACGCGCTCCACACGTGGCTCCTCCTCACCTCGGCTCCCAAGGCAGTAGAGGGGATCTTCTCTGTTTTAAAATGTATGCAACTCAGGGTTTCCTGCAATGAGACATAAATACAATCATGCCATTGAGACAGAAACAGAAGCATAGAAAAGAAATATGCCAAACCCCTAAGTAAATAGAAGTCCTTTAACTACGCACTTTCTAGTAACTTTAGCAAAAAAGGAAATACGGTGGGTTCTGCAACTAAAAATAACCAAGGAGAGAAGAACAGAAACTTGTTCAATAAGACAGACTTTGTTTCTCAGAGAAGATGTCTAAAATCCCTCTGGCTATTGATTTTATAAGTGCTCAAAGCAAATGAAATGATTTCATCTCACTTGTTTAGACTTGCTCTGAGGGCTCACTTCTTTTTACTGTAAACTTCACATAACATGGATGTGAAGCCAACCCATGTGGAAATAATAGATGTACAGATAACCAAGAGACTCAAAGTGCAGCAGCTCTGAGCCACCATTGAACAGGGCAGGCCAGTGGTTAATATTATGGGCTTTGCAGTCAGAAAGATCTGGGACTCTTATAAATACTACATATACCTTAAAAGGTTACCATAGAGCCTAGCATAGAGTTAGTTCTTGATACACTATTATTTCTAAATAATGGGGAACCTGCATTTGACTTTGGCACACTATGATACCAGTTACAACCCGACCATCCCACTGTGTGACTATTTGACTTGGCTGGGGATAAGTTAGAGTTCCTGGGCACAGGTGTCGGCTCTGCATTTACCAGCTGTGTGTCCTTGGGCATGTTTCTTAGTCTCTCTTGGCCTCAATTTCCGTGCACATAAAATGAAAATAATAATGGCACTCATTCCCAGGACTGTTGTGATGATTAAATAAATGAATATATGTAACCTTTTGGGCAGTGCCTGGTGCTTCCTGAGGGCTATATAAATATTAGCTACCCTGTATAGAGGAGAAACAAGGCCACCAAATAAAATATATGCCCCTATACATATTTTGGGAGTTCTTTCCCAAGGGCAAAAGAGCCACCATTTTTTTCCCCACTGGAGATTTGTGAGAGGCCAAATAAGATGTCCATTTCCAAAAGCTCACTTTATATTCTACCTGAAACTGGTACTTCTTTTTCCTTCTTTTCCTTTTTGTTTTTGGTGGTACTGGGAATTGAGCTACCCCAAGGAACACTACCACTGAGTTATATCTCCAGCCCCTTTTTAAAAAAATTTTATTATTTTGAGACAGGGTCAAGTTACTGAGGTTGACCTCCAACTCATGATCCACTTGCCTCCAGAATAGCTGGAGTGTGCCCCATTGCACCCAGCTCAAAACCACTAATTTCATAATTTAATGATCCTAGGAACAAATTTGGAATCCTGTGTGGACATACAGAATCGTTTGCAGTCATTAATTAGCAGAGACTTACTGCGATCATGTGGAAATGGACTCCATTTTCTTTTCAAATAATTTGCCTGCCACAATTTCATCTAGAAACAGGCCAGTTGGATGAAACTGTCCTGTGGTGAGTGGTTAATCAACAGAACTAATCAGGCACCTTCACTAGCAGGGTCTGCTCCCCCGGCCCCCTTTGGAGACCACTGGAACACAATACAACCTCTAGTAATTTTCTTAATCTTTCTGACACTGTTCCTCCTTCCATAGAATTAAAAGGGTCAGCTCTGCCTCACGGTGTTACTCACAAGATGCAGTAAGAAAGATGCCTCCCAGCACAGGGCCTGCTCCAGAGCGGACCCTTGTTAGCTGACTCTTTCATCTCTTCCCTTTCCTAACAGGAAGTGGTCCTAACAGGAAGTGGTCCTAACAGGAAGTGGTCTTTGAGGGAGCAGCCATTCTTAGCCCAAAGGGAACCATGGCTCAGGCAGGAGCTCAGGGAGTTCAGACAGCCTCACACACCTGAACAGAGCAGGGTGGGTCTGTGGAGTCTGTGAAGTCCCCACTGACAGCAGCCATGCAGGCAGTGTGTGAGCCAGAGGAAGAGGCCACACTCAGCAGGACGAAGGTCTGCACCAAGCTGGCAGGTGCAGGGATGAAGCTGCAGGAGCTCCTCAGCTGTGTTCTGGAATCTTGTCTAGAGACTGAAAATGATGCATCATTATCGTGGTTACCAATTAATTCCATGAATCAGTCCAGGTCACTGAGGTTCTTTGAAAGGAAGTGTTTGAGAGTGGGAGGTTTCTTCTTTCTTTATTGGGTGACTAATAAGGCAATCTTGTTTTGTTTTCTGGCCTGAGATTCTGTGAGTATTTTCAGAAAGAATAGAACCCTTTCATAAAACCCCAAACCTCAGTGTTTAAACGCCTCAGGATGTCTTGGGAGGAAAACACCTGCCCAGCCATCTTTCCCACCCAAGGAAGAAAAGAAAAACACTGTAGAGGTCGACCTCTGTGCCAGTCAGGGAGGCTGAATTGTCACTGATTTGCGAAGCATGATCTGGAAAAAAAACCACTCTTGGAAAGGAGAGCAAGGGCCCCTGGTTCATCCTCAGTCACTGGAAGGAAACACAACAGGAACATTCTTTAGGGAGAAGAAATGCTTTGAGTTCTGACTACTCTGCAGTATTTGGGGGCCCCCCTGTGGTGGGAACCTCAGTGGGAGCTGTAGGGGATCAGGAGACAGCAGGACATCAACAAAGTCATCAGGAAACATGGACAACGGAAGGGGAAGGCCAAGGCCTGAGCAGGCTTCCGCCAGCAGAGAGCACTTCCAAAGCTAAGTGATGACCCGACCCTGATTTCACTCACCCTCGTGGTGAGGATTCAAAACGTAACTTGAGGGTCTGGAAGGAGATACGGGCTCCTGCCACAGCGTGAATCAAGTTCAATCATTCAGAGCTGTGATACCCCAGTGATCGTTAAAAACAGTTCACGTCAAGTGCACCCGCTGCTGTACGGCCACTACCTTGTGACTGGAAGATCCCTTTCCAACGGTCAGTTTCTGATGTGTCATTACTTCTGATACAAGTCTTGAAAATCAGGGTGGCGTCCTCATTCCCCACACCCCATGTTGAGGATTAACATCCAATAAACACCGAGGCAAGAGAAAAAGTAAACTTTCTTTAAGAAACAGGAGAGAGAGAGACTCTTCCAGAGCGGAGGAGCCCAGAGCTGGTGCCCGAGGGAGGGGGTTGTCTTGCCCCTCAGATTTTAGGTTTCCTTTTTTCTCATGACTTCATGACCAAAAGTGATCAAAAGGCAGGAAGAGAGCCCTGGGGGGTGGGGGGCGGTACTTGTGCTGGGAAGTGCAATCTTTCCCCTCCCCTGGAGGCTGTTAGCAACCCATTTCCTTTTCCTTGATAATTAGCTACCTGTCCTTTGCCCCTGTCTCACACCTTCCCAAAATCACTTAAATGGGACACTGGCTTTCAACCAATCAGTAACTTCTAAAGGAAGGACGACCTTGATCCTTTGCTTATTTTCCCATGACACACCAGATATGTCAATCAACACATATTTTTGCCTGCACCTAATACACCTGGGAGGCTGAGCCAAGAGCACATAATGGAAGCAAAACAGAAATGCACGAAAAATTAAACAGTGCCAAACAACTAGCGCCAGAGGAACAATAGGAAGTCTTTGTTTAATTTGCAAATAATATTAGGAAAGATATAGCACTGAGTTCCATGCAGAGAACCAGCTCTGTGGTCCAGAGTAGACCAGAAGTCTGGTGGGTGAAAAAGATGCTCTTAATATGAGCCTTAAAAAATAAGAAGTTTTATGGGGCTGGGGATGTAGCTCAGTTGGTAGAGTGCTTGCCTTGCAAGCACAAGACCCTGGGTTCAATCCCCAGCACCGAAAAAATAAATAAATAAATAAGAAGTTGGAAATCAGGCCAGGAGAAGACATTCCAGGGCAGAAAAATGAGGCAGTTAAAGGCAAGGAGCCTGAACAATGAGGGAAAAGTTCCTTAAAGAAAGCTTCATCACCTGCTATCAGAGCCAATCAACAGTAATTAATGAGCAGAAAGAGTTGATGGGATGCCTCATCCTTTCCTGCAACTGTCTAGACAAGTTCCCCACATTCAGGACTGGCTACCGACTCTTCAAAACCCAATGCAAAATGAAAGTGCAGAGACCCAGCTGGGGCTGGGAAAAGCACCTGCCCCAATCCCTGGGAAAGGGCCACCTCCAAGGATTCACACCTCTGCTCTGGGAGGGGCCTGGTCCCTGAACAGACAAGAAGCCCTGACGTCGCTCACCAATAGGCCTGGCACTGCCAGCCCAGGTCAGGCACTCTGCCTACACTCCTGCGCAGAGCTGGAGGGCAGTAGAGGATCATGGGCAGCCTGGGGGCCTGCTGGCAGGTGCGGGTGACTGAGGGTCAGTCTCAGGGAAGCAGCAGGAAGCTCCGGCACATGAACCATCCTCACATCAACCTTCAGGGACAAAGTGCAAACTCTGATAAAATTACTAAGAATTTCAAGAAGGAACCACAGAGCAAGCACAGTGGCCCTTCTGAGCAGGGCCCTGGGTGGCTGCACTGGTCACACAGCAAGGTGACGTGGGCCTATCTCTCCAGTCCTCTCCTCATCTGCAGAACTACATCTCGCCCTCTGTTAGCGTAACATTTCAGAAATCAACAGATCTCCAAAATCAGCAGGTTTAATGAGCTTTTACAGATGCTAGGACCCATCCTGGGACAGATTCTCAAGGCCACTGGAAGCCTGGCTGGGCAGTAGTTGGAAAAATGTCCACCAGATCCAATAAATAAGAGCAATTTATAATGAAAACTTGAGGATAGGAGATAATACAGATCCCTTACATTGAACATAGAGTAGATATTGATAAGGGAGGCAGGACACCACGAGGCAGGCCAGGTCTGGGCGTAGGAGGGTGGGCTATGAAGAGCAGCCCCTGATGTTTCTTGGTTGGTTCTTCATGTGGCATGTGAAGCACCCCAATGGCCCACCTGGTTAGAGTCAGGGTTCAACACACAGGAAGGAATATGGAGCAAAGCTTTTTCTTTTTCTGTTCCATCCCTTCCCTTTCGTTCCCTTCCCGTATCTTCCCTTCTCTCTCTTTCTTGTTGTTTTAGCCCAAAGGTGTTAATTAAAATAGCTCCTCTTATTGCTTCCTCTCCTCAATACTCATCCTGTAACTAAATTTTGAACATCTCAGAATTATTTTCTTATCAACCCCCATGCAAATATATATCACCTCCACTTTCTAAACCACTGGGTGTACCCCCAGTTCACCGTGAGTCAAATGTGCCCTGGTGTATCTGCTGTGCAGAACTAAGATGGTCACTACTCTTCCCAGTAAGAGAACAAGGAACTTGTTAGGAAGAAACACATCCAACAAGGCCAGGTGGATCCAACAGTGATGCCCACACCCAGGTGAAAGGGTCTGGGGATCTTTAGCCCCACCTGTAATGCCTCAACCATCAGTGAAGATCAAAGTCAGCCTTGAAGACTCCAAGAAATAGTTGGGGACTGTGTTAGTCAGTTTTCTAGTACTGTAACAACTACCTGAAAACCAACATTAAAATTTATTTTGTTTAGTGGTTTTAGTCCATGGTCACTTTGAACCTGTAGTGAGATTCATGGCTGGAAGCGTGTGTTGAAGCAAACTGTTCACCTCATGGCCACCAGGAAGAAGAGAAAAAGAAGGTCCAGGGTCCTAATGTCTCCTTCAAGGGCACACCCCAATAACCTGACTTCCTTCTAGGAGGTCCTACCTCCTAACGTTCCTCCACTTGCCAATATGATCTCCCTGGGGACCAAGCCTTACCCACATGGATAGGGACATCCCACATCCAAAGTGGAGCACTCTGCCCCAGCCCCGAAGCTCCTGCTCATCTCGCAGTGCAGAGTGCGCTCAGTCCACCTCCAACCATCTTCAGTATTGCTCAAAAGTTCAAGCCCAAAGTCCCCTCTGAGACTCAAGGCAACCTTAATTGTGGTTCCTAAAAATATCAAAAAGAAAGTTACATGTTTCTGAGACACAATGGCAGGACAGTCACAAGGTAAATATTCCTGTTCTAAAAGCAAGGAACAGAAAAATATCAGGGAACAATCGAACCAAAGCAGAATCAAAACCCAGCAGGGCAAATAGTAATTCCTGACTCTCCATGTCCAGCATCTGAGGCACATGGTGGCAGAATCTAAGCTCCAAAGGATTTGTACAGCCCCAATTTGGTGACCTTAATGACTGCAGCTTACAGGCACTCCCTTGGGCTGGCCCTGCTCACTGCCTGCAGCTTCTCTCGGCATCTCTGATACCTGGCATCTCTCATTTCTGGGATCTCCACTGCAACTTCAGCTTCACTCTCAAGCTTCATAGTCACCCCGTCCGATGCT
>JAJEJO010001127.1:608696-624233 GCA_020662805.1 Glaucomys volans | reverse complement strand
GTCACTTCAGCCCATGACTTGGGCAACATAGAGATACCCTGCCTCAAAAACAAAAAAGAGTGTCATATGGATGGTGACAACTTCTGCTGCCACGGTGCGAGCCATACCAGAGCCCGCTGAAGCCACAGCTGCAGCAACCTCTGACTGCCCTTCTGGCCGAACATGAAGAAACGATCCCTGGGAAGACAGTTCTCTAGGTGGCCCTGTGGGAGCGGGGCCCCTGAGGATTCTCTTCAGATGAAAGTCTTGGAAGTCAATTTACATTTTGCACCTTTGAGCCTGCAATTGGTGGGACCTTTCCACTCCTGAGATGCCCCTAAGCCATTCTTCTTATTGTCCCGGTACAAAGCGTTGGACTTCTTTGTAATGGCATTAATGCCTTTAGCAATTTCACTCTCCATGTTAGCACCCTTAAACACACTTTCTGGCCAAATTGCGAGTTTTCCAAATTTTCCCACCTTCTTGTCGTTGCTTCTGATTCTCACAAAGCACATGGCTAAAGCCACCAGAAACACCGTGATGCCGCCTGAACGCTCTGCTGCCTTGAAATCTCCTCTGCCAGATAAACTAGTCTGTCACCTAAACTCAGCCTGCCCAGAAGTGTCCAGGTACGGACATCATGTGGTCAAATTCCCTGACGCACCGTAAAACGGTTGCCATTCAGTCCCATTTCCAGTAGAGTTCATATTTCCATCTGAAACTTATTAGCGTGACCTTCCTTATTCCTATCAGCCTTCTGGTTTCCTGAGCCTCTATGCTCTATGTACAGCATTCTAGGCTGTCTTGAGGCCACTCCTCCAAACTTTTCCAAACTCCTCCTGCAAAACAATTCCAAAGGCTCTGAGCCCCTCCATCAGATTCCTAGTACCCATTTTCTGTATTAGTCAGTTTCCATTACTGTCACAAATACCCGAGGTAATAAACTTAAAAAGAGTACAAGTTTATTTTCTCTCAATTTCAGAGTCCATGGCTACTTGGCCCATTGCCTTTGGGCTAGTGATGAGGTAGCACGTCATGGCAGGGAACACAGGGTGGAGCAAGCTGTGCCCCTCAGCACTAGTGGCCTCTAAGTCCAGGGATGAAGATGTCATAGTCACTTCATAACCTGAGTGCAGGCTTTGTCTCGCAGACACAAGGGAAGGACCTCCAGGATGGTCAAGCCAAGGCAGTGCAGGGTCAGTACCGCTGAGTCAACAGCTTCCTCCCCATCATTCCGGAGACAGTGGAATTAAATTCTTTTCATATGTCTTCAACTGATCCAATTTGAAAAGCCTAAATTAATAACTTCAAACCTCAGCTCTCCCTGCATAGTTCACATAATTTTAGAATTTCCCCACTTCCGCCCCTCTCCACTTACTTAGCCCAGCAGGACCAAAGACCAATATTTGGAGCAAAAAGTTCTTAAGAAAAACAAGTATCAGTCTTGGAGGTATTTGTGTCATTTCCTTCCACTGTAGGGTAATGTGCAATTTCTATGCCATTTCACAACTTCCCAGAGAAACGCTGATTTTCATTCATCACACTTGAGAGAATCTGAGAACTTCACTCTGATTCAGGTCTGCTGTGGTTTAGATGCAAGGTGTCCCCCAAAAGACAACACAAGAAAGTTTAGAGGGGAACGATCGGGTTGTGAGACATTTAATCAGTATATTAATCCGCTAATAGAGACTGACTGGGAGGTTAGCTGTAGGCAGGTTAGGGTGTTGCCGGAGGAGGGAGGTCCATGAGGGCTGTTATGGTGTGGGTGTGAGGTGTCCCCCAAAAGCTCATGTGTGAGATAATGCAAGAAGGTTCAGAGGAGAAGTGATTGGGTTGTGAGAGTCTTAACCCAATCAGTGAATTAATCCCCTGATAGGGATCAACTGAGTGGTAACTGAAGTGGTGGGTGTGGCTGGAGGAAGTGGTTCATTGGGGCCTGGCTTTGGGTATATATTTGTATCTGGCAAGTGGAGTCTCTCTCTGCATCGTGATTCTCATGTGAGCTGCTTCCCTCTGCCACACTCTTCCACCATGATGTTCTGCCTCACCTTGAGCCCCGAGGAATGGAGCCTGCTGTCCATGGACTGAGACCCCTGAAACTGCGAGCCCGTGTATAAACCTTTCCTCCTCTACAGATGTTCTGGTTGGGTCTTTCAGTTGTAGCAGCAATAAGCTGACTAAAACAAGGAGTAAACCCTTTGGGGTTTATATTTTGTCTGTGGTGAGGGAAGTCTCTCTCTGCTTCCTGTTGCCATGTCCTAAGCTGCCTTCCTCCTCCACACCCTTCTGCCATGATGTTCTGCCTCACTCAGGCCCAGAGCAACGGAGTCGGCCATCTACAGACTGAGACCTCCGAACCCATGAGCCCCAGAATAAACATTTCCTCCTCTACTTGTTCTTGTCAGGTCTTTTGATCACAGCAGGAAAAAAACAAAAATAAAAGAGCTGACTAAACAAGTCCAAATAGCTTTCTGAGTGTAATGCCATTTACTGACCTGGAAAGTTTAAGAGGAAGATTGGATTTGGAGGACAAATGAACAGTTCTATTTGGAACATGTTAAATTCAAGATGGCTGCTGGACATTCAAACAGAATTGTCAAGGAGGCCCTGGATGTGCCTGTCCAGATCTCAGGAGGAGGTCTGGCCAGGAAAGGGAAATTTAGAACTTAAAAAAAAAAAAAAAAAAACCTCAACCCAGAGGTTGAAATGACTCCAGGACTTTGAGTTCATACATGAAATGGTATGAAGAGTGTATTTTTTTAAATTTTTTAGAATACATTTTAGTTGTTGATGGACCTTTATTTCATTGAGTTTTAGGCGGTGCTGAGGATCAAATCCAGTGCCTCACATGTGCTAGGCAAGCGACCAACCACTGAGCTACAACCCCAGCCCTGTATTTTTTGTTAAAAGAAAAAGAGTGATTTCTTTGTTCTTGAATAGAATGACAGACTATTTCACATGGGAAAGGAGGCAAGCATATGACAAAGGGAAACAGTTAAAAGGAACTTGTAGATTTGTGGAATAGGAATCTTGGAGTGGGATTTTATGTATGGTCAAGATGGTCAAAACTTAAATAGATTTATTTAAGTTATTTTTAAATGATGAACCTTAATATAACAAGAATGCATTGGTGCCATTTTCTTGGAATATTAGTCTGCTCTTGATAGAATAATGTGAAAGGTTTTTCTTTACCTTTTAAGTAATCTTCCTGGGACACCAGGAGGTTGTCTTTACAAGGTCTTTGATTACTTAGGAAAATTGAGCCCCCTCCTTTGAAAGAGCTAAGGTTTTCCCTACAACAGTGGAACCTTCAGTATCTGCAGGTAAAGTCTGTTCACTGTTGTTTTGGATAACTAGGCTCTTTCACAGCGACCTACCATCCTATTTAATCAGCTCTTTGAACCTTTTGACATTTTTTCACATCTTCCTAAAATCAAATTCTAAGTGACCTCAAGCTAAGTTTGGCAATTTCCAGAGAACCCCTGGAATACTTCAAAAGGATTTGTTTGATCTCCTTATAAAAGAGAGAGATTAAGCTAATTAGGCTTGTTTGACCTGTTCAGTTGTTAGAAGCATTATCAGTAAGTGATGGTACCTCCATTCTTCCCTTCCCCTTCCCGACCCCAATATGTATCACCATCCACTTATCAGAGAAATCATTCAGCCTTTGGTTTTTTGGGGATTGACTTATTTCACTTAGCATGATATTCTCCAGCTCCATCCATTTACCTGCAAATGCCATGGTTTTATTCTTCTTTATGACTGAATAATATTCCATTGTGTATACATACCACAGTTTCTTTATCCATTTATCTATTGAAGGGCATCTAGGTTAGTTCCACAATCTAGCTACTGTGAATTGAGCTGCTATGAGGATGGACTGTGTAGAGGGAAATGAGGAGTGGGGAGGGGGTGGGGAGGAAGAAAGATAATGGAATGAGACAACCATCATTAACCCTGTGTACACATATGTTTACACAAATGGTGTGACTCTACTTTGTGTACAACCAGATAAATGAAAAGTTGTACCCCATTTGTGTACAATGAATCAAAATAAAGAAAAATAATTAAAAAAAGTGACGGTAAACCTTTTTAAGTTATATTTGTATGGGTATGTTATTAATGAGTATCCCAGAAATTGTACTAAAATCCTAGAAACCTGCTCACACATGGCGTAATGTTATTGGCTATAATTTCAGTTCCCATATTAAAATGCGGAATGCCACAAAAATAACCAGATTTTGTCCAATAAGAGAGCTGGGTCCATGGGAGATGAACCCCACAAGCCTGGGGTCACTCCATAGCCTCCCACACTGCTCGCCGGGCTTTCCCAAAAAGCAATTACCCACCCACCCCTGCAACCAACCATGGAGGAACCGCTTTCCACCCAGCAGCCAAGCCACGTACCCACTGCAAGAGCTCGGGCAACCCACCACGGCGCTCCTGGGAAATTCTTTTCCAACGCTAATCAAAAGCTAAATATAAAAGAGAAATGTTTATAAAATGTAAAAATCCAGCCTCTTGTAGGGGCCAGATTTCAGGTGCGGAAACAGCTGGAGAAAGGGCTGTGAAACTTGGGCCAGGGGAGGCATCCAGGGCCTCCTTCTCTCCTTTCTCCATCTGAGCAAGACTCCAAGCCTCGGCCCCTGTGAGATCCCCCAAGATGTCCTGGAAGACCTGCCGCCCTGCTAACCCTGGGCGGGATCTGCGGTGCCAGCTTCTGATCTCCCCCGCACCTTTTTAACACACCCTGGGTCACCGGCCAACTGGGAAGTCACTCAACCCTTCGGCTCCGTGGACCTGTGAAGGCGGTTTCTCCACCGGAGCTGCCAAAATCCCCAGCTCCCCAGGCAGCGGCCGGCGGCCCCTGCGAAGCAGCCCGCAGCGCACAGCGCCGACCAAGCGCCCGGGGTCCCGCCGGGTACAACCCACAAAATGCCGCCCAGGAAGAGGCCTGAGAGCAGCTGCGTGACCCTGGAAGGCGGGCTGCGCGTGCCCCGAAGGACGGTGCTGTAGGGCTTTCAAACCACGCTGCCCGCCTGCAAGCCCCGTCACCTCGCCCCCAGGCCCAACGCCCCCAGGACCCCAGGGAAACCAGGATAAGGGCACTGAGGCCCCGGGGACGTGGTCCTGCCTGCTACAGTGGTGCTCGGAGGACAGGCGCCCCCGGGGCCCCCTGCATGGCGGAGGGCAGCGGGGCTCCAGTCTGGACCTCACGCCTCTCAGGGCACCAGGCCTCCAGGCTGCCCTGCAGCCGCCAGCTCCGGCTCCCCTGGGATTCCTAGGGCCCCCCTGCCTGTCTTGGAAACATCTCCATCAAGGACACAGGAAGAGGACAGGCGGCCGTCCTCATGTTGAATGCGTGCTGAGTTCTACTAACCAGACTTAAAAACTGCAAACACCAATTTATATGCCCAAACCGCGTTAAATTGCACCAGAGTCCGTGGCTGAGCAGCACAGGCTGTGATACCAGCAACCCCCGAGGCTGAGGCAGGAGGATCACAAGCTCCACGTCAGTCTCTCAATGTAGAGAGACTCTGTCTCAAAATCATAAATAAAATGGGCTGGGGGTTTAACTCAGTGGTAGAGCATTACTGGGTTCAGTAAAAAAGAAAAGATTAAATTGCACGAGGAAATGAAACAGTGAAGCTCTGCTGTGCCTCCTTAGCGTTATGGGTTTTCGGTTCTGTTTTCACGATTGAAAGGCATGATCGTTCCTTCATGCAAACATCGCACACCCCAAGCCCCAGCTGCATCTGCTGGCAGTGCTGGGGGGATGGGAGGGCAACAGCTCCTCCCTCTGCTCCCAGAGGTTCCTCCCAGAGTTTCCCATTCCCCTTCTCATCTCTGTGAAGATCTTCATTCACATGGACAAGGATGATCAACCCAGGAAGCCAAAGGACCTCAGCCAGACAAAAGAGAAATAGCACTTCAAACCGAAAGGCACTCACCAGGTGTAAGTTCCAGATCCTGTGAAATTCTCCTTGGAAAGGGGCACCAGCCTTGAGAGCCTGGAAGGGAGCGAGCTCCTCTCTCTGGCTCCAGGAGCTGTGGCTAGCAGGCCCCCTCAGAGAAATCTCCCCTGCCTTAATCTGTTACATGTTATTCCATCTTGTTCCAGACCCTTCTTCACCCCTTCTCCAAACATCTCAGCCTGAGAGCAAGGCCTAGTTTGTGTGTGCACACACACATATATGTGACATGGATGGTGTTTGTGTGTAGTTTGCATGTGTGGTTTGGGAGATGTGCAGAATGTATATGTTGTGTATGGGGTAGTGTATGGTGTATAGTGGGTGTAGGAGTGAGTTTGGGTGGAATTATGTGGGGGGTACGGGTGTGTGGTGGGGGCGAGGGGAGTGGGGAATGTGTGTGCAGGATGTGGGGCACACGTGTGTGGTGTGCACGTGTTAGGTCGAGAGGGAAGTTTCCCCAAAGCATGTTTCATAAGCGCAGCTCTGTCTTGGGAGTCAGCTCCCACCTCCGCTGCCTGGTTTCTCGGAGTTTTTAATACTTTGACATTCTCGTGAAAGCGAGTACCTGACAAAGGAACTTATTGGCTGGTAGTGGCCCTTCCAATCTTGGTTATCCAGATAATCAAGGGGGGGCAGTGCTGGGGACTGAGCCCTGGGCCTTGTGCATGGCAAACAAAAAGCACTCTACCACTGAGCCACATTCCAAGCCCGTTTTCTTATTTTGAGACAGGAAGTTCTATCTTAGTTCTCGCTAAGTTCCTGGAACTGGCCTCAAACCTGCTATCCTCCTGCCTGAGACTCCCAAGTTCCTGGGAGTGCCCAGCAGGATACCTTATTTACCAAGACTGATGATCCTCTTTGGAAGCTGTACCTTACCTTCAGAATCATTAAGGATCACACAGCCAGTGAGCAGAAATCAACGGCCAGTGCCTGGCAACACTAGCTGTCTTTCCCTTTGGTGAGCAGAGCAGAGCAGACCTACTGACCTGTGAAGGGACAGCCTCCTGGACATGACCAGCCAGGGTTGGTGTGGCCTGTGCAGCGGAGCCCTGGAGCGCGGGAGGTGCCCTCTGAACACTGTAACCTGGCGCTGGTTCTCACTGTTAGATATAAAGGTTCTTATCTCTGGACTAGCATCCCATGTGATCCACTCAAAAGTGTAAAATTGGCTGGATATCTGATCTTGGACACCACTACTCCGCAAGCTCAGGACAAGAGCCTGTGGAAGATTAGGAATGTCTATCTTCCTCTGATTGCCTCCTAGCCTGTTCCCCGTACCATTCCATCAGACTCTTCCAAAAATGAGGAAACAAAAGGTCTTAGAATCCATGGAACAAGTCTATTAACTGCCTACCCTGCAATAAATACCTGTGGCTAACAAAGATGCCCTGGACCAATCCAACCTTCATCAGAACTACGCAAAAGAAAAGGAGAGGCAGGAAGGGGCATTGGCCTTAATGTGTGTGAGCAGTGCGAGGCAGAGCCACGGGGGGCTTGTTTACACCACACATGGTTTCAAAACATAAGCTTTATTGTCTCTGTTTCACAAATGGAAAATTCAGGTTCAGAAAAGCAGTTTATTTGTACATGATCATAGCGGTGGAAAGGCCACGACTTGGACTCAGGTATTTCTGACACACAGCTTGTGCCGATTCCACACAGTCTGAGTGTTCCTTGCAGGCCATGTGTTAAAGGCGTGGTCTCCGCTTGGAAGTGGCAGAACCTTTAAGGGGTGGGACCCAGCGGGAGGTCTTCAGGTTCTTTCTTTTGCTTCCTGACTCAGGATGAGCTGAGCAGTTCTGCTCTGCCCCACATTCCACCATGATGTGCTGCTTCACCACCGACTGTAAACCTCAGGGCCAATCAATCATGCACTGCAACCTCCAAAACTCTGGGAGAAAATTAACCTTTCTCTTTATAAATTGATTATCTCAGGGATTTCTCATAGTCACAGAAAGCTGACTAATCATATCCTTTGCTCTGTGCAGAACTTGAATATGTGACAAACAAGAACAGAAATGTGTTATAAGAGACACCTTTGTCAGATTGAAGGAGTTTCCTTCTACCCTCGTTGACTGAAAGATTTTATTATAAATGAATATTATAAATGAAATTTGGCAAGGCCATCTCTTTATTGTGATGAGAATATGATTTAGTTTTTTGTTGTTACTATTGTGATTCATCGTGGTGGTGGTGGTCAAAAACATGGTGAAGCACACAGACAGGTTTTCACATTTCAAACCAGCTTTGCATTCCAGGCATAAACTCCAGCTGGTCATAATATATCAATCTTCTTATCTGTTGCATATGATTTGCTAAAATTTTGTTAAGAATGTGTATAACTGCCGGGCGTGGTGGCACACGCCTGTAATCCAAGCAACTTGGGAGGCTGAGTCAGGAGGATCGCAAGTTCAAAGCCAACCTCAGCAACTTACCGAGGCCCTAAGCAACTCAGTGAGACCCTGTCTCTAAATAAAATACAAAATAGGGCTGGGGATGTGGCTCAGTGGCCGAGTGCCCCTGGGTTTAATCCCCAGGACAAAAAAAAAAAAAAAAAAAAGAATGTGTATAACTGTGCTCATATTCGCCTGTAGTTTTCTTATATGGTCTTTGTCTGGTGTTATTAAAATTTTTAAGAAGTGATAGTAGCTTCCTAATATGACCTACAAAGCACTCTCTCTGTTTTAACTGTCTGAAAGAGTTCAGGTAGAATTGTTACAAGATCTTCCTCAAATGTTTGGCATGACTCCCCAGTGAAGTCATCTGGGCCTGAAGTTTTCTTTGTGGGAAGGTTTAGAACTACAAATTACATAGAATTTTTAAAGTCACCTATCTCTCTCTTGAAAGAGTTTGGTAGTTTATGTCTTTAAAGGAATGTCTACTTCATCCAAGTCGTCAAATTTATGGACATAAAATTATTCATAGGAGTCCTTTATTATCTGTTAAAATCTGTAGAATCTAGAATATCATCACATCCCATTTCTTATATTGGCAATTTATGTCTTCGGAATGGCTAAGGTTTATCAATTTTACTGATTGTGTCAAAGAAGTAGCTTTGATTCTTGGTTTGCTAAGATTATTGTTTTTCAAGTTTTTCTTTCATTGATTTCTTTTTTATTTCCTTTCTTCTGCTTGCTTTGAATTGAATTTGAGCCCCCCCCCACACACACTTTTTATTGTTTGTTTCCTGAGTTGGAAACCCAGGTCCCTGAGATCTCTCTGCTTTTCCAGTGCAGTATTCAGCCTGATTTCCCACAAGGTGCCACCTCAGTGCCAGGCCCACTATCATAGGCTGCACTTTCACTTTAATCCAGTTGAAAGCACTCTCTAACTTCTCTTTTGAATTCTTTGATCCATATGGTTTTGGAAGTCTGTTGCTTGATTTCCAACAACTTGGGTATTTTCTAGAGATCTTGCTGTTATTAATATCTTATTTAACTCCACTGGCTCAGAAAACATCAGTTTTGTAACTAGAATTCTTTTTGATGTACCAGAACCTCTTTTACGGGTAGTATATGGCCTTAGCAACTATTCTGTGCGCACTTGAAAAGAATGTGTGTACTGCCGTCGCTAAGTGGGCGTTCGATTAACGTCCATGAGGCCAGTTCACTGTTAGTGCGTTCAGGTCTTCCTCCAAATCTGTGCCAATTTTTCTGTTTATTAGTTCTGCTCATTACTGAGAGGGGGGAATTGAAATCACAAACATGCCTGAGGCATGGCTATTTCTCCTTCTAGTTCTATTAGTTTCTGCATGATGTATTTTGAAGCTGTTATTAGGCATATATAAATGTTTATGATATTATGGTCTCTTCAGGAATTGACGCCTTTATCATTATACAATAACCTTATTTATTTCTGTTAATTGACCTTGTCTACTTTGTCTGATATCCACATAGCCACTATCATTCTCTTTAGATGTGTTAGTATCTTTTTCAGCAATTTTACTTCTATTTGGCCAGAATTAGAAGTCTTCTATTATGGTTTAGATGCGGTGTCCCCCAAAAGCTCACATGTGAGACAATGCAAGAAGGTTTGGAGGAGAAATGAGTGGATCATAGCCTTAACCTAATCAGTGAATCGCTCCCTGAGGGGATTATCTGAATGGTAACTGGAGGCAAGTGGGTGTGCCTGGAGGAAGTGGTTCATTCGGGACGTGGCTTTGGGGTATATGTTTTGTATCTGGCAAGTGAAGACCTCTCTCTCTGCTTCCTAATCATTATGTGAGGTGCTTCCCTCTGCCACACTCTTCTGCCACGATGTTCTGCCTCGCCTCAAGCCAAGAGGAATGGAGCCAGCTGTCTATGGATCGAGACCTCTGAAACCGTGAGCCCTCAAATAAACTCTTCCTCCTCTACAATTGTTCTAGTCAGCTCTTTCAGTCACAGCAGTGGAAAGCTAACTAAAACATCCTCTGAACTCTTTCTTTCATCCTGATCCTAAAGGACACATTGGTGTTGACCCTCCTTGGTTTGGTGACCTGGTGTACAGGGATGGGGGAGACCTCTCAAGCTCTGCCCTGCCTTGTGAAGTTCCATGTTTGTGGGCACGTAGGCGGGGACACAAGGGTGGCACCACCACTCTGTGTCTTCGTGAGTATTCATCCCATCCTTTTGCAAGGCCAGTGGATCTGGGGGTGTTGAGCTTCCAGGCCAACATCTTGCCCTGAGGAACAGAGTATCCGCTGGCCAGGCCTGACCTCCAGAGCTATTTATTAGACCATCTGTGATGTTTACATCTTTAGTATCTGAAGCTTTAAAGGGAGATTTTATATTAAAACGTTAATTTTGAAGCTTATCTTGAAAAACCAACCCATATCGCAGCACTGGATCAGCCCTTCTGAAGGCCAGTCTCTTGAAACGGGCACTTGATGTCCAGGTGGCCACATCCACCTGCTGGTTTCCTTCACACACTTTCCCTCTGGGACCCCACAGGCCTTCGTGGCCTTACTTCTGCAGCAGATGAAAACCATGCAAGATCACTATGGGCAGACCCTGTTCTTCTCTTTGTCAGATGTCCAGGTGTAAGTCATTTCCAACGGAGCAAGGGCATACAACGTTTGCACTAAATGATAAGCTGCAATGACAGAGGTCACGACGTTGTGTTGAGAAGTGCCATTGTGACCATTTCCTTTAGGTCCACCCATCCCCACCTCAGTTCTGAGAACTACTAGTCACCTCTCCGTTTATTCTTCCTAATTTTTATTCTTGAAAGATGTGTTTTAAAACAGTGAAATACTGACATATAAGAGTTTTTTGGCCCCAGCACTTTAAATCAAAATGGAATGGAAAGTACTTCGCAAGGAAACTTTGAGCCTTAAGAAAATGCATATTTTAGCATGTGTTTTCAATTATTTGGAAATGAATCTGAAGCTATGGAAACCAAGCTTGGCACTGCAAATGACTGGCCTGGAGACCCTCCCACAGCTTTACATCAGTGACACAGCCAGCCTTCCAAACAAGCCTTCCGAGGTCAGCTTCCAAGTGTCGTCTAGCCCAACCCAGACCTTTTATGAAAAGAGGAAAATATGCATTACCTCCCCCTGGAGGTCAGGCCCCAGTGAATAAACTGAGACATGAGACTCAGACACTTGGTTTTTCCTGCTTATTACATCTCAGAAGGACCAGCTGTCTTTCTCCTGTCCTCTGGGTTCATTCTTCACTGGAAGCTGAAAGGCCAGTTTGGCTCTACCTGGCTTTTCTGCGTGTGCTGGCTCTAAGGGACAGTTTGGTCTGAACGCCTCCTACACTGAGTGGGAGTCTCTCCTGAGTAAATGGCACATTGCTGCCTCATGGCCAAGTGCAGCATTTCTCTGGATGTATCATAGCGGGGAGGATTCCAAGGCCAGTGCTGCACCCCAGGGAGACTTGAGTGGCTCAGAAGGAGTTGACTGAGTGTGTGCCATGCAGATCCCAAAATCGAGCCTCTGGATGAATGGTATCCCAAACATTCCCCAAGGGCCTGGCTGTTCCACGGAAGTATTAAGGGGCTCCATCAAGGAGAAAGAGCCAACAGGGGAAAAGCCAGCCCCAGCCGAGGCCTTAAGGAGAGCAGCTCTGATTCCATCTGTTTTAACATTCACTTTTTAAGGAATGTTCCACTAAAAGGGAAATTTGATGGATAAAGGTTTGAAAGCCACTGCTGAAGGATATACAGCTGTTGGACAACCTAAATGTCTCCCCCGAAAATATAAACACTTGTTTTAAAGGCGCACACGAGACCTAACACCCCTGTCCAGAGCTACCTGCTTTCTGAATTTAGCAGTAGGAGTCCCAGCAGACACAGAGGCCTGCTTCCGAGTTGTCCAGTCTCCACTGAAGCGTCATTCAATCATATATTTTTGAGCTTTTCATGTTTTAATTGCTAAACTTTAATCATGAAATTTGTGATTATTAACATGTAGGAAAGACATACATTCCACTCACATTGAAGTCACATCCAGTCCTCCAGCCCCCAATCATCTTTCCAGCCAAGAAAATGATAGTAATGTCCCCACATGCATTCGATGTGGGGACAGATCAAGATTTACATTTTAAAAAACTCTTGGATACCCTGACTTGAAAATTTGACTGGTGAAAATATGAATCCTCCTGCCAGTTCACCCAGTACGCCATTCCTGGGCCCTGACTCCTAAAGTTACCAGCAAAACGCTGAGTTCAGAGTCTTAAAGAAATTGTTAGTGCGTGTAATCCCAGTGGCTCAGGAGGCTGAGGCAGGAGGATCCCAAGTTCAAAGCCAGCCTTAGCAATTTAGCAAAGCCCTAAGCAACTTAGCAAGAGCTTGTCTCAAAATAAAAAATAAAAATAAAAAAGGGCTGGGGATGTACTCAGTGGTTGAATACCCCTGGGTTCATTCCCCAGTACCAAAAAAGAAAGAAAGAAATGGTCCTTTGGGGCAATGTGACACCCTGTAAGTTCCAGAACTTTCTCAAGTCTACACCTAGGACGCCCACCCCTATTTAGCAATGCTTATGCCTTGGGGAAGATTTATGCTGAATATTTCAAAATCAGCCTTTTTGGAAAGTTCCAATAACACTGTCAAAAAAGCCCTGCCAGGTGTGGTGGCGCACACCTGTAATCCAAGCGCCCCGAGAGGCTGAGTTAGGAGGATCACGAGTTCAAAGCCAGCCTCAGCAACTTATCGAGGCTCTAAGCAACTCAGTGAGACCCTGTCGTCTCTAAATAAAATACAAAATAGGGCTGGGGATGTGGCTAAGTGGCCAGTGGCCGAGTGCCCCTGAGTTCAATCCCCGGTTCAAAAAAAAAAAAGCCCTGAGCTCCGGTGGATGGAATGGAAGGGAGGAGCCAGGCATCCCGGCAGGTAGGGGCTCCACCTGCCTCAGCTGAGCCCTGAGCTTCACGACTGCCTCCCACAGACCCAAGAGAGCAGGGCATGTATTAGCTGAGTTGGGAAAACACCCGGGCTGTGAGGACCACAGTGAAGAACCTGGGCTTGGAGTCAGCGCTGAAGCTATGCCTCACTCAGAACACCCTGAATGGTTTTTCTGTAGTGACAAAATCAGCCCTCCTTTCCTGGTTCCACTCTTCACCTGACAGACCAGCTTCCCTCCAACAGTGTGAGCCAGTCCCCTTCCTTCTGTACATACTTTCCTTCGGCTCAGGAGACATTCACGGCGCACAGGCAGCTCTGGCATGCGCATGAGGTGGGTGGAGAGGGGGCCGAGCGAGGGAGCCCAGCATCACTGAAGGACAGAGGCTCAGATGGCCAGTCCCAGGGTGACAGCAAAGGCAGCAGGCAAAGGGAGGACCCCGGGAGGCCCCTCACCAAACTTCGGCCACCAGCACTTACACATGCTCAAGGTTTTCCGTGTTCTTGTGATCCTGGAAGACCAGCGAGGACACCTGGCTGCTGTCCAGTCCATGTTCTGCACGCTGCCTTCATGGGGAGTGGCCGCCACCTCCCAGGCTGGCAGTGGGGTACACCATGGTGCAGCAAGCCCTGCACGTCCTGGAGTCCTTTCACAGGACCATCTAGACTTGGGCGCTAAGGAAACTGATTTGGGTCAGATGTGTCTCTGATCTCCCTGGTGATAAGATCACTCCCTTTGTCCTCATTTAAGGATCCCACACTTGATCATCAGGCCACCCTCAGGATGAGCGGGGAGAGACACGATTTCCTGACCTCAGTTCATGAGTTGTCCCACTGGGCCCAGAAGAGCTGTCTGGCCTAACTTCTCCATAATCTCACATACAAAGCCCTGGCTCCTCGAATCCTGGATCTGAACGTGAACTTGGCCTAGGAACTCTTTTCAGTACCTTAATAAAGTTCCTTTTGGACATGGGCCTGACACCAGGCTCTGGAGGGGAAGGCTGGTCAGTCTTAGGGGCTGGAGGACACTGAAGGAGTCTGTCAGAGGCTCTGGACTCCAGCAGACAGGCCTGATTTCACAGCAGGCAGTGTCTGGGCAAGGGAAAAACAGTCCGAGAACTGAGGAAATAACAGCATTACCATTTTATTTTGATGCATCAAAGTTAGAAAAATATTTTTATTTCCTAATTTTGTTAAATGAAATGCTCCTACAACTAGTGTTTATTTTCTTCATTTCCTTTTTTCCTATTGCTATGTCAGTTTTTTGGATTGGTGCATGAGCAGAGTATGAGACCAAATAAGGATGCACATGGTGTGTCAGAAAATGTTGATGATTACTTCATGTGTCTTTATAAATATTCATAATTTATAACCCCTATTCTTTATAAATAGTGTATTTATAAATTAATATTATAATTGCATCATGTGTATTCATGATAAATTCGATGTTATTTATAAATACTCATGTCTTCTGAATATTAGCATATTAGTTATAAAATATGAGGAGTAGGAACAGAAGAACACGACTGGCAGCACATCAGAGTCGTCCCCTAGTT
This sequence comes from Glaucomys volans, assembly GCA_020662805.1. Lineage (NCBI taxonomy): Eukaryota > Metazoa > Chordata > Mammalia > Rodentia > Sciuridae > Glaucomys > Glaucomys volans. The sequence goes on along the minus strand of JAJEJO010001127.1, from coordinate 609,400 downwards.
CCAAAGAACAAAGAAACAGGGGAAGTAGGAATGACGAGAGTGACGGGCAGCTGGGCAGAGAGCACAGAGCTCTGTTTTGGGTGCTGCCCCAGCTGTGGCCGCGGCAACCACCCATTCTGGGACCCCTGGCCAACCAGGCAGGGCGGGCAGGTCCTCCAGAAGAACACCTTCTCTCAGGGACAGCTCTTGTTTGAATGCAAAAGAAAATGTATCAAATGCAGCGAAATGTATCAAAACAGGGACCGAAAAGCACAGGGTGGGGATGGAGACTGCAAATGAAAGCCAGATGGCAGCATCTTCCTTCAAGAGTGCTCAGAAGATGACATCATCTCCATATGATGTGGTCATGAGCGCTTGGTTCTCCCCACCTTTTCCGTTTTTCTAATTCTAGCAACCACTTCAAGCTCTCAGAGCTGAGAGCCTCTGAGCCCCGTGGGCTGTAGAGCGTTTATTACCTTTGTTTCAGAAATCCTCATCTATAGATTAAATAAGTAAAAACAGTGATGTATGCACCACTGTTCTCAAAAACATAACGATTTAACTTGTAAAGAATAAAACTTGCCGGGCGCAATGGTGCACGCCTGTAATCCAAGCAACTTGGGAGGCTGAGTCAGGAGGATCGCGAGTTCAAAGCCAGCCTCAGCAACTTAGCAAGGTGCTAAGCAACTCAGTGAGACCCTGTCTCTAAATAAAATACAAAATAG
>JAJEJO010001127.1:584507-603696 GCA_020662805.1 Glaucomys volans | reverse complement strand
ATAAACAGATGTTGGTGGAGGATTAAGAAATTGGCCAATTTGTTATTTTAAGACTTTATTTTAAAACTTTAACCCTGAAGAGATTTCTCCTTAAAACATGGGTGGATGAATAGATAGATGGAATTGGATATAAATTTGAAATGACAAGAGCATTAAGGTAAAGTTAAGATTTTTTTTCTAAGCACAGAGAAAATGTTGGAATAAAAGAATTATTGCTGGGCACAGGGGCACATGCCTGTAATCCCAGTGGCTGGGAGGCTGAGGCAGGAGGATCAACAAGTTATTGAGGCCCTGTGCAACTTAGTGAGACCCTGTCTTTAAAAAAAAGGGCTGGGGATGTGGCTCAGTGGTTAAGCACCCCTGGGTTCAATCCCTGGTACCAAAAAAAAAAAAAAATAGAATTACACCAGGCAAAAAAATTGAGAACACAGCTGTTCCACATTCAGATGTTATAGGATTTACTTTTTATTGGACTTTGTGTACTGTTAAACCAGGACTAATGACCCTTTTACTTGACATGACTTTCTTCTTTTGTTAAGAGACAAGCTTCTGACCATGGGAAGCCCTGTACAGTAGAGCAGCCACATCTCAAAGCTGACAGCCACGCTGGCTCCCAGGACCAACCGAGCACTGAACTGTGTGGGAATTCTCCCACTGATACAGAGTAAAACAGAGGGAAAGAACAATTCCTACCCACCCAGGTCTCCGTGAGAAGCACCGTCTACAGCAGAAGGCGCCCGCTCTGCTCTGACAGGGGTAGCCCCCAGGGATGCTGGCTCTTACCTCACTTCACTGGACCCGACACTCCACACTTCTTCAAGACCATACAGGGTATTTCCCAACACTCCTAAAAATGTAGTGGGGAATGGATTGGCTGGCTTTAACCCAAAAGAAAATGACTTTAAAAAAAAATAAGCCTCCCATCAGAATTCTCCTATTTTAATTCCTAATTTAAAAAAAAAAAGAAGAAGAAGGAAAAATAGCTCTTCCTTATCATCAATGAAACTAAGCAGGACATCTGAGATGCGTGGTTTAGTCTGCTCTGGGGTCTGCAACATAATGCCACAGGCTGGGTAGTTTATAAAGAAAAGAAATGAATCTCTACCAGTTCTGGAGACTGGGAAATCCAAAGCAAACTGCTGGCATTGGCGAGGGCCCTCCTGCAGAGCCATCCATGAGGAAGCACGTGGCAGGTGTGAGGGCCGCAGAGGGGAGGACAACAAACTCCTCCTTCTATGAAGTCACTCCTGTAGTAACAGCACTGATCAGCATCCCCATGGCCCAAACACCTTCCATTCAATGTCACCTCCCAACATCACTACCTTGGGGACCACCTTTCCCACCCTGGAATTTTGGGGACAGTCAAACCATAGCACATAGAGTGAATTGTTTTTTCATTTGCACGAGTCTATTCTACCTATTTATCCAAAGGAATATTTTCCCCCTCAGGCCATTAACATGGATTGAGAGGATGAAAAAGAAAAGGAGAAATTACATGCAGACGCCGAAACAAGATGTACAATTTGGAAATGCAAAATGTTGGATCCCCTGCCTCACAGAAGAGCAGCATCGTGTGCACAAGTGGGCCTTTCTTCACTCCATCCTCCACCAACCGGAACTGTGGTGCCCGATTTTCCATTCAAGCCTCCCAGAGCAATTTATCATCGGATTGTCAGATCCTTCACCAGCCTGCCAGCAGGAGTTCACTACTCACATTCTGAAGAACTTTGAGAATCTTGAAAACAGATGACAGAACATGAAGAGCACTGTACAGACACGGAAGCAGCTCAGACACCTCCCCTCGGCTCTTCCAACAGGCCGACATCTCTCTCCTGACCACGGTATCCATCCCAACAAGCTGACCTGTGGGGGAATGTGGATGCATGACACTTGTACGATATCCACAATAGGAAAAAGTGAAACATCCCGAACACAGTTGTCCCTTGGCATTCAAGGAGGATTGGTTCCCCACCAAGTGCCAGGATGCTCAAGCCCCTTCTGCAAAACGACACAGTGTTTGCCTGTGACCTGTGCGCACCCTCTACGTACTTCAGGCAGGTTCCCTGCCGTGAGCTACACACCCAGCCCCTTTACCCTCCATGTACTTTAACTCATCCCTAGATTGTTTCTAATCCTGAACACAGCGTAAGTGCTACATAAGTAGCTGCAATCATATTGTTTAGGGATTAAAGACAAGGGAAAAAGTCTGCTCGTGTTTAGTATAGACAATCGTTTTCAAGTGTTTTTGATTTATGGTTGGTTGAATCCAAGAATGCAGAGGGCTGATTGTATGCAAACTCCAAGATAGTCCCACTACAGCACATCGCCTCCCAGATACTAGGAAGACATTTTAAACGATGGTGACAAAGACTGTGGACAAGAGAAGTCAGAGCACCTGGTGTCTAGAGCTGTGTGATGGCCAGAAGCTGGACCCAAGAAGGGGACAACAAGAAAAAACACACCCATGTTATATGATGATGACGCCCATGCTGTGTTCTGGGGGGTCCTGCCACTGTTCAGCAGGCCTGTCATAGTGACACTATGAGGACAGCCCGTCCACCTGCAGGAGATGCATCCGCTCAGCAACTGTGTCTCTGGATTTCAGGAGGAAACCTGTGCTTCTAGCACATTCCAGAGGAAGTCGTGGAGGAGTTCACAGCTAGCAATCATGGAACCCTCTCCCTCAGCCACAGAGCTTCCCACTCCAGTTCAATCATTTCACCACCCTGGCATAACCAGAGACATGCCCTCCTGCTGGAACCATTCCCAGGGACCTTCCCCAGCCCTTCCAGGACAAACATTAATTGGTCACTTAAAAGTGGTCAGTTGGGTCAGATGGTTGCCTGTGTATTAGTCCCGGGGCCTAAGGCCTCCGACACATCTTGGCCTGGCTGTAGCACCCCAGGAACCAGCAAGCCTCCTGGGAAAGCCTCATCTTCTAGACGGAGGCAGCCGTGTTCCGAGAAAACTCCTTAGCATTAGAGGGAGGCATGATCATGAGTGCAGCCACATCTCATTGCCCTCCAAAGGATGCCCCCAAACAGACCTTCCCAACCATCCCCGCACACCCCCCCAGCAGGACTGAGAATAGAATCAAGCAAGTTTTTATGGGAACCTAGGAAGACACCGAGACACTGTTGTGGGCCTTGAGATCACACGGCATGGTGCAAAGCCAGCCCACCCTGTAACCACGGCCCCACATGGCTTTGGGTGATCACTAACAAGCACAAAGACCACTTGGCTGGCGGGCCCTTAAGGGAATCACATTCTGAGGGTCAGGAGGTATTCGAGGTTTCCTCACACGATTTATGAATTCTGGAACACAGCTGCTTCCTCCCCTGCGTTTCAAGGATCCCACCCTCATCTCAGCGAGCACTGCAACTAGCGGGCAGCGAAGGGGAGAGGGCAGAACCTTGCAGAGAGGAGAGGAGTGTCGTTTATCACAGCAATCAGGTTGCTTCAGAGGCCTCAGAATGAGAAGCGAGCAAGGTGAGCACCTCTCAGGGGAGAGAAAGCCTGAGGCTCACTTCAGCCTGTGTTCTCATCAGTTTTGTTTTGTTTTTAGTTGTCCATGGACCGTTATTTATTTACTTATACATGGTGCTGAGAATGGAACCCAGTGCCTCACACATGCCAGGCAAGTGCTCTACGCTGAGCCACAACCCCAGCCCCTCTCATCAGTTTGTATTTTTTTTTATTCATTGTACCAAATGGGGTACAACTTTCATTCCCCTGGTTGTACATGGAGTCACACATGTGCATAGGCAATGATGTCTGTCTCATTCCATTATCTTTCCTTCCCACACCCCCTCCCCACCCCTCACTTCCCTCTACACAATCCAATGTTCCTCCATTCTTCCTTTATCCCCTCCCCCCTTATGTATCATCATCCACTGATCAGAGAAAACATTCGGCCTCTGGTTTTCTAACCTACTTCATGCTCTTGCTGCAGTCAAAGGAACACCCAAGCTTCCCCAGACACCAGGACGAAACCAGCCCAAACTGGAGATCCTCCACTAATCCTGCTGGACACACACTTTTTTAGCCTTCACCTGCATCTTTCTCCACAGGGACTTCAGGGAGGCATGTTCTCTAACAAAAAGGATGCAGGTGACCTGCCATTCAAAATCATCTTACCGCCGGGCATGGTGGCGCACGCCTATAATCCAAGCGACTCGGGAGGCTGAGTCAGGAGGATCACAAGTTCAAAGCCAGCCTCAGCAACTTAGCGAGGCCCTAAGCAACTCAGTGAGACCATGTCTCTAAGTAAAATACAAAATAGGGCTGGGGATGTGGTTCAGTGACCAAGTGCCCCTGAGTTCAATCCCTGGTTCAAAAAAAAAAAAAAAAATCATCTTACCCTAGAGAGGTGCCCTAGAGATTCTATGGGGGGAAAATAGTCTTTAAATGCCAGTGTACAGTTGGGTGACAGTCATTATTAGGGTCCTAGATCCCGCATCCCCTGAGAGGTAGGCGAGGAGTAAGCAAGCAGATGGATCACTGGAGAGGAAGGAGCCTGGCTGAGCGCCTGCCTCTGGGGGAGCAGGGAGAGTTTACTTTGGAAAAGGAGGTCAGGTGGTAGAGGAGAGGAAGGAGACTGGGGGAGGGGAAGAGGTGGCGCTGGGGACTGCAATGGAGACAACTCAATTCCATGCGTGTGTGATTACCTCAACGCAAACCCACAAAACTATAATACACCAACAAAAGCATTGGAAAAAAAACATAGTTAAAAAGAAAAACTTAGTAGAAGACAGGCTGGCAGGAAGATGGCTGGGAAGGCGAGGTTTGACTGGCAGGCAGGACGCGCCAACCCTCTGCGCGGCCCTCCCTCCGGCCTCCCGCAGCGACTCTGCCCTTGCCTCGTGTGCCTGGGTCACAGGTGTCCCTGCCTCGGAAGCGGCCCTTGCGATGGAACTCCCATGAGATGAGTTGAGTGGGCTCCCATGAGATGGAACGAGGACGCACCAAAGCAGAAGAGGCTTCCTGTGCAGCTCGGGGAGCCCCGGGAATGGAAGGTCAGCACGTGGGGCCGCGGGTGGCCTGAGATGCACTGGGTTTGGTTTTAATGATCTGCAACGTTAGCACGATCTTCTGGAGTCCTTGGCTTCGGGACCAGCGGACGAAATCTACACCTGAGGAGCGCGGACAGACTGTCCACTCTGGACCGAAGGCTGGACTTTTCTCAGGCAACTCCAAGTTCACAGCCATGCCATTCCGAGGGCGCGATCTCCCCCACCCTGCTCCGCCTCGCTGGCCGCGCTCCCTCGGGCAGACCCCGCCTGTCCCTCGTCCTGTTTCCAGGGCGACTCCCGCAGGCACTTCACAGGGCGGTCCTGCTCCCAGTCTCCGGGCTGACTGGGACCATTTTCCTCTCCCTTCCAAACTAGCCCAGCCTCCAGGACAGCCTCCAGGTCAGCCTCAAGTCTGCTGGAGTCCTGCGGAAACTTTTTCCAAACTCCAACTCAGGACTGCCCCGCTCCTCTCAACTTTCTCCAACATGTGAGTTTTGGAAACAAAAAGAAAGTCTGAACAGACTATTTAACTGGGGCCCAGCAGGAGCCGGAGGAAATGGACCCAGGCCGCAAGCGCTGCCCCTCCCGGACGTGCTGCTGCGGGATCACGGGGCAGCTTGCCCGGAGAACCGATTTCTCCAGACTTTCTCAACGCGCTCGCTCGCTCTTCCTCTCTTCCAGTGAACCCTTGCTCAAAGTCAGTTTTGATAAGGGCACAGTTGAAGCCATTGTTCACCAGAGTCTGCCTCTTTGTTCCTAACCAGCTCTTCTTCCATCGCTGTCAGATGTTTTCTCCTCGTTGACAAGATAGCTAATATATTTTTTATTCCTCTTCAGTGTGTTAAAATATTGTTGTCATATTATTTGGACCCTGCATAGATTTATTTCCAGATATTCATACTGTGCAACATCCAGGTGGTACCAATAAGAACATAAGCTCCTACTAAATGGCACTTGTGATATTCCAGGCATCATGCTAATCCCCCAGCAGCCCTCTGACACAGACATTATTGTAACACTTTACAGATGAAGAAACCGAAGCACAAAGAAGGTCAGTGGCTCACCTCTGTCACACAGCTAATAGTGCTGAGCCCATTAGAGGTCTACTGTATTTGTTCCTCAGCACTCAACTTAGCCGTAAAATGTCATGGTTTTGTCCATGTCCACTCTTGAATCCTAGTTCTGTCTTTACTGAAAGAGAAGAAATAAATCAGTCCAAAATAATCATAAGCACAGTCAAAATGGGACCAAACACCCCTTTGGATCAACTGATGGAACTGAATCGGCTGTAACTCTGCTCTTCCAAGAAGACAAGTAGTTCCCTTCCTGGGAAGTGACTCAGGGGCCTCAGCTCTTACAGGTCACCAGGGTAACTCACTGCTATGCTCTGGATCTCAAATGTGCCCAAAGACCCATGTGTTGAGAGCTGGTCCCCAGGCTACTGGGAGGATGTGGGAACTGAGAGGTGGGCTTGGTGGGAGGTCTTTGGGCCACCAGGGGTGTGCCCTCCAAGGGGGTTGTGGAGCCCATCCCTTCCTCTTACCCCTAGAGGGTTTTGCTTTGCCACTTACCACGACGTACTACCTCATCAGGGGCCCAAAGCACAGAGCCAACAGGTCATAGAATGAAACCTGGCCAGGAGCACGCCTGTAATCTCAGCAGCTGGGGCAGTTGAGGCAGGAGGATTGCAAGTTCAAAGCCAACCTCAGCAACTTAGCAAGGCCCTAAGCAACTTGTCAAGACTCTGTCTCAAATTTTAAAATAAAGAAAACTGGGGAACGTGGCTCTGTGTTAAGCACCCCTGGGTTCAATCCCTGGTACCAAAAAAAGGAATGAAACTTCCAAAACTCTGAGTCAAAATAAGACTCTTCTCTTTACAAGCTGATTCCCTCTGGTATTTGTTGAAGTGACAGCTGACTAACACACTCATCAGCACTGAGGGGTGGGTCCAGGCTCTCTTGCCTGGCACCTTGAGCTCTTCATGAGCATCCAGCTTCCTCCTTTCTTTCTCCTGCTGCTCCTGCCTTGTCACCAGCGTGCTGTGACCCCCACAACGTTAGAATTTATTCATAACAAAAATTACAGAAAGGCTAATAAAAGGTTAAGGCAACCACAGGACTTGCCAAGAGCAAAGGCAGAAAAAATAAATGCAAAACTGAACCTAGTGATCCCACAGGATCCAACAGCCATGCTCTCAGGTACTCGCCCAGCTGATATCAAAACCCGTGTCAGGACAAAAGGCTGCACGTGACCGCAGAGCAGCTTTGCTCATAATCACCCCAGACGGGAAGCAACTGAGCTGTCCTCCAACAAGTGACGGCAAACAAACTGGGTAACCTCCAGACAATGGGGTATTCAGTGCTGAAAAGATATGAGCTATCAGCATGGAGGTTCCCCAAAACACCAGGGATGGAACCACCGTATGACCCAGCTGTCCCACTCCTTGGTCTTCTCCCAGAAGATCTGAAATCGGCACACTGTAGTGATACAGCCACCTCAATGTTTATAGTAGCACAATTCACAATAGCTAAATTATGGCATTAACCCAGGTGCCCATCAATAGATAAATGAAGTAAGAAATTGTGGTATATATATATCATGGAGTTCTATTCAGACATAAAAAAGAATGGAATTATGGCATTTGCCAGTAAGTGGATGAAAATGGAGAATATTATGCTGAGTGAAATAAGCCAAAGTCAGAAACTCAAAGATTGAATGTTTCAGCCAGGTGCAGTGGCACACGCCTGTAATCCCAGCACTTGGGAGGCTGAGGCAGGAGGATCGCGAGTTCAAAGCCAGCCTCAGTAACTTAGCGAGGCCCTAAGCAACTCAGTGAGACCCTGTCTCTAAATAAAACACAAAATAGGGCTGAGGATGTGGCTCAGTGGCCGAGTGTCCCTGAGTTCAATCCCTGGTTCAAAAAAAAAAAAATTAAAGGAGGAGGGAGAGACAGGATATCATAATGATACAGGGAAGATCAATACTGTAGAAGGGCAATACTGTAGAAGCAGAGTGGAGGGATGGTAAGAGGAGACAATACAGAATGAATGAATTTTTTTTTATTACTGCTTGTATTCTCCTGAAGTTTATTTAGTAGTATTAGGGAAAAGGCAGGATGGAACGTATGATTTAGAACATGCAACTCCCAAGTTCTTTTTTTTTTTACAGACTTCATTTTGATTCATTGTACACATATGGGGTACAAATTTTCCTTTCTATGGTTGTACATATGATGTACATTCATATCATTCTTGTTAATCACACATGTACATAGGGTAATGATGTCTGTCTCATTCCACCATTTTTCTTACCCTCCCCATTTCCCTCTACATAATCTGAAGATCCTCCTTTCCTCTCTCACCCCCCACCACCCCCAACCAGATTCTATATCATCATTTGCTTATCAGGGAAAACATTCAGCCTTTGTTGGCTTATTTTACTTAGCATGATAATCTCCAATTCCATCCATTTATCTGCAAATTCCATAATTCTTTAAAAGTCACGTTATGTGCGTATATGAATATACCAAAGGGAATTTCACCCTATGTATAAGTAAAAAAGAACCAATCAAATATGAATAAGTAGATGAGCAAAAGGAAGTCTAGTGGAGGAACGAAAATGGAGGGGAGGGAAGATGGGAAAAGGGGGGGATCATGAACTGAAATGGAATTCCAGGGATGTGTGAGTTTGTTGGGATGACCCCAACTGCTGTATAACTATAAAGCTTTATTTAAAAAAAAAAAAAGATATGAGCTGTCAAGTCACAACAAAACAGAAAAGAACCTTAGACGCGCATTACAAAGTGAAAGAAGTCAATTTGAAAAAATAGCTGTGATACTGTATGATTCCAACCATATAACATTTTGGAAAATAAATCTTTGAGACAGCAAAAAAAAAAATCAGTGGTTGCCAGGGTTGAGGTGGAGGGAAGAAGTGTTAAATGGGTGGAACAGGAAGACTTTAGAGTGGGGAACCAGACATTTCAGATAGATAGATAGATAGATAGATAGATAGATAGATAGATAGATAGATAGATAGATGGATGATAGATAGGGATATATAATTTTTTGTATTTGTTGGTGGACCTTTAATTTTATTTATTTATTTATTTATTTCTGTGCAGTGCTAAGGATGAAACCCAGTGCTCCACACATGCTAGCTAAGTGCTCCACCACTGTGCTAAAACCACAGCCCTCTGAACTAGACATTTCATCAAATTCCCCAAACTCCAGGAGCTCATATCACATTCTCCAAGTGGTCCTCTTGAAGCCCCCTTTGTGGGTTGAATTGCATGCCCCCAGAAGTTACAGTTCAAGTCCTACCCTCAATACCTATGAATGTGACATAATTTGGAAATAGGGTCTTTTCAGAGATAGTCAGGTTAAGATGAGGTCATATTGGATAGGACAGATCCTCAATCCAGGCTTATTTGCAGATGTCCTTGGAAAAAGGGAAGAGGCAACACAGACTTCCAGGGAGAACACAGAGGCGGAGATTGGATGGCCTGCCTATAAGCCAGGGAATGGTAAAGACTCCTGGACACCACCAGAAGCTAGGAGAGGCGAGGAGGAGCTCTCCCTTGGAGCATAACAGAGAACTCAGCCCAGACTACACCTTGATCGGACTCCTACTCTCTAGGGCACTGAAACAACGACTTTCTGTTGCTTTAAGGCCCAGTTTATGGTATATTGTTACAGCAGCCCTAGAAAACTAATCTACCCCTTCTACCACCAGTCTGAGGTGAAGGGCCCTTATCCCCAGCCCTTCCCAAATGAGGAGTGGAAATGCCACTGCCTTCCATCAGCGCTCTCCACAATCAACTCCTCCTCATCACTTGCTCTTCAACTGTGGGTCCAGCCTGGAGGTGGGCATTGAGCCAGGCACACCTGACGGGGGGCCACTCCCTCTGCACATCCCCTCTACACCTCACTGGGCATAAGTAGCCCTGTATTTTGGTTTGGGCTCTGGGATTCATTCTGAAATAAATGAACAGAGTCCCACTTCAACATCCTGCTGCCTGGTATTCGTTTCAGCCTGAGGCACATATTATATTCACTGGAGCCTCCCTCATAGGCTGAATTTCTTCATTGCCTCTTAATAAATCAGAATATTCAGGTCAGACTAATCCCCCTATTAGGCCACATATTTTGTACACAGTCATGCTTTCACCTGCCATCTTCCTCTTACAGTTGGGGCTGCATAACCCTCACCAGTATCCTCAGCACCACTCTGGAACTCACTCCAGGGCTCGGTGGAAAGAGCGCCAACTCCACCATCAAGTCCTGCCAATTGCTCCATCTCCCACCAAGTCCACTATCTCCCACCATCTTACTCCACGTGAGGTCAGTTTTCTCACTGATCCTTGACATCTTGGGTTTCCTAAAACTGAAATCCCACTTTACTAGTCTTCCTCTCTCAAACATCTTATGGCTCACTACTTTCTCTCCCCAGCACTTTCCGGGACAAAATTTCTCACCCTGTACTCCAGTTCTCCCAGTTACAGTGACTGGATTCTTGTCCCTAAACCCAGCCTGTGAGATTAGGTTTTCCATGAATCTGCCCAATCCATGTCTCACGTTCAGAAAAGAAAGTCCAGGTCTTGAACTGAGTTTGCACCTTTCGCAGAGGAGTAGAATTTTCTCCTTTCTTCTTTCCTTCCCTATCGTATAGCAAAAACTGGGGTTGGCTCCCCACTCCCCTGCCATAGCATGGCTTCCAGGATTGACACCAGCCTTAGGGGTAAACTCTAATGGGTCTACACAAAGCTTTTGTGATCTGACCCTCTTAACAGAGATGGGTTCAGGAGACTAGGCCTGAGCCAATCAGAGAAGAGACTCGTTCAGAAACCGGCATGACTCAGTTCAAATCGTGCAATGAAGAAGTTTAGGTTTCTGGGTTTCTGCTTGCTATGAACATGGATTGTCCCCAGCAAAGCTCTTGTTGAGGTTTGGTCCCCAGTGCGGCAGTGCCAGGAGGAGGGGTTAGCAGGAAGGGTTTGGGTCATGGTGGCAGAGCTTTCATGAATGAATGAATGCCTTTCCCAAGGGATTGGGTGAGTTACTGCAGGACATGAGGTTGGGCTAGCTATTGCAGGAGTGTGGGTCACCTTTTCTCTCTTCTGTTCATGACTGCTTCTCCATCCAACTTCCACCACATCAGAAGCTGAGAAGATACAGGCACCATGTTCTTGGACTTCCCAGCCTCCAGAACCATGAGCCAAAAAAAACCTCTGTTCTTTATGAATCACTCAGGTATTCCATCAGAGCAACAGAAAACAGACTACAACACTGCTCTCCAGAGAGCCCCAAGCCACAAAACCCGGCGGATGTGAACAAGGAAGCAGGAAGTCCTGACCCACTTGCAACCAAACCAGGACTACTCAGAAAATGGGCCTGTGGGCAAAGCCAGTACTGCAGACGTCAGAATAGACAGACTGAAGATTCCTGGATCCTCGAAGACCCCAGGAGCCACCACACCAACCAGCCCTGCCACCTGCCACGTCCCTGGATTTGTTACTGGAGCCACTCAATCTTCTTAGGAGTGAAGCTGGTTTAAGTTGGGATTCTTCCTCTTTGCAATTAAAGCCCACACTGACCTACCTTCAACTTAGTCCGACCTTCAATCTCACTGAATATTCAACTGAGTGTGAGCACTTGGCTGTACCCCCACGTGAACATGCCTGGAAAAATGAAAACTAAAACTTCCAACGTGGGATTTTTTGTTTGTATTTGTGTACTCCACAATGTTTCAACCATGATGAAATAAATACTGTGCGCAATAAATATTGTGTAATTGCAAGTACATACATTTACACAAACACCCAAATACATGACCCCCCAACATTGATTTTCCCTGAAAGATCATGCTATATAGGTAACAAGACCCTAATAAACAGCAAGTAAAACTTGTGGTGACATCCATGCCACCAAGGACTTCACTCTGGCCAACATCCCACATGAGTAAATACGTCTATTATTTAGGCTACACTACAGCCAGGTCGACACCATGCCAAACGTCTGGTTGAAAACTAAGTCATCCAGTAACAACGGGTGTCTCCAGATAGATTTGGAACATGAAATAGAATTTCACATATTAACTTTTCATCCTGGGATCTAACTGTAACACGGTTTTGCTCTTCATCAAAGTCAGAATTAAATTTTAAAAAACTAAATCTTGACACTTGTGTATCTTGCCAATGAAGAGCAAACATTTTATATGTAAACCACTCCCTACAACTGAAGTAGGAAAGAAAACGTGAAATTGAATTTGAAGTTCCTATACTTTTTCTTAAAATGGTCACCTAAGTATTCAGGCTCCTGTTTATTTTTAAGACCTAGATTCCACACTAATTTCAAATCTAATTTTAAAGATTAATTTACCTCAAATGTTCACAAATGTTAGAGTGCAAAAACTCAAATTTAAGATATATACATTCCCTGGAAGTAGTAAATTGACACTTCATTTTTGAAGAATTTGCAGAATGCTACGAAAAATATTTGTGTAAAGTCAAGAAAAATATAACAGCATTTTAATCGGAGCCTCTCTCCTGACAATTATGAAAGACTAAAAACGGACAATTAACCTGTTTATTATAATCTAAATAAACACCAGTAAGTTTCAGATAAACTACCAATGAGTAGTCCAGAATAGAACATGGTAAACTTCATCTCCAAACAAAATTTGAAATATCTGACTTGAGTGGGAAAGCAAAAGCAACAGTCTTGGCATTTTCCCAAGGCATGCGCTTTCAAATTACTGTGTTTATTTACTAGAACTACATAGAAACTTTCATCTCAAGAATTTCACTCAATGTTGAAAATAACCAGAGGCTAACATTCTGTCTGATTCTCCTCAAAAATCTCAACAAGAGATTGTCTATTCATCAAAATGTAAGAATCAATTTAAACAATCATATTTGAAGAATAACTCCTCTTTCTCTCCTCTCTCTGTTGGGTACACACACACACACACGCACACGCAGGCACACACAGGCACACGCACACCACCATGAGCACATACATAAAAAATTACCAAGTTCATTATTTGGGTTTTTGTTGGTTTTTGGTTTGTTTTGTGTTGTGTTGTTTCGTGTTTGGTACTGAGGATTGAACTCAGGGGTTCAATCACTGAGCTACATCTCCAGCCTTTTTCATTTTTTATTTTGAGACAGGGTTTCACTGAGTTGCTTAGGGCCTTGCTGAATTGCTGAGACTGATCTTGAACTTGGGATCCTCCTGCCTCAGACTCCAAGATGCTGGGATTACAGGCATGTGTCACCATACCCAGCCTAACTTGATTATTTGGTCTGAATAAATAGGCAGCAGGTAAGGTTTCGTGTAATCATCCCCCACCCCCAACCCCACCAGGAATCGAACCCAGGGGCGCTTAACCACTGAGCCACACCCAAGCCCTTTTTATTTTTTATTTTGAGACAGGGCCTTGCTAAAGGGCTTAGGGTCTCACTAAGCGTCCAGTGTAAGACAGTGTAACCATCTAAGCTTCAGTCCTCTGGTATATTTTTGGAGACTGTCAGCTTTTCTACTCACACTATGAATTCTCACTGTTTTCATTTCAGTCATCATCTGAAGTTTTTAATGGGCGCCCTCCCTGGGCAGCCTGGGTACCTGTGTGTCACAGGACGGGAAAGTGTCATTTGCGGTCACACTTGTTCATTACTTGCCCACCAGGTGACACCACTTGAAGTTTCAGAGTTGGACTTACTAGATGAAGAATTCATTTTTACTATGAAAATCTTCTTCGATGTTACCTTTTAGAAGCTTTATTATCTTTTATACTTACGTCTATAATCCATCTGTAATTGATTTTTAAAATTTCTCAGCTAGTCTTTACTGGGGTTTTTTCTCCATCTCTCCACATTTTTATTGGTGCATTCTAAATGCGCATAATGGTGGGATCTGTCATTACACATTTCCACGTGCACACGATAGGACAGTATCATTGGCCACTATCACTCCCAGGCACTCCCCACTCCCTACCCGCCTCCCAGCCTTGGTCCCTCCCCTACTGATCTCCATTTCACTGTCATGAGATCCCCCGCCCCACCTTTCTTTTCCTTTTTCCTCTGTAGCTTCCACATATGACAGAAAACATTCGACCCGTTATGTATCATCATCCACTTATCAGAGAACACATTTGGCTTTTGGTTTTGGGGGCTTGGATTATTTCACTTAGCATGATATTCTCCAGCTCCACCCATTTACCAGCAAATGCCATAATTTTATTCTTCTTTATTCCATTGCATATATATATCACATTTTCTTTACCCATTCATCCATTGAAGGGCATCGAGGTTGGTTCCACAATCTAGCTATTATGAATTGAGAAGCTATGAACATTTACGTGGCTGCATCACTGTGGTATGGTGACTTTAAGTCCTTTGGGTATAAACGGAGGAGTCAGATAGCTGGGTCAAATGGTGGGTCCATTCCAAGGTTTTTGAGAAAACTCCACACTGCTTTCCACAGTGGCTGCACCAATTTTCAACTCCACCAGCAATGTATGAGTGTGCCTTTTTCCCCCATCCACGCCAACACTTTTTATTATTGCTTCTGTTCTTGATAATAACCATTCTAATTGGAGTTAGATGAAACCTTAGGGTGGTTTTAATTTGCATTTCTCTAATTACTAGAGATGATGAACACTCTTTAATGTGTTTGTTGATCATCTGTATATCATTTTCTGTGAATTGTCTGCCCAGTTCCTTAGACCATTTATTGATTGGGTTCTGTGTATTTTTGGTGTAAAGTTTTTTAAGTTCTTTATAAATTTTGGAGATCAGTGCTCTGTCTGAAGTGCACATGGAAAAGATTTTATCCCACTCTGTAGGCTCTCTTTTCACATTATTGATTGTTTCCTTTGCTGAGAAAAAACTTTTTAGTTTGAAATCCGTCCCACTTATTGATTCTTGCTTTTATTTCTTGCGCTCTGGAGGTCACATTAAGGAAGTCTGGTCCTAAGCCAACATGATGAAGATTCAAGCCTACTTTTTCTTCTATTTTGTGAAGGACCTTGGATCTAATTCCTAGATCCTTGATCCATTTTGAGTTGAGTTTTGTACAGGGTGAGAGATAGGGATTTAATTTCATTTTATTGCATATGGATTTCCAGTTGTGCCAGCACCATTTGTTGAAGAGGTTATCTTGTCTCCATTGAATGTTTTTGGCACCTTTGTCTAGTATGAGATAACTGTACTTATGTGGGTTTGTCTCTGTGTCCTCTATTCTGTACCATTGGTCTACCTGTCTATTTTGGTGCCAATTCCATGCTGTTTTTGTAACTATTGCTCTTAAGGTCTGGTATTGTGATTCCTCCTGCATCATTCTTCCTGCCCAGGATTGCTTTGGCTATTCTGGGTCTTTTGTTCTTCTGGATGAATTTCATGATTGCCTTCTCTATTTCCATGAGGAATGTCATTGGGAATTTAATTGGAATTGCGTTAAATCTATATAACGCCTTTGGAAGTATGGCCATTTTGATTACATTAATTCTGCCTATCCAAGAACACGGGAGATCTTTCCATCTTCTAAGGTCTTCCTCAATTTCTTTCTTTAATGTTCTGTAGTTTTCGTTGCATAGATTTTTCACCTCTTTTGTTAGATTGATTCCGAAGTTTGTTTGTTTGTTTGTTTGTTTTGAGGCTATTGTGAACGGAGTTATTTTCCTCATTTCTCTTTCAGATGATTCATCACTTATGTATAGAAATGCATTACATTTATGTGTGTTTATTTTATATCCTGCTATTTTGCTGAATTCATTAATTAGGTCTAGAAGTTTCCTGGTGGAGTTTTTTGGATCCTCTAAATATAGAATCATGTCATCAGTAAATAGTGACAGTTTGAGTTCTTCTTTTCCTATTCGTATTCCTTTAATTTCTGTGGTCTGTCTAATTGCTCTGGCTAGTGTTTCAAGAAAAATGTTGAATAGAAGTGGTGACAGTGGGCATCCCTTCTCATTTCAGGTTTTAAAGGGAATGCTTTCAATTTTTCTCCATTAATAATGATGTTGGCAGTGGGCTTAGCATAAACAGCCTTTACAATGTTGAGGTATGTTCCTACCATCCCTATTTTTTTCTAGTGTTTTGAGCATGAAGGGGTGCTGTATTTTGTCAAATGCTTTCTCTGCATCTATTGAAATAATCATATGATTCTTAACCTTAAGTCTATTGATGTGATGAATTACATTCATTGATTTCCGGATGTTGAACCAACCTTGCATCCCTGGGATAAACCCACTTGATCAGGGTGCACTATCTTCTTAATATGTTTTTGTAAGCGATTTGCCAGAATTTTGTTAAGCATTTTAGCATCTATATTCATCAGGGATATTGGCCTAAAGTTTTCTTTCCTAGACGTGTCTTTGTCTGATTTTGGCATCAGAGTGATACTAGCTTCATAGAATGAATTTGGAAGGGTTCCCTCCTTTTCTATTTCCTGAAAAACTTTCAGAAGTATTGGTATAAGTTCTTCTTTGAAGGTCTTGTAGAACTCAGCTGAGAATCCACCTGGCCCCAGGCTTTTCTTAGTTGATAGGCTTTTGTGGGCATCTTCTATTTCATTGTTTGAAATCAATCTGTTTAAATTGTGTATGCTCTCCTGGTTCAGTTTGGGAGGATCATATGTCTCTAGAAATTTGTTGATGTCTTTGGGATTTTCTATTTTGTTGGAGTATAGGTTTTCAAAGTAGCTTCTAATTATGTTTTGTATTTCAATGGTGTCTGTCATGATATTTCCTTTTTCATCATGAATTTTAGTAATTTGAGTTTTCTCTCTCCTTCTCTTTGTTAGTGTGGCTAAGGGTTTATCTATTTTGTTTACTTTTTCAAAGAACCAACTTTTTGTTTTGTCAATTTTTTGAATTGTTTCTTTTGTTTCAATTTCATTGATTTCCACGCTGATTTTAATTATTTCCTGTCTTCTACTACTTTTGGTGTCATTCTGTTCATCTTTTTCTAGGGCTTTGAGATGTGAGGTTAGGTCGTTGAGTTGTTGACTTTTTATTCTTTTCTTGAATGCACTCAATGCAATGAATTTTCCTCTTAGTACTGTTTTCATAGTGTCCCAGAGATTTTGATATGTTGTATCGTCATTCTCATTTACCTCTAAGAATGTTTTTATCTCCTCCCTGATGTTTTCTGATATCCATGCTTCATTCAATAGCATATTATTTAGTCTCCAGGTGTTGGAGTAGTTTGTTTTTTATTTTGTCATTGATTTCTAATTTCATTCCATTATGATCCAATAGAATACAAGGTAGTATCTCTGGTCTTTTGCATTTACTAAGGGCTGCTTTGTGGCATAACATATGGTCTATTTTAGAGAAGGAACCATGTGCTGCTGAGAAGAAAGTGTATTTGTTGGTTGATGGATGGAACATTCTATATATGTCTGTTAAGTCTAAGTTATTGATTGTGTTATTGAGTTCTATGGCTTCTTTGTTTAGTTTTGTTTGGAAGATCTGTCCAGTGGTGACAGTGGTGTGTTAAAGTCACCAAGAATTACTGTGTTGTGGTCTATTTAATTCCTGGACTTGAGAAGGATTTGTTTAATGTACATGAATGCGCCATTGTTTGAGGCATAAATATTTCTGATTATTATGTCTTCCTGGTTTATGGTTCCCTTAAGCAGTATGAAGTGACCTTCTTTATCCCTTCTGACTAACTTTGGCTTGAAGTCCACTTTATCTGATATAAGAATGGAAACCCCCGCTTTTTTACTGAATCTGTGTAGATGGTTAAGTTTTTACCCATCTTTTCACCTTTAGTCTGTGGATGTCCTTTCTGAGATGAGTCTCTTGAAGGCAGCATATTGTTGGGTCTTTCTTTTTAATCCAATCTGTCAGTCTATGTCTTTTGATTGATGAATTTAGGCCATTAACATTGAGGGTTATTATTGAGATATGATTTGTATTCCCAGTCATTCTGGCTTAGTTTTGGCTCTGTTTGGGCAACTTTATTTTCAAGATTCAATATTTTGTCTTCATTGTCTGAGGTTCTGTGTGCCAAGTGATCTAGTCTGTTGTTGATGCTTTCCATTGAGTTTTTAATTTGGTTTATTGTTTCCTTCTTTTCAAGGATTTCTGTTTGGTTCTTTTTCAGAATCTCTATCTCTTCATTGAGGTGATCTTTTGTTTCCTGTAGTTGCGCTTTCAGCTGCTTATTGAAATGGTCAGTCATTGCCTGCATTTGTTCTCTTATCTCATCCTTTGCTTCGTGATTCATTTTAATCATGTATATTCTGAACTCCTTTTCTGACATTTCTACTACCATGCTGTCATTAGATTCTATTAGCATAGAATCTTGGTTTGTTTGGAACACTTTCTTCCCTTGTTTTTTCATGTTGTTCATGTATCTTCCCCTCTAGCAATGCAGATCTGGGGTATTGCTGTTTCCCCCCATAGGCTTATAGTGACCCTCCAGGTTTCCAAAACATCTTCTTTAAGGGGGAGAGCAATATTAGCAGCACCCAGTACAGACAATATGCAGCCATATACCAAATAGCCCCTATGAAGACATTAACAATATTGTCATAATAAACAGAGAGGATGAGTTCAAGTATTATCTACAGTATAACAAATAGATTTGCAATGAGGTCTGAAGTTTCTAATGGAGGACAAAGAGGATGGAGAGGGGTGTAGGATGTGACTGTTAATGGGATAAGAAAAGAGTATAAAGAAGTTCTAGATCCTAGGAAGAGTGAAAGTGTAGTTAAAAGAAGTTGGTTGTTAGCATGAGAAAAGGGAGAAAGATTCTGGGGAAACAGGTAAACAAAAGGAAAATAGAGAGCAAGAAAAATAGAAATAAAAACTTAAAATTTTTTCAAACAGGAAAAAAACCTACACTATAACCGTCATATACTATTCAAACCTCCCAATCTTCAGTAGCCCGATGCATGAGAGGCACCTGACAATGAGCTTCCAGTCTCCAGCAGGCGTCTCAGGATGGGATTTGCCCCACCTATGCCTATGACCTTCTAAACGGAGGTTTGATCACATGCAGCTCTGAGCTTGTGAGAGTGAAATGGAAGTAGCAGCACCAGTTCAATGTATTCATTCATTCCAGTGTGCAGGGCACTGCAGCAGGTTCCAGAGACATACACTGAATTTTAAAACCACGTGGCCTCTGCCTTCAGGGAGCTTATTGTCAAGGGGAGGAAATAGCT
>JAJEJO010001127.1:560515-579507 GCA_020662805.1 Glaucomys volans | reverse complement strand
GGGGGGGGTGGGTGGCAGGTTCTTTCCTTCAGCCTTAATTTCTAATGTCTCTAACTATCAAGTCCCGTATGAAAGGGCTCAGGCAGCCACAGGAGCCCAGGAGGGGCAACTGAGAGCAAAGGCAGAGAGGAGATGGCAAGAGTCACTGTAGAGGGTCAGAGAAGACTCACTTCCTGGGGACACAGAGCTGTGGAAGGGACACAGGGACTTACTCTAGGCCACGGTCTGGATGGATGGCGGTTTCACAGCTGGGACTGGGACTTGCATGGTCGTCACAGGGAAGAGAAACTGCGCTCTGCAAAAGCCCAAGGACAGAGATTTGTCACTGTGGTGATTTTCCCAGGCAAGGCTTGTGACCCATGAGCAGCTGATGGAATCAGGGTGCCACTATGTCCAGGCTCAGGGTGCCCCTCCTCCTATGGGTCTCTAGTGAGGGGGTTGCACGCGTTCTGGTCTGGGGTGTTCCATAAGCTCGCAGGCCTGGTTTTTCTGATATGAGTTTGAGATGCTTCTGATTAATTCAATACGTTCATGACGGTCGTTCTTATTAGCACGAATAATTTACCTGTCAGTTCCTGCCTTACTGTAGGGACAGCAGATGTGGTTGTTCACTTTTAAAAACAAGGCGTGCAGTCATTGCATCTCGGCACTCACACTCGAGTGTGAGTGGGGTAGCTCCTGGCAAACCGCTGCTCTGGAAGATGAAGTGACAAATGCCCCCGCAGAGCCTGAGAACTGCCGTCCTATACGTCGGAGCAGAGCCTGCGCCCCCCATGCAAAGGCGAATGGGGACCCCGTTCCCAGCCTGCAGCAAACTGACACTCGTGAAACGGGCCACTGAGAAGCAGACTGCGACGTTAAGAACCAGGAGAGAAACGGAGGAAGCAAGCAGCTCGGCCTGGGTGCACAGTGCCTCGGCACTCAGGGAACAAGTGGGTGTTCCCACAAGGGGAAGATTCTTCCCAAGAGCAGAAGGCTCCAGTGAAACACTCGAGGAAAAGGAACTGGAAATCAGAACCTGCACAGGTCTGAGCACCTTGCGGGAAACTCCTGAAGTGGAGGGTCCAGGACAGACATGCACCTTCAGGACTGACGGCCTCCAGATTTCCTGCAGGGTCCTCTTTGTAGGATCTGAACACCGAGTGTAGCACCTAGGTGACCCCAGTCAGCAGGAACCAAGGGTTTGGGGAAGGAATGTGAACGGAGAGCTCTCACCTTCTAGACGGTAAGAAAGAGACCCGAACAATGAATGGAAACAGGCGTCTCGCAGAAACTTGCCTGCGACAGATTCAGGGAGCCCTTCCAGACGTCCTCAGCCAAAGTACCAGCACAAGCAATGGGCGTGCCCTCCAGTAGCACTGTTCCCACAGGGTCCAGGGTGCAGGGCCTTCTGAGTAAATGGCAGGCAGGTTTCTAGTGGGTTCCATGCTGGGCTGTGGGACATCAGAGCCAAGCCCACTTCCGAGACCTGTGCCCTCTGCAGAGTCCGGGGACCCACCCTCAGCAGAGCACCTCACTTTAATGCTCTGTTGTGGCCATCTCAAGTTCTTAGTAATTTTACCTTTGGATTCAGGTGTTGGAGTCCTACAGGACACAGAGCATGTGAATAAGCAGAAGAAATACACGCAGTCCAGGTGTCTGTCGGTCCACAACGTCCCGTTCACAGCATTCACCGTGGCCAGGAGCCAGGAATTCCCAAGGACCCTCCACGTGTGGCTGTCTCAGGGCTCAAAGCAAGCAAAGGCAAGTGAGTTACTGGTCACCAAGCAATGGGCACAGCAGCCCCAAGAGCCACACTGTCCATCTGGGCTAGGACTTGTTTCCAGTGTAATGACCCACAAAGGACCAGGGCACTCAGTGGCACTCTCTCCCACCCAGTTACCTCACCACCAACCAGTTATGCAGAAAATGGTGGCACTGAGGGACAAGGAAGAGGAGGGCTGCTCGTCATTCCTTTTCTCTTCAGTCTCTCCTTGCTCCCTGACTTGCCAAAGGCAGTCTGGGCCATTGAGCACCTAAAAGGGGGTGAAACAGAAAGGGCCGGTCGGGTCTGGGCAGTGTTCCCCTGTTCTGGTGAGAGCAAATGTGGACGCCGCACCAGCGACAGCCCAGGGACTGTGGCATATCAGGGACTCCACATGTGTGTTTAATGCCCTGTGTTGGCAATGAAATCTGGCTTTGCACAGTATGAACATGGATGGTAAAATTCATGCTGGTGATTTGTTTTGTAATTTAAACATTTAATTATTCTCATTTGAGAATGGCATTATATAAATTGAAAAACACTGTGACAAATTGAAAAAGAATGTGGAAGATAGGAAAGAGCTTTTTATTTTAGTGCCTTAAACAACATTTTTCTCCTGCTTTTTGGACTAAGGGACACCAAAATTTCATTTTGCTCTGGGCCCCATAAATTATGTGAGGTCACCCGTGGCATGAACTCGTGCTTGCAGTATGTGTAGATATAGAAGTAAACGTAACTGTAATTGTCTGATATAAGTACGTGTAGATACACACACACACACACACACACTCACCTATTCTTTAGCTCTGTTCATGAAAAGGGCCTAGACACAGCGACACCCTAGAAGCAGTGAGCTCCCCCGATACCCACCTCTTGGTTTCTAAATACCACTGTGCACTCCAAGCACCCACAGCCGAGGAGAAATGACTGATCCGAGGGCAGGAGGATACAAAATGAGCTTTAAACATGTGCCAGAAATTAGTGATGGGCCATATCAAAAGGACATAGAGGATACATTGAATGGTTATCACTGACTGAATTCAGAACTATGGGAGCATCACAATGAATAACCCATCTCTCTGGGTGGATATGGTATAACCAAGCTTGGTCCTCAGGGTGCTGGCGGTGGGAGGTGGTGGGAATTTACAGAGGTGGGGCCTCGTGGAGGTCCTTAGGTCATTGGGTTTGCCCTCAGAAGGGCACATCAGTCCCTTGGAATGAATTCTTGCAAGAATGAGCTGATATAAAAGCCCAAGCCTGGCACCACCAAGCTCTCTCTGCTTCCCATATCAAAATGTGACCACTACGTACTCCCAACATTGCCATCCGCCATGGGTCACGCAGCCAAGTGGTGGCCCTCACTGAGCCTGCACTATGCTGTTTGGATTTTTAGCCTCCAAAACTGTGAGCAAAATAACCTCATTCTCTTCATAAGAAGCCTGCGTCAGGTTTTCCATTACAGAGACAAAAAGCTGACTAATACATCCATTAAATGAAATAGCAATTCAAGCCGGGCGTGGTGGCGCACGCCTGTAATCCCAGTGACTCGGGAGGCTGAGGCAGGAGGATCGCAAGTTCAAAGCCAGCCTCAGCAACTTAGCGAGGCCCTAAGCAACTCAGTGAGACCCTGTCTCTAAATAAAATACAAAATAGGGCTGGGGATGTGATTCAGGGGCACTCAGCCGAGTGCCCCTGAATTCAATCTCCAGTTCCAAAAAAAAAGAAAGAAATAGCAGTTCATCCGTCCAAACTAATGATGAATGAATAATTTGAAAGCTTGATGATAAACATGATATTTACATAGTCTCAAAATACCTCTTCACAAAAGTCTTATTAGTTACAAAGGGGTAAAGAGTGTCTTCATAATGGAGAAGGCTGGCAGATCCACAGTGATCAGGCCATCAAAATTAACACTACCAGTAATGAGACAAATTGAAACTTGTGCCACCAAATAGGATGCAATGACAACCCATCCAGCATGCATAACTTTACTCTGATGTAAGGAAACTTAGACAATCCCAAATTAAGGAGCTTCTACAAAATGAGAATTAAATGTAATCTCAGAAGTACCAAGGTCATGGGAGACAAAGCAAGACTGGAACATGTCGAACGTGAAGGATAGCAGGACATGACAACTAAACCCAGTGGAAGGTTCCGGACTGGATTTTCTGCTATAAATAACATTATTGGGACATTGAGTGAAGCTTGAATGTGGACTGGTCGTACACACCACAGCTTACTCTGCCCTCCTGATCCGAGGGCAGGAGGATACAAAATGAGCTTTAAACATGTGCCAGAAATTAGTGATGGGCCATATCAAATTAGTGATGGGCCGTATTGTGGACATTGAGTGAAGCTGAGGATTATAGGATGGTACTTAATATCAACATAATTACCTTGTTTTGATGGCTGCACGGTGGCTGTATAGGAGAATGTCCTCGTTTGCCGGAAACACATGCAAAGTATGTTGGGGATGAGGTATCACATCAGCACCTCATTACCGGGTGATTCTGGAAAAGCTATTATTATTTGCAATTCCAAATTTTATATGAATTTGATATTGTTTCAAAACAATTAAAAAGCTTAATAATAAAAAAGTAAAGGATTATCATTCTTAATGAACACAACTAAAAAGCCCCGGGTAAAGTGTGTCCTGGGGCCTCTTGAACCCTAGTCCAACACCCTGTATCCGCTCTGCTTCTGCCAAAGTCCTGTTTCAGCGCTGAGCCTGCGGAAGGAAGAACGGCGGGAAACACTGCCGCCTGCTGGTGACGCGCCGAAATATTTAGGTTAATAGAGATAAAAGACAGTCCTGAGGTTTCCGCCCACGAGGGAAAGTGGACATTGACAGTCACAGGTTGGAGGAAAGCAGGAGAGACAGGTCTTGAGGCAGGTCAAAGAATAAACTCTGAGACTCAGAGCTTTGATTGTCAGATGGGCCTCACGAGGAGGGAAGGGATTCGTTTAGAGGGCTTAAACCAGCCAAGTAATGTTCCACTCCCCACCTCAACTCCAGCAGCCTTGGAGAAGATGATCCTCTAGAAAAGTGGAGAAATTGGAGAATCAGCCTCAAGAACAGGGCAGCAGGCCAGGACTCCAGGCTGCAAAGAAGAGCTCACCGGCTCCCGGGGCGGCTTGAAGGGAATTAGGGGGAACCACATCCCCTCTGCAGGCACAGCTCCGGGCTGGGTCGGGGGAAAGATGGGCTCAGTCCAACCCTGGGCCTCCTGGCTGACACCGCGCGGGACGCATCAGGCCTGAGGACTGAAAGTCACTCGCAGGCGAGGTGGATTTTTGTTTTGGGCAGTGCTGAGGACAGCAGCCAGGGCCCCGCTCTTGCTAGGCAGATACTCTCACCACTGTGCTACGACCCTGCCCAGAGGGGTTCACAATTTAATATGTATTTAGCAATTTTTAAAAACTGTATTTCTAGAAAGCTAAACATCATATCCAGTAATCATGCTCCTTAGCATTTACCCAAGTGAATTAAATATCTATATATAGGCAAAGATCTGTACCCGGATGTAATAGCAGCTCCATGACCAATTGCCGAAACCTGGAAACACAGAAGTCCTTCAGCAGGGGTCGGAGGAGTAAGCTGTGGTGTGTACGACCAGACCACAGAAGATTATTCAGTGCTAAAAGGAAATGCACCATCGAAACATGAAAAATGATAAGGAAACTTAAGTGTGCATTCCTAAGTGAAGGAAGCCAGTCTTATTCCAAGGTGTGACATTCTGGTAAAGGCAAAACTGTGGAGACACAGTCAGATTTTGACCTTTGAAAAATTAAAGAGGGATTCCTCACAAGTATTCAATTAAAACAAAAATCAAAGTATTGATTTCATCTATTTCCTACCTCTATAATCAGGAAAGATGCAAGAAATCTTATATTCAGTCTTTTAAAACTAGGAAGATAAGTAAAGTTTGTATTTAGATTATGACCTCAAAAGACTAGAAATTCTCCATGTTAAAATTCTGTAGGTGCCGTAATTCCATTCTTCTTCAAGGCTGAGTAATAGTCCATCATATACATATGCATCACATTTCCTTTATCCATTCATCTGTTTTAGGGCACCAAGGTGGTTCCATAGTTTAGCTATTGTGAGTTGAGCTGCTACAAACATTGGTGTGGCCGCATCACTGTAGTATGCTGATGTTCGGTCCTTTGGGTATTAAATGGAAACCCAAAATATCAAAGGCCAAATGTTTTCTCTGATATGCGATGCTAATTTATAATGGGGGCACACTAGGAAAGAACAGAGTTAGTTTATATTAGGTAGAGGGGAGTGAAGGGAGGGGATGGGGTTTGGGGGTAGAAAGGACAGTAGAGTGAAACAGACATTATTACCTGGTGTATATATATGACTGCATGACCCGTGTGATCCTGTAATATGTACAGTCAGAAAATTGAGCAATTATCCTCTATTTATGTATGATTTATCAAAATGTACAAATGCATTCTACTGTCATGTACATTAGAACAAATAAAAAGATTAATTTTAAAAAGTTTCTGTAAGTCACCAGGCATGGTGGCTCACTCCTGTAATCCCAGCAGCTCTGGAGGCTGAAGCAGGAGGATTGCAAGTCCAAAGTCAGCCTCTGCCAAAGCAAGGTGCTAAGCAGCTCAGTGAGACCCTGTCTCTAAATAAAATGTAAAAGAGGGCTGGAGATGTGGCTCAGTGGTTGAGTGCCCCTGAGTTCACTCCTGGTACCAAACAAATAAATTTAAATTCTGTGAGTGCAAAATTCCTTAGTGAGACCAGGCACTTGTGTATAGAAGGTTTTATACAGTTGGTTTAATATAAAAGATACACACCACTGAAACATTCTTTTGCCATATTTCTTGCATCATTAGGAATTGACCTGTCTCATCTAATATTCTGATTCATCCCTCACTTGGGATACTGAGAATATTGCCCCAAAAGAGGCTTGATTAAGGCAAAACACGGCATCGACTGCATTGTGACCCCTGAAATTCACCTCTTCAAACCCTAACTCAGCCTTGATCTTAGACATCCAGCCTCCAGAACTGTGAGAAGATAAGCATCTGTTATTGAAGCCACTCAGCCCGTGCCTTCTGGTCTGGCAGCCCAGGCTATGACGCAGTGTAGACTTCCTGTTGGAAACTGAGTCCATGAACACGTGCACAACTCTGAACCACATGGCGACGTGTCCGTCTGTCATGACAGCCTATGTGATATTTGTCAGGACACCATATTTGATTTGCATTTACTTCAGGGGGTCCCCAGGGGACCATGGGGAATTTCTAGTCTGAGGGTGTCAAGCTGCGTTCTTGGGACCCCTCGGGGCTGCCTCGGCAGAGGAGAGCTCTTTACAGAGCACCCACTGTGTGCCAGACCCAGGAAGTTCTTGTATTCTTTTTTGTTCAGTTTTGTTCGTTTGAGACAAACTCTCTCTATGTTGCCCATGCTGGTCTCAAACTTACAATCCTCCTGCTTCAGCTTCTGGGGTAGCTGGGGTGACATGACAGGTGTGCACCAAGGTCCCTGCCTTCTTAAAGCTTGTGTTCAAGCGGAGAGAGGCAGACAATAAGCAGGAAAAGGAATCAACAACCAAGATATTTACAGAATCTCCCTGAAGGAAATAGCTTGAGTAGATGGCCAGGGGAGGTCTCTAGAGGAGGCGTGGCCCGTAAGAGAGAGCGCACCTCCCAGGTGGAGGGAACAGCAGGTGCGAGGACCCAAAGGTGCTAAAGAGCCGAGGTCTCCTATGCTGAAGTAGGGCAGAGAGGGAGAGGCTGAGGGGGAAGTGCTCCGGGCAGAGCATCAGCAATCCTTTGATTTCAGGGGTTGAAAATCCAGCTCAACTAGCTGAAGCAATGCCATTAACAAGACAGAAACTGAATGGAACTGTTTGAATGGACTGTGACTCACACAGGGAGCCAACCCAGGCACTGGCTCCAGGCACAGCTGGACAGAGGCTGACCCCGTGGTGGGTGCTCTGCCACTCTATGTCACTCAGCTCTCTGTCCTCCTCTTCCAATCTTAATTGTGCAACCAGTTTATCCACAGTAGCCAATAAGGGGCCACCTCCTAGGCCCTACGGACAGGACCCCAAGGGAAGGGGAAACAGATGATGTGGCTCAGGGAGATTTTTTTGACCCAATTTGAGTCATAGGCCCATTCCTGAACTTTTCAAGCATCCAAGAAAATGGAGAACTTGACTAGTGTGTGTGGTGAGCTGACCTGGGGGTCAAACTGGGAGAGGAGGGAGCCAGGCTCAGGGGCACGCAGCCTGCCAAGCCCTGACGGAGTGAAAAGAATCCGTTCCTCGAGGATTCAGTAGGGAGCCATATTAGGCAGAACTCAAAGGCTGGAAAAACTGCTTCTGAACCCTAAGCAGTAGAGATTATGATTTGAAAGAAAAAAAAAAAAAAACTTCGAGCAACAAAGATTTAAAGACTCAGTCCAGAAACAAGGATTAAAGCTGCAGCCTTCCCGGGAACCCTCAGTTGGGGCTGGCTTGAAGGAGCTGCTCCGAAGCTGCTGTGAAGCTGCTGGGTGAGGAAGCGCAGAGGTGCAGACGTTGACCTTGAAGATTTTGTTGAGGGAAGAAGGTTAACAGTGGGTGTTGGCCCGTTGCCAGGGCTTGGATGTGCTCTGAGTGTCCCCAGGGCCCAGTGTTGGAAGTAGTGGGGGTGTGTGGAGAGCTCGGGCCTCAGGGTGACCAGCATTGGATAAGCACTAAGGTGGAGCCCCCAGACTGGAAGCCTGGCAGCTGTTCAGAGGGGAGAGACCACGCCCACACACACGCCCCTTGATGGTGCAGCAGCAAGGCCGTCCCAGACGCAGCCCTGGACCTTGCACCTCCAGAGCTGTGAGCCAAAGCCACCCTCTTCTAAGCAGGACACTTGCCTACTGTGTACCAGTGGGTGCTGGGGAAGATTTCTCCTCCCTTTTTTGTTTTGTTTGGTGTGGGGGGGCGGGGTGCTGGGGATGGAACCCAGAACCTCGTGCATGCTTGGCAAGTACTCTACCCCTGAGCTACATCTCCAGCCCTTTTTATTGTGAGACAGGGTCCAAGTTGGCCATGTTGGCCTCTAACATGAGATACTCCTTCAGCCTCCAGAGTAGCAAGGTAGCTGAGTTGACAGATGTGCACCACCACCATGCACTCAGCTCTTCTCTTCTTTTTTGTACTGGGGATTGAACACAGATGCACTTAACCCCAGAGCCACATCCCCAGTCCTTTTTATTCTTAATTTTGAGACAGGATCTCGCTGAGTTGTTTAGGACCTTGCTAAGTTGCTGAGGCTGGCTTTGAATTCAAGATCCTCCTGCCTCAGCTGTACAAGTCACTAGGATTACAGTCACTGCCCCTGGCTTCCCTTTTCTTAATAGAACTTTCTATTAAGGGTTTTCTGTCCCTGCACCTCCATTTCCATTGGGTTGAGCTGATCAGTCAGGCAGACATTTCGACTTTTTGACTGATAGGTCACTAGGCCATGAAGTGCCACCCCCAGTCCTAATGGGGAGCACTGTTATTTGGAGTCAGGACCTGGATCTGGACTTGGGGTGTCTCTCTTGAAGAGGGGCAAGCACTCCCTGCACAGCACCCCTGTTTTCTCTTCTCCCCTGGCCTGCACAATCCCAGTGACCCTTGAAGTTCGGCAGTGCCAGTGAAACACCGGGATTATGCGATGTGCGCCAGACCGACCCACAGCAACCTCCCATGAGCAGTAAACCCTGCACCGCCCCCTGGGTCAGCTCCATTCTGACCAGTACAGAAAGATGGGAACGGAGCACGTGTCTGAATCACTAGGAGGAGCAGTTGGTCATGGGCCAGGTGACGCCCCTGGAGCTGTATGTGAGAGAGAAATGAACTTCGTTTCTTATTTGTTTAGGACTTACTCATTTAGGGGTCCTTAGCAAAATGACTAGCACTCACCTTCGCCAAAGGAACCCTCGGTGGGGCTGGGGATAGAGCTCAGTTGGTAGAGTACTTGCCTTGCAAGCACAAGACCCTGGGTCAATCAAAAAAAAAAAAAAAAAAAAAAAAAAACACTCAGTGGAACTGGCAGCCTGACCCAGAGTCTAGGCCACGCCGCTGCCTGAGACAAACACAAGGCATCTTATGAACCACTTTTGGTGACAGGAGCCAGGAGCTAAAACATTCATGTGCATTTTTTCTTCCTGATCTCCTTGGGCCCCAACAAAAGATGCTGCTGACTATGACTGCGATCAGAGAGCATTCTGGAATCCCCACTTGAAGGATGTAGGTTGTAGGCCTCTTGCAATGACATGACCCTTCAATGTCATTTATCCACAGTAATCTAGGGCTGGGGATGTAGCTCAGTTGGTAGAGTACTTGCCTTGCAAGCAAAAGGCCCTGGGTTCAATCCCTAGCACCGCAAAAAAAAAAAAAAAAAAAAAAAAACCAAAAAGGTGCACAGTAATCTTGGTCAATTTGCACAGGGAGCCATGGAATGCCAGAGATGGCACCCTAAGGTCCACTCTCCAGGCCTGCAGTTGTGCAATATGATCGGACCATCCTGACCACCATCCTCTAGGCGCTGAGGAAAGCACCAGGACCAGGCCTCAGGCTCCCAGGACCCAGCTCAGGGCTCTTTCAGCAAAGCACGAAGCTTTCCGCAGTGACCAGAGCTGCGCTGTCACACCGGTGTGGCTCTGGCATGCTGACTTTTGATCTTGTTTAAGTTAATGTAAAAATAGTAAGTCACATCCTTTACTATTTGAATGTGGACCTAGAATGTTACGCTCACAACCAAAGAAACATGCGAACAAGAACCTTATGTTCTAGGCCTTCAGGGAAACGTGTTAGTGGGTGCGGACAAACGGGATTACCATGACGTGGTGCCTTGAGGGACAGCGGGGTGCAGGAGTGCTCGCACTGAGTAAAATACCAAGCTATCATGGGAACTTTCCCTTTCACAAACCAAACTGAGAAGCCTTAGCTTTTCTGGATGCTCCAGAAGCGTCTTGACAGAAGCCCTCCCATTACTGCAAGCACATTGGAAGACTAGACAGCATGTCACAGAAACGGGTCCCCCGCCTCACTTCCCTTCCCAAGAACAGCAAGCCAGTGGCCCAGGGCAAGTGGCACCAGGCAGGCGCCAGCTCCACAATGACCAGAGCAGGCAAAACATCACCAGTCCATGTGAAATGTCTCTGTGATAAAGTCCTACTCTTTCTCCAGAGTGAGGCGACACTGTTTGAAGTGCTGAGAACTCTGTCATTCAGATATGAAGTACTCCGTGTGGCATCGTGATGCTTATTAACATGTGGTCTTTGTCCTTTGCCCTGTTTCTTGGCTCCCTGAGCCACTGGAACCTCCAGAGCACTGAGTGCCTTTTTTTTATTTAAAAAAAAAAATTTCATACATGTACATAGGGTAATAATGTCTGCCTCAATCTACCATCCTTCCTGTCCCCACCCAACCTCCCCTCTGTACAATCCAAAGTTCCTTCATTCTTCCCTACCCTCCCCCCACTATGGATCAGCATTTGCTTATCAGAGAAAACATTTGGCCTTTGGTTTGGGGGGACTGGCTTATTTCACTTAGCATGATAGTCTCCAGTTCCACCCATTTACATACATATGCCATAATTTAATTCTTCTTTAAGGCTGAGTAATATTTCTTTTTTTATATTTTTTTACATGATAGACCTTTATTTTATTCATTCATTTATACGTGGTGCTGAGACTCGAACCCAGTGCCTCACACATGCTAGGCAAGTGCTCTACCACTGAGCTACTACCCCAGCTCAAGGCTGAGTAATATATCCTTGTGTACATATACCACATTTTCTTCAATAATCTGTTAAAGGGCACCTAGGCTGGTTCCATAGGCTAGCTATTATTGTGAGTTGAGCTGCTATAAACATTGATGTGGCTGCATCACTATAATATGTAATTTTAAGTCCTTTAAACTGAGTGGGATAGCTGGAGCAAAGAGTGGATCCATTCCAAGTTTTCTAGGAACCTCCATACTGCTTTCCAGAGTGGATGCACCCGTCTGCAGTCCCAATAACAATGGATGAGTGTGCCTTTTCCCCACAGCCTCGCCAACACTTATTACTTGTATTCCTATATCCTGCCTGGAGTGAGAACTCAGTGCCTTTTCTTCCTGCTACAGAACATGAATATGTGGGCTAAGGAATTGTTTCTCTTGACAAATAAACAAAGAACAAATATTACAGAAAAACTACCTTTTGTTTGCTGAGATGACTGGTGGCTGGGGACCCTAGGAAGCCTCAGGATAGGGCTGGTTACCAGAAAGACCAAGACAGGATAGAGGGTTGGGCCTTTCAGCCTGATCCCCCAACCTCCAAGGAGGGGAGAGGCTAAAGGTTCAGAGATCACCAGTGACTACTCATGCCTACCAACGAGAAGCCTCCGAAATGCCTGAGGTTTGGGTGGGCTTCCAGACAGCTGAATCCATGGAGGCACCTGGAGGGTGGTACCTGGGGAGGGCATGGAAGCTTCGTGCCACTTCCCACAGACCTCACCCTATGCATCTCTTCATCTGGCTGCTGTATCTCTTATACCTTTATAATAAAAAGCATCTCCAAGGCAAACGTGGTGGCACATGCCAGTGATCCCAGCAGCTCAGGGGACTGAGGCAGGAGGATTGCAAGTTCAAGGCCAGTCTCAGCAATTTAGTGAGGCCTAAGCAACTTACCAAGACCCTGTCTCCAAATAAAATATAAGGGCAGGGGATGTGGCTCAGCGGGAAAGTGCCTTTGGGTTCAATCTCCAGTACCAAAAAAAAAAAAAAAAAAATCTCTGAGTTCTGTGAGCTACTCTAGCATAGCAATCAAATCTGAGAAGGGGTGGTCAGCGAAACCTCAATTTACAGCTCCTTGGTCCGAAGTACTTGCAATTTGCATCTGAAGTGGGGCAGGCTTGGGGGACTGGCCCTGGGCCTGTGGGATGACTCTCACTCCAGGTGGCTAGTAACAGAACTGAACTTCAGGACACCCAGCTGGTTCCCCCAGAGAATCTGGTGTCAGAAGTGTTGAGTGGTATGAGGCAGAAGGAAAAACAGTTTGGGGCTCTGTTTCCCTATACCCTTAATATTGTTCACTACATGCTTTTTTATATAATTAAACGGCCCTAAAATGCACCTCTATGACTTCTGTATCATGTTTCTTAGTATCATGCAGGAAACTAAAAAGGTTCTGACAGTTGATATGTTCAAGGAACAAGTCCTCTTTGTTAACAGAAGAATTTTCTCATGGAATGAAATGCTGGGAAGAATTTACATTCAAAGCAATAAACATTTGCTAAGTTGCAAAAAATACAATTAAATGATGTTACCACAGAAATGACTGTAGTTTATATGCCTTCAGGGGTTTTAGAGACAGGGTCTCACTGAGTTGCTTAGGGCCTCCATAAGTTGCTGAGGCTGTCTTTGAACTCGCGATCCTCCTGCCTCAGCCTCCTGAGTTGCTGGGATTATAGGCATGCACCACTGCACCCAGCACCTTTTGAGTTTTAAGAGTAAAATTCAACCACCTCTCATTTGGTATTCCTTTTTGACAGAAAAGCAGTAAAAATGATAGAGCATTATGGGATTATTAACATTTTTGACACATATGCATTATGAAGACCTCTTTGAATAGTTAATAGATTCTTTTATTAACAACATCACACCAACAATAGGAAAATCAATGTTTCTTTAATGAATTAAATGAAAGCTATCCTGGGTCTTACAGGGTCTCAGCAGGTACCGAGTGTGGTGCATATCTCAGGAGACAGCCCCTCAGCTTGCTGGGAACAGCAGCACAGGACTGAAAAGGAGGAGCAGGCATTTATCCAGCATTTTCCCAACAGTTCTCCCAAAGAGTAGTTCCCCTGAAATTAAACAGGAAATGAGACCCAGCTATACCCAGTTTCAGTCATGACTCCCAACACACGTCAACCTTCCTTTTAGTTTCAACACTACTTTTTTAAAGGTGCTTAACAGAAACTCAAATCTCATTTTAAGGCCATGAAATTGAGGGATGTTATACAACAATTCCTCAACATCAAAGTTTAATTACGGGGCTGGAGTTGTGGCTCAGTGATAGAGCACTTGCCTAGCATGTGGGAGGCACTGGGTTCGATTCTCAGCCCCACATATAAATAAATGAATAAACAATAAAGGCCTATCGACATCTAAGAAAATCTTCAAAAAAAAAAGTTTAATTACTACACAAGTTCAAGCAACAAATACAAAGAAAATATTTGTATTGCTTGCTTGTTTCCCTTCAGCACAATTAAGACTATAGCAGGCACTGCTGATCTCGTCACAAAAATCCTTCCATGAACAATATTTGTTCTTTTAAAAAAAAAAATGGAAATTTTGCTTGTTTTTCTTTTCTATTATGGAAAGGATTGCTAAGCAGTTTTAGCATCATTTTTTGCTGGATGATTAAAGTCGTGAGAATATAAATCCTCTCGGCCTCTTAAACTCAACCCAGCCTGGAGGAGACACAAACAGTGAGGACAGTGTGCTTCCCTCATCCTCGTCAAGAGGCAAGCCAAAGCAAAAATACAGCCCCGTAGAAATTTCAATATTGAATTGTTTTAAAATCTGGAAGCTCAAGAGTCAAAGCTTTGTATGTCAATAGACCCTGCAAACCTTGGTTAGCTCGAGACAAAGCCTGATCTTGCAGATGATGGATATGCAAAAGCCCATCTCTCACAAAGTCCCCCTTTCCTAGAAGGCCTATTAAAGAGTTCACTGCCTCGCGAATAGAGGCCAGTGGTAATCACGTGACTTCCATCTGCGCTCTGAGAGTCCTGTCTCTGTGAGCTAAAGGACAGCGATCAGTGTCCGAAGTGTTTCAATCCATGCCCGCACACATATTCAGAGTTATCGGTAGCCAACACTGTGGACAATCAGAAAGCCTAAATACTTCCTGACTGAATTCTACAGAAAAGTATCTTGAATTTAAGGGTTTTGGTTTTTGTTTTAACTTCAGTCTTCAGTATTGAAACTGCTGTTACTCCATTTTTTTTATGAAAAGAAACAGAAAAGTTGAGGGAAAAATACTTAAAATGACTTTGGGAAAACATTATTAAATAGGTTAAGAAAAATCTATATATAAAGAAAATATCCCAACAGGTGGTAAAAACCTTCGTGCATAGGTGAAAATAACAGAGGCAAATGAAGTATTCAGTAATAAAACTGTGAAATAAATTAGGAAATGCCCAATTGATAAAATGTCATTGAAGCCAGGTGAGGTGGCGCACGCCTGTAATCCCAGGATTTGGAGGCTGAGGCAGGAGGATCGCGAGTTCAAAGCCAGCCTCAGCAACTTAGTGAGGCCCTAAGCAACTCAGTGAGACCCTGGCTCTAAATAAAATAGAAAATAGGGCTGGGGATGTGGCTCAGTGGTGGAGTGTCCCTGAGTTCAATCCCCAGTACCAAAAAAAAAAAAAATGTCATGAGCCATTTAAGGTAAGTAGGAAGATGAGGAAGGCGAAGATCGTGACAAGGCAGACACAAGCAGGGTCCCTGCCACGTCTAAGTAGCATGTGTACTGTGTGGTCCTGGGCAAGCCCACACAGGACGTAAGCCGAAGTGCTGTGTCACTGACCATGGGCAGTTTTCCCTCTGTTGAAAAACGATTCAAAGCTTTTGTAGTGGCTATAAATTCTTTAGAAGAAAACAGAAATATAAAGCATGTCTTTGGAAACGACGCTCCTGAGGGAGACAATGCTGACACCAGCAGAAATCCATTTGCCTCAACTAGGGAAGGGGCACCTGGTCAGGCGCGGCCTTCAGAAGGGAGGCTTCAACAGGACGGGGAGTGGGGGAGTGCCCAGAACGCCCCTGGTCTCATCCTGAGGTCCCCCTGCCGGCAGTGCCAACCAGGCCCTGATGTCCCACCCAGAGCCCTTTTATAAATACATACTTCTGTGTTTGAGAACAAAATTTTACACCCGTCTTTGTAAGTCCAGATGCATGATTATCTCCTCAGAATAAAGCAGTTCTCAATCATCAATAAGTTATATGCTTTTTAAATGACAAGATGGTGTTAACTATTTATACATGTGACCATAGAGACCATTGGGAGATAGCCACCAAAGGACCACTCACGAGACAGAGCACTATGCACAAAGAGAACAATTTTCAATACAAAAGAGAAATATTCAGTTTCCTATTTTACAGTGACAACTGAGGCAAAAGATTACATTTTCTATAAGCGAAATAGAATGGAATTACCAAGGCTTTCCATATGCTCCAAAATATAGGATGGAATATTTTTTATTGTTTTATGATGACAATTGTAAACTACTAGCAAGTTTAGCTCTCTGAAAAAAATGTTCAATTGAGACTGAATCATACAGAGCAGAAATGATTCTCAGTTGCCTAATAACAAAATTTTAAAGCAGGAAATTATTTGTGTTATCAAATACGTGAATATCAATAAACCATCATATGTCATCATTTATCAACATCAGTAAGTGCTATAATCAAGAGATTTATTAGTATATTGCAGTACTCTACTAGAAAAATAGTCATAAGGAGTTTAACATACTCAATACAATGACAATGTTCTACTTTTTGCACGCCACGTATCTTTCAGTTACATTATCCCAGTTGATTACATTCCAGATAGCTTTTAGATAATCAGGTCTGACATTTTTATACTGAAGGTAATAAGCATGCTCCCATACATCGATCCCCAGCAGTGGAATAAGACCTATCAGAAAGAAGAGAAAAAAGCAAAACCTTTGAATTTCAATCTAAAACACTGCAGCTTCTCAATTTAAATTTATATTATTCTGTGTACACAAAATTATCCTTTACAACAATTTTACCTATTTGTTTCTTATTTTTCGTGTAAGAATAGTCCTATAAATAAAAGATTTTAAACTTTAGAAGAAAATGTGATAAATAGTAAAAATAATTAATTTAGATTTGGATCCCAGCTACTTAGGAGGCTGAGGCAGAAAGATCTCAAGTTTGAAGCCAGCCAAGGCAACTTAGCAAGACCCACTCTCAAAATAGAAAGTGCTGGGGGTCACAGTTCAGTGGTAGAACAGTCCTGAGTTCAATCTCAATATCAAAAAAAAAAAACAAACAAAGACTTGGGAGAATCAAGTAACTACAGTACTTTAATAGTTATTTTTAACATACCAACAGATTCATAAAAGAGCCAGCAAGCTAAGTCTTGGGGCAGAGGAATGGCTGAGGCCTTGTCTCTTCCAAAAGGCACGAGAACTCAGGGGTTCATGAGGAACCTTCTCTGCTCCCCAAAGCTAACTGCAGTCTTAGGGAACAAACACCAGTTATCAGGCACCAATAAAAGAGTAAGTGGGCGGGCGTGGTGGGCACGCCTGTAATCCAAGCGACTTGGGAGGCTGAGCCAGGAGGATCGCGAGTTCAAAGCCAGCCTCAGCAACTTAGCGAGGCCCTAAGCAACTCAGTGAGACCCTGTCTCTAAATAAAATACAAAATAGGGCTGGGGATGTGGCTCAGTGGCCGAGTGACCCTGAGTTCAATCCCTGGTTCCAAAAATAAAAGAGTAAGTTAACAAGGAAAGCCGAACAGGAATGAAGGGGAAGACATACTGTTTTCGGATATCCAACAGAGTAAAGGAAGAACTCAGTTCTATCCATAAAACATTCATTTAAACAGATTCTCAAAGACAGCACACTACACAGCACAGTGTCCCAGGCACATCCATGTTTGCAGCAGCACAATTCCCAACAGACAAACTAGGAACCAGCCTAGGTACCCATCAGTGGATGAATGGGTAAGAAAAATGTGGTACCTATGCACAATGGAGTTGTATTCATCCATAAAGAAAAACAAAATTATGTCATTTGCAGGAAAATGAATGGAACTGGAGAACATTATGCTAAACAACATAAGCCAAACTCAGAAGGCCAAGGGTCATATGTTTGCTCTCACATGTAGAAGCTAGAGAGGAAGAAGGAAAAGAAAGGTGGGAGGGGAGGAGGGGGTAAGGGAAGAATGGAGGAATGCTAGATTGTGCAGAGGGAAATGAGGGGTGGGGTGGGGAGGGGACAGGGGAAGAAAAGATAGTGGACTGAGACAGACATCATTACGCTATGCACATGTATGATTGCACGAATGGTGTGAATCTACACTGTGTACAACTATAGAAATGAAAAGTTGTACCCCATTCGTGTACAATGAATCAAAAAAAATAAATTAAAAAAAAAAGAGGGTGGAAGGAGGGATCCCATGACAATCAAAGGGAGATCAGTAGAGCAAAGGGAAGGGGGTGGGGGGAGATACTGGGGAATATATTGGTCAAATTATATTGTTAACTTGTGTGCATATAGGAGGATGTAATAACAAATCCCACCACTAGGTACAACTAAAATGCACCAAAGGAAAAAAAGGAAAAAATAAATACATTCTCAAACTTTCCTACTAAAACAATTCTCAACCAGTACATCTTGACCAGTTGTGAGATGTGTTGCTACTAATATATCATTAATAAAGTAGCAAAGTTTTTAATGATTTTTTCCAACATGTAAAAAGCCATGCCTTATCAACCAATGGGCTTTCTTCAAGCAGGAGAGAAAGAAGTGCAGCACTCAGATTCACACATCAGGGACCTGGAGGGCACCTGACTCCGCAGCATTCGGTGCTCACTTTGAGTCTTTGATTCTTGTGATGCTCTCCCAAAAGAACTGTTAGATTCCAGCAAAATCTGAGTGTGTCAGGGAAGTGAGTTGGGTGAGCACCAGGGGAGAGGTGGCAGAGAACTACCACTGCCCGATGTTAAGGACTCAGGTAAAACTCACTGCTGCCTGTGACTTCTGACTCCATATCCTACACTCTGCAGTGACATGTTATTAGGAGTTACTAATTCAATCAGACTCAACAGAAAAGGATTTGCTGAGCCCAGTCTGGAGTTTCCAGGCCAAACACTTTCACATACCAAAGACCTGCAGAAAGGCAGAGTGTGGAAAGCCGAGTTCTCATCCCCGCTTAACCACAAGTGCTGGCAGAGGGGACAGCACCAAAGCAGATGTGGGCCCCAGCTTGAGCTTCCTCTCCTCCCTCCTGTCACCTAGTTAGTTTTTTGTTTTAATGCATATAAATAATTGAACTCATATTAATTCTGTGTAGAACAAAACAGGATTTATGATTAAAATAATCTATGAAATTACTTGTGCTTACTTTACAAAATATCAAGGACTCTTAAAGCATTTTTTTTTTTTTTTTTTTTTTTTTTTGGAACCAGGGGATTGAACCCAGGGACACTCGGTCACTGAGCCACATCCCCAGCC
>JAJEJO010001127.1:535556-560415 GCA_020662805.1 Glaucomys volans | reverse complement strand
AACCACATCTCCCAAATGAAATAAGTAAGTTACAAAATCTAACCTGTGGTTCCTTGCAGTGGATCCTGATTGGAACAGGCAGCAATCTGCAAGCGTCCCTGCTCCTTATTGAAGCCGAGCCAACCCCAACCTGAGCCTTGGACACCAGCAGAGACGGCGGTCAGCTTCTCCTTAAACTTGTCGAAGGAACCAAAGTCACGTTTGATGGCTTCCAGCAACTCTCCTATAAAAAAGATCCAGAATACAAACAGATTTTCCACAAGTACAATGAAACATTGTATCATGTATATCAAAATATCCCTGTCACATGGCCCAAGAAACAGAAGACAACACACAGAAGGTCAACATGATCCATAAAGGCTACACCACACCACCTTTCCTCCGCTGACAACAGGATGGGTTTCAGTTACGACCCACGTGGTTCTTTGTGAACAAGGCTAATGCTGCAAGGGACTTCACTCACTATGCTATTTCCACCAGGGAAGAAATGATATTTTCCGTTGTTTCTTTAAAATTGATCCCCCCCACTAGAAATTTTTACTTTGATTTCTACCCTACTTACTCCACGTCCCCATTGGGGAATCAAAAGTTATGGCTGTAATTCAGTTCTTCTCCAGGTTCCTAGCTCTTGCCTCCACCCTCAGCCTCGGGGTCACTGGGATCACAGGTGTGCAGCACTGTCCCAGGCATGCTCTGCCTGTCCTGACTGGTTTAAGTGTGTGATCCCCTTCTATCACTGGATTAAGGGTATCCCTGAGGAGCTGTGACTGGGATGCACGAGCCCCTAACCTCTCTACTGGAAAAAAAA
The DNA here is from genome assembly GCA_020662805.1 of Glaucomys volans. Taxonomy (NCBI): domain Eukaryota; kingdom Metazoa; phylum Chordata; class Mammalia; order Rodentia; family Sciuridae; genus Glaucomys; species Glaucomys volans. Next base: position 559,607 of record JAJEJO010001127.1, on the reverse strand, counting down.
AAGGAAAAAAGAGCCAGAGTCTTTTTATTCTTTAGCACTGTAGAATCAATCCTATACTGAGCATAGCAACTACATCAACTGGGAAAGATCTCACTCTTCTTAGGCTACTGGCTTAAAAGTAATCATCTTTATAAGCTCAAATGGAATCAAGGGGTATAGATGTTACAAAATGGCAAAGAATGCCAAAACCAGTGGTTGAATATGGGTATATCTGATATTCTGGTAGCTATCAAAACCTCAAAAGCATTTAGTCACAATTCTAAGGCCTCACTCAGAAGGAATGAATTTTCTATTTTCCCAGACTTACTCGCCCATTTAATATCACCCCAAAGGAAACTGCTTCTCTCCCAGGCATAAGATGGACTTCTGGGATAATGCTGATTAGAAACGAACAGCAAGGTCTAGTGTTTGGGGTCCGGCTCAGTGGTGGAATGTTTGCCCAGCACATGTGAGGCACTGGGTTCCATCCTCAACACCACATAAAAATAAATTAAATAAAATAAAGTTGTGTCAATCCACAACTAAAACAATATATGCATATAAAAAAAAAAAAAAACAGTAAAAATCACAGAAACTGAGGGCATGTGTAAGGAGCCCAGATTTACGGCTCCAACAGAGACAGCCATTAGCTCCTACTTAAACTCTCAAAGAAACCAGTCTCATTTGATGGCTTCCAACAACTTTCCTATGAGAAAAGAAAACCTGTACTTATGGTGCCATGCCTTCAGGGGGCAGGGCGGGGGGACAACTAAGTCACTTGAGCCTCATGCTGCATAGCCAGCCGCACTGACAGTGGTGAACCAGACAGCCAGCTCTGTATGCCCCTCGTTACCTGCATGGACAAAACCCCCTGCAGGTATGGAGATTCCTTCGAAAACTTGGAATGGATCCACCATTTGACCCAGCTATCCCACTCCTTGGCCTATACCCAAAGGACTTAAAATCAGATTACTACAGTGATGCAGCCACATCAAGGTTTATAGCAGCCCAATTCACTACCACTAGATTATGGAACCAACCTAGATTCAATAGAGGAATGGATAAAGAAACTGTGGTATATATACACATGGAATATTATTCAGCCATAATGAATAATAAAATTATGACATTTGCAGGTAAATGGATGGAATTGGAGAAGATCATGTTAAGTGAAATAAGCCAATCCCAAAAAACCAAAGGCTGAATGATCTCTCTTATAAGTGGCTGATGACACATAGCAGGGGTGGAGGGAGGCACGGGAAGAATAGAGAAGGGAAGGATTGTACAGAAGAAAATGAGGGGTGGGGAGAAGGTGGGGAAGGAAAGATAATAGAATGAGACAAACATCTATACCCTATGTATACGTATAAATATGCAAATTGTATGATTCTACTTTGTGTACAACTAGAAAAATGATAGTTGTACTCCATCTGTGTACAATGACCTAAAATTTAAAAAAATAATAAATTAATTTTAAAAAAAAAGAAAAAGAAAAAAAATAATAATAGTCCTTGAGAAATACACTATTAAACTGGCAATATATATTTTAAAAATTAAATAAAAAATTAAATTAAAGTTTTTTTTAAAAACCCTGCAGGTGTGAACCCAGGGTCTCACACACGCTAGGCAAGTGTTCTACCCTGAGCTACAGCTTCAGCCCTACTTGCAATTTTTTAAAAACCAACTGGAAAACCTAATTTTCTCTGACAAGTACTTCATATCAGGAACATTAATAATAAAGACACCTTTCGCAGCACTTTACATTTTGAAAACAACCCCCATTATTCTTTGTCTCACATAGATGAAGCAAGTATGACAATTAAGTGTCTTATCCTGGAGGTCCCGAGGCTAGTAAGTGGAACGTTAATCTTTTCTAAAAACTGTTTCTCAGTCTTTCCTTAATATTTAAACCAAGAAGGAGCACTGTATCTGAAATTGTGTGTGTGTGTGTGTGTGTGTGTGTGTGTAGAAACTGAAGACATAACTACCTGAACATATTCTCCATTCCTACTCTTTCCCTTGGACAGTTGCAACTTTGTTATGCCCATTGCTATGAAAAATATGCCACTATGGTACTTTAGGGAGAATTAGGGTAACAAGAAAATCAACCATGTACTGGGAGATAGCTCAGTAGTAGAGTGTACGCTTGGCGTGCATGAGATCCCGATCCTGGGTTTGATTAGCAGCACCAAAGAAAAAAGGGGGGGAAAAATCAATAATCTTTCCTACTGTGCAAAAATACAGATAAGGTTGAACCAATAGATACCAACCTTTGGGTTCTCCACCACCATTAGGACTCAAATTTGTCCAGAAAATGGTGTGATTGATGTGACCTCCGCCATTGAACTTCAGAGCAGGTTGAAGAGATATCTGGGCTGTAACATCGCCTGAAATGTCAAGATGCAAACACACTTTTAAAACATTTTTATTCTTTAGCAACTCTAACACTACTTTTTCTCTGTGAGACATCAGATAATTATACCAGCTTACCTATTACATCCCAGTTGGTTCTAAAATTCAGCAACTTCAGATTCTACCAAAAAAGGACTCTCCCAAAATTATATGCCCAGTGTATTTTTAGTTCAATTAATCACATGCAGAACTGGTGAGCACAGCAGGGAAGGTAAAGCTAGGAGAAAATTCACACCTGACCACCAAAGGTTCTGGGTTCTCTCAGATAGAAAAGACTTCAGCAAATAAACCACCAAAGAGAGCAAAGGAATTCCAGTAAAGGAGCTAAAATGCACGGCTCAGTGTAACTACAACATCGGAACTTGCAGCTCTCATCTTCAAGATGGATAACTATTTATTAGAAAATTTTTTTTGTGGGGGGAGGGAGGAAGTACTGGAGATTGAACTCAAGGGCACTGGACCACCGAGCCACATCCTCAGCCCCATTCTGTACTTTATTTAGAGACAAGATCTCACTGAGTTGCTTAGCGCCTCACTGTTGCTGAGGCTGGCTTTGAACTTGTGATCCTCCTGCCTCAGCCTCCCAAGTCGCTGGGATCACAAGCATGTGCCTCTGCACCCAGTGGGAAACATTTTGAAGTGACATTAACAAAAAACTCAACTTATTCACACTGAACTCCTGATTTACAGCCCCAAACTTACTCCTATGGCAGACCCCATCTCAGTGAATGCCAGCAGTCCCTCAGGACATCGATGTCATTTATGATTCCTCTCCTTTCACACCCTATACCCAATCCACCAGCATATCCATCGGCAAAGCCAGCTCTCCCCTAAGGACACACTGCTCCAAGCCTGTAATCCCAGCGACTCTGGAGGCCCCAGGAGAATTGCAAGTTCAAGGCCAGCTCCACAACCTCAAAAGATCCTGTCTCCAAAATTAAAAATTAAAAGTGGCTGGGAGGAAGCCGTGGTAGAGTACCCCTGGATTCAATCCCCAGTACCCCTCCCCCAAAAAAGACATCCAGAATCCAATCCCTTCTCCCCAACTGTGCTGCGACCTGTTGGTGAGCAGCAGTGACTCCCACCTGCATTAGAGCCACGGTCCCCCTTCCAAAGGTGTCCTTCTCACTCAGAGCCAGCCCTAAGTCCTCACACCTAACTATGAAGAGGCATGTCGCCTGACGCCTTGCTAGCCACACTGGCCCGCTCCCTGCCAGGCTGACCACTGCTGCCTCTGCAGGAACATGCTGACCAGCTGTGGCCTCAGCCTTCGCCCTCTGGCCTCTCCTTCAAGTCTCCATCAAAGAGCACCCTCACCAGATTTCAGCCAGGATGTACAAATTGGCAGCTCCCATCAGCCCTGCAGACCCCTACCCTACCGTCTTTCCTGAAGGCCATGGAGCTCCTGGCACGCTGCTTCATCTGTCTCCCAGGGAGGGCGGTGGTGAGGTTCTCAGTTTTTTGGTTTTCCACCCTGGGGATTAAACCGGGGGTGTTCTAGCACTGAACTGTATCTTCAGCCCTTTCCATGTTTTTATTTTGAGATGGGGGGGGTCTCTCTAAATTGCTAAAGCTGGCCTCAAACTTGTGATCCTCCTGCCCCAGTCCCCCAAGTCACTGGCACAGTGGCTTCTGTGTATGGCTTCTGTTCTCAGTTCCTAACATACTGCCCCATACACAGCAGGCACTCAATAAATATTTGTTGATTCACTAGATGATTAAATACAGTGAGTGCAATTTCTGAGAAAAAAATTAACTTTCATTCATCTGCAATTAAAAAAAAAAGTCATGTTGGAGTACCTGAATATATTCTCGAAACACTAGATAAAATAATCTGAAATCAAAAAGGGTTTTTTTCAAAACAAAATTTTTAAAAAGTTTTTTTTTTTTTCCAGCTTGCTAAACAAGTCATTCCAGCTACTCCAGAGGCTGAGGCAGGAGGATCACAAATTGGAGGCCAGTCTAGGCTACTTAGCAAGACCCTATCTCAAAATAAAAAATTTTTAAAAAGTGCTGGGGAGTTCAATCCACAGTTCTGAAGGGGGAAAAAAAGAATCTAGGTAAGAAATTCTATCTTCTTGAAACATACTCAAATCTCCAATTGATGGCAATTCAGGAGAGGATTAAATGATTTCTGAATCCACAGACAACCTCTTAGGATTTTCTTTCAGATACCAGTTTTTTTCATTCTTCAATATGTTTACAAAATATATAAAAACTATTATCAAAATGTATAAATATATTTATATTATATTTACTTTTTTTTTTTTTTTTTTTTAGTTGTGGGGGATTGAACCCAGGGTTTTTTGCTTGTGAGGCAGGCACTCTACCCGCTGAGCTATATCCCCAGCCCCTACATTTATTTTTGATAACACTTATCAAATACATAAATATATTTATAAATCAGTGTTTCCCTTGTTGATTTTCCTTGGAGTCGCCCTAAAAATGTAAATACAAGCTTTATGCTTTTTTGTTGTTGTTGTAGTACTAGTGATCAAACCCAGGGGTGCTCTCCCATTGAGCAACATCCCCAGCCCATTTTTATTTTTAGACAGGGTCTCAGTAAGTTGCTGAGGGTCTCAGTTACTGAGGCTGGCCTCCAATTTGTAATCCTCCTGCCTCAGCCTCCAGTCTCTGGGATTACAGGCATGCCCCAGCTTGTTTTTCTAAATGGGAAAGGAACATGGATAATTTAATAAACTCAAAATTTTAAGCTGGGCACAGTAGTGCACACATGTAACCCCAGCTACTGAGTAGGGTGAGGCTGAAGGATTACAAATTCAAGGCTAGCCTGGGCAACTTAACAAGACCCTGTCACAAAATAAATAAATAAAAAGGGCTGGGGATGTAGCTCAGTACTTCCCTGGCATATGCCAGGCCCTGGGTTCAATCCCTTAATCCCCAAGACCTCAAAAAATAAAAAATAATAATCTCAACATCTTAAAGTTTACTTAACCAATTTTAGATTTTAATAGATGTTTAGGGGCTTAATATCTGCTCTTCAGACTTTTCTGAAGTTTAACTTTTTTTTGGTTTCAGATCAGGTTTTTCTCCTCATATGCAATAAAATAAAAGTTAAGAACTTCTGGTTAAAAGTCAGTTATGGTGAGATTATTATTTTACTTATACTTTTATCCCAATTTTGGAAATAGAAAAATCTAACTTGATAATAATTTCAAAAATATAATTTCTATGTACAAGAAGCTCAGCAAATACCTATTAACTTACAGGCAATATAATACTGTAATGTAATAATACTGCAATGCTTTTTTTTTTCAGTGATTCTCACTAAAGAAGCAAAGCTTAGATTTCACAAGGGATTAAAACTAAGATGTCCTTAAAATCTTAGAGAGACCGTGTCCCAGGTGTCAGATGCTGCCTTGCTGGGAACACTTTCACAACTGGGGGCTTCCCCAGCTCCCCATTACCACATCCCTCACGCATTTGTTATTTCCGGAATCACAGCCTTTTCCCGTATTCAAGGTTCTTCTGATTGTTGCCAGCAAATCTTCCAGAATGTGGTAACTTCCTCCTCTTTGGGTCTAGCCATTTACCTCAAACACCATCCAGCTGAAATACTACATGTTTCCACTAGATGCCCCTCGTCAACCAGATATCACTCTGAAAATTACTCAACAAATTTCATGGCCTGAAATTCAATAAAAACACGTTTCTAAAGTAAGTAAATTTTCTTTACTGAGTAGTTTATCAAGCAATACAAAGTCTGAAAGCAACTATCAGTTATTTTCAGTTGTGCAAACTAATGGAAAAAGGTTAAAATATTATTGCTTAGATATTAAAACACATATTCCCACATATACCTCCAGAGACAAAAACAAAAAGTCCATGGGCTACTGGTTTTATCAACTCAGCTGTTAAAAATAAAAATAGCCAGGTGTGGTGCCCATGTGTATAATCCCAGTGACTTAGGAGTCCGAGACAGGTGGATCACAAGTTCAAAGCCAGGCTCAAAAACTTAATAAGGCCCTCAACAATTAGATTTTGTCTCAAAATGAAAAATAAAAAGGGCTGGGATGTCGCTCAGAGGTTAAGTGCCCTTGGTTCAATCCCTGGTACAAAAAAAAAAAGTTAACTCCATATTATATGTCAATTCAATTTACAAATATTGTTTCCCACAGAATGACTATTTTTATTGTGAACTTTGACCTCTAAGTTAAATCAAGAAATCAAGCCTCCAGGGCCCTGACCTGTCTCACATCCAGGTAAGTGCTTTTTGGTAACAAACACCATAACGCTGACTCCTGCCTCTTCTCTCCTGCATAAAGTAAACCGAATTTCACCGAGCAGGGCAGCTCAGGATGCAGGGAACCTCCCAGTCCTAGGCTGGACTCTCAGGAAGTTCCAGGAAGATGTCAAGAGCCACTGTTCCTATCACCAAGCAGTCTCCTTCTTTGGTCTCCCACTGTCAGAGAGACCATGCCTGACACTGCTAGCTTAATGCTACAGTGCGCTTGAAAAAGGAGGCAAAGAGGCTGTCCTCCTCCACTTGAGGCCCAGACACAAAGAGAGGAAGTGGGGACAGCAAAACCCCAGCCCACTGACCCCAACACTCAAGGACACCTGCGTCTGGGCCATAAGTGTACGGGTGCCCTCAGCCCTCCTGCAAATGGTTGGCAAACCTACCTGAGACCAATCATTCCTAAGCGCACATTACATAACAAGTGCAAATTCTAAGTGCTAACATGCAAACACGAGCTCGCGCTCCCTTTTCAAGGCTTCACGATTCACCAGTATGAGTGACCAAGAAGGACTTCAGAGTGTACCCCTCTGACAAGTTCCCTCGTGGGACCCTGTTTCCGGAGACAGTGAGAAAGTTTAAATAAGCTAATCAAGACACCGGACAGTAAGGAGGACGCTGCTTCAGGGCGGCTCTCGCGCTGGCGCAGACACCGGGAGGGTCTCGGAGGGAGACCGGGCACCCACCCTTGGCCAGCGCCTCGCGGTACTTCTCCTCGGTGGCGTTCAGGTTGTTCACGTAGGCCGCGTGGTGCTTGCTGTGGTGCAGCTGCATGATCTGGGCGTTGATGTGCGGCTCCAGCGCGCCGTAGTCGTAGGGCAGGTCGGGGAGGCTGTGCTTCTGCCGGCAGCCCAGAGCCCCCAGGGCCGGGGCCAGCCTCGCGCCCGCGCTGGAAGGCAGAGGGCACCCCCGGTCACGCGCGGCCCACCTGCGCCCCGCGCCCGCCTCCCCACGCTCGCCCATGACGCCTGCCGCCCCGGCGGCGCTCGCCGGAGGCACCGGCGCCCGCGTCCCACCTGCACGCCGCCCGGCACAACATAGCCTCACTGCTCTGCTCGCGCCGCCGCCTCGGAGACTCGCAGCCGCAGCGCAGACCCCGGCGAGCGAGCGTCTGCCCGGCGGCGTCCCTGCCGCGCACAAGGACACCGCCGTCCGGGCCCCGCCCCCGGCCGCGCCCACCGCGGCAAGGACGCGGGGGGACCCAGGGCGGCACGAGCTCCCGCGCAGTCCTCACGCCCTGGGCCCAGGGGACTGGGAAAAGGGGCCGCAAACTTGCTCTCGGCTGTGACCACCCCGCTGCCTATCTGCCGTGGTTTTGTGACGTGTTGCGAAAGTCGTACATTATCCCCCCCGGTGTTGAGTTGGTACGGTCCTAGGGGCCGCCCCTCCGGAGGCGTGGCCCGCAAGGCCTGCAGCCGCCCTCCCGCTTCTAGCCGTGCTGCTGCGGGGCTGGGTTGGGAGGCCTGCCCTGGAAAGGTTTTGAGACTTTTGATTTCTCGGCGGACCCCGGGGACCGTTTTTCCGGAAAGAGGGCCGCCCAGCCAGCGTGTACTTAGTGGAGGGTGAAGGGAGTGCCCTCGTGTTTAGTCTTCTTGCTGGATGCCCCCAGTGACCTTGCTTTGCTAGTAAACTGGCCTTGGGGCCTCCACCCGGCCAGAGGCCAGGCCAGCCCTATCCCTGCCGCTGCCAAACTATAGCTGCTATTGGACGTCTACATGGACTGCATTGCAAGATTTACGTGCATTTATCTTTGTAAATGTATGTGTTGTCGACTCCAGGGACAATGACATCTTGTCACTGAGCTTAAACAGCTTGGAGTGGTCCCACGGTTAATAAGGTAAGAGTCGGGATTAGAGGCAACAAGGTGGCGCAGGCCTGTAATCCTAGGGCCTGTGGAGGTTGAGGCAGGAGGATCGAAAATTCAAGACCAGCCTTGGCAATTTAGTGAGATCCTGTCTCAAAATAAAAAAGACTGGGGATGTAGCTCAGTGCTAGAGCATCCCGGGGTTCAATCACCAGTACAAAAAAAAAAAAATTGGAATTAGAACGCAAAACACAGAAGTGTATACTTCCTGAATGCTAAGCCCAGTCAGTCAAGCTTTATAGATTTGCTCAGCCCGACCTCTATGAACCAACCGCTCAGGAGAACATAACAGAGAAACCTTTCCTATGCTGTATTATAGTCCAATAAACTGTACCAAACGTTTTCTGAACAACAACAACAAAAAATCCTGAATTGTGCTAATTAGGAAAACATTAACCTGCCTTTGACATGATTTGGGTCTGTAATGAATAGGACATCAAAGGATGCAATGCCAGGAGTGGCAGTGCCAGCTGGAGTCCCTGCCACACAGGTAGCTGAGATGGGAGCTTCACTGAAGTCCCCAGATTGGAGACCAGCCTCGGCAGCACAGCCAGGCCCCTTGAAAGAGGGGGTGGGGAGCCGGTGCTGAGCTGAGCTTGTGTTGTTTTCTTCCACCCCCTTTGCAGCCTCCCCAGGATGACTAGGTTTCCCGTCAGGCAAAGAGGAACTTCCAGGAAGGGCTGGGCTTGTTTACAGATGACAGGGGAATGAAACCCAGGGCATGTGTTGGGGTGAAGAAGGAAATTCAGGTGGGGTCCTCATTATGGAAATTCTTAAAACCCAGAAGAGCATGGGTTTGATATGTTGGGAGAGGGAAGAGCCTCTGTTCTCTGAGGTAAGACACACAAAAGTAGTTTTTCAGGTGAGGCAGTCCGGCGTTGATACCATGGGGGTCAGGCTAGTTAGGAAGCTGATGCATTAATCCCAGCACAAGGTACTGCTGGCCATTTTTGGAGTGCTAGCTATGGGAACTTGCGGGGAGAAACAGCATTTTGAAGGGTGAAACAACAGAATTCAGGGGTGAGTTAGGCACTGTAATGAAAGGGCTTGATTAGTGAGAAGAGAATGCCAGTCAGAGAGAGAGCATGGTCAGGCTGTTTCCGTGCACTTCTTGTCTGTACAGATGTGCTGCTTGGAGACTAACCGACTCCCAGGGTATGTCCTTTTTGAACAAGCAACAAATGTGGGGGATGGGGGTGGGGTGACAACAGCAAAGAGAAGTATCCCTCACATCATAACTGCCTCAGCTCCGTCCTTTCAGAAGACCATTCCAAGCTCCGGAATACCAAGCACTGAGACCAAGGTGGTTGGGGGCGGGAGATAAAGAGAAGTTGATGGTCATCTTTGCCAACCACACCTAATAAACAGCTTCTTTTTCTTTTTTAGGTGGCCTATGAAAACCCCTGTTCAAATGGCCCAGGAAATTAATTAATGTTGACGGGGTTCTGCACTCTTTTCTCCAGGAGCTCATGACGTCCTCTGCAACACCTGGGCACCTTGAGTATGCACTTCCCTCGGGCTACTTCATGGCCATCATGAGACCCCCATAGTACATGTACTGGTGGGAGAAGGCAACCAATGTGGGTTGAGATGAAATTTTAAGTCAGCTATACATTGCGTTCCCATTCCAGTAACAGAGAGCCAGCTGCAGTGTCTTAAACACAAGAGTGTATTCCCTCATGTGTACAGGTCTGGCTGGAGTGGGCAGTTCAGGGCTGTGATCAGTGAAGTCATCAAGGACACAAGCTCACTAGGTGTGATGACACACACCTGTAATCCCAGCAACTCAGGAGGCTGAGGCAGGAGGATTTGTTGCAAGGCCAGCCTCAGAGTAAGACCTTGTCTCAGAATAAAAAAGGCTGAGTGTGTAGCTCAGTGGTAAAAGCACCTCCAGGTTCAATCACCAGAACCAAGAAGACTTAAGAAAAGAAAAGAAAAGAAAGGATGCAAGCTCCTCTATCGCCAAAGCTGCCTCATGATCTGTTATAGCTTCTAAAGTACCAGCCACGTTATTACCTTTCCAGGAAGGGGGAAGAATAAAAGATTGGGTTCTGCCGGGAGTGGCGGTGCACGCCTGTAATCCCAGCACTTGGGAGGCTGATGCAGGAGGATCACGAGTTCAAAGCCAGCCTCAGCAACTTAGCGAGGCCCTAAGTAACTCAGTGAGACCCTGTCTCTAATAAAATACAAAAAATAGGGCTGGGGATGTGGCTCAGTGATGGAGTGCCCCTGGGTTCCATCCCCAGTACACAAAAAAAAAAAAAAAAAAAGTTGGGTTCCATCTGCCTCCTTCTAAAGATCCTCTGTGGGAAATTCACCCAACAAATTCTACTCACAGATCACTGGTCAAAATTTACATAAAAAGCTACAATTAGCCAGAAGGAAAGCTGGGAAATGTAATCATTTAGCTGTGCACATTTTCAGTTTGAAAAATATGGAATCCTATAACTAAAGGAAAAATAAATAGTGGATTAGAAAATGGCAGTTTTTGCTACAAGTCCTTCAAAACTTTATTTCCACACTCCTGGACGTAAATGCTGATCATTAATAGAATGATCTTAGCTAGACTCTTGTTTTTCTTTTATGCCTTCTCTTTTTCTTTTATGTGTCAAAAATCTTACCCAGGCAGGAATCTAAGTGAGAAGGCCTTGTATCCAGTATTGATCATAATCCCAAATGCCATAATCCTGAGTGTTGCAATCCCAGAAGATCAAAACTCCCAAAGTATACAATCCTGAAATCATTATTTTGGTGTTTGTTTTGTGGTGCTGGGGATCGAACCCAGGGCCTTGTGCTTGCAAGGCAAGCACTCTACCAACTGAGCTACATCCCCAGTCCTGAAATCATTATTTTGAAAGATGATAATCCTGAATGTGGAAATCCTGACTGCTGAAATTCCAAAAACCCCAATTTCAACATTGGGGAAAGCTGTATAACAGGATTAGAAACCCAGTTCTGGGAAGTGACTGCAATAACATGACAGTGACAACAAGAACTTGAGCTTAAAAATGCATCCTCTGTCTGCACTGAAATTCCTTCCAGTTGATGAGTGAAGTAAAGCTGTACTTGCTTAAAGGAACTAGTGAAGTTACTGACAAAAACAATTACGTGGCTGGGCGTGGTGGGGGATGTCTGGAATCCCAGTAGCTCCAGAGGCTGAGGCAGGAGGATGGAGTTCAAAGCCAGCCTCAGCAACTTAGCAAGGCCCTAAGCAACTCAGTGAGACCCTGTCTCTAAATAAAATATAAAAAAGGGCTGGGGATGTGGCTCAGTGGTGGAGTACCCCTGGATTTACTTCCCAGTACCAAAAAAAAAAAAAAAATGAAATTGACCAAATTATGTTATGTACATACAAATATGTCACAATGAATCCCACAATTATGCATAATTAAAACAATTTTTAAAAATGATGTGCTCAGTTGGATAAGAAGGCACAGCTGGGCACAGTGGCACATGCCTGTAATCCCAACAACTTGAGAGGCTGAGGCAAGACAATTGAAAATTTGAGGCCAGCCTTGAGACCCTAAGCAACTTAGTGAGACCCTATTTGAAAATAAAAAGGGAATAGAGTTAAGCACTCCTGGGTTTAATCCCCAGTAAAAAGAGGGAGAGAGAGATACAACAGTGTTGCTATTCAATTGCCAGTATTGTTTTTTCTGCCAAATCTATGGTCTGGTGATGGTGCTATGGAATGGATTGAATGACCTCCAACATTGAACTCAACCCTGCCTTGTTCGTGTGGAGTTCAAGTTTATTTGTTTTTGGTACTGGGGATGAAACCTAGGGGGCTGCTTAACCACTTAGCCACATCCCCAGCCCTTTTTGTCTTCAGAAAGGGTCTTGCAAAGTTGCTTGGGCCTTCCTAAATTACTGAGGCTGACCTTGAACCTGCAATCCTCCTGCCTCAACCTCTCTAGAGGCTGGGATTATAGACATGCATCACCAAGCCCAGTTCAGCACAGTTCTAAGAACCACTCTCAAGCGCTACCAAAATCACTCTCAAGAGTGGTCCACAGCACTGAGGACTGACCAGGCATAGGGATCTATGCTGGCTACATCTCTATCTATAGGTGTACACAGGAGGCATGGTCTTGTGTACCACTGAGGTTCTGTGCCCGAGTGTCGTCCACTGGGACTGTATAAAGGCCAGAGCTTTTATGTAACCTGTGTTCCCTCTCAGGCATATCCCAAACTCTACCATCCTGGCCCCAATCACTCCACACCAGTGCCAGCTGATATCTCTGTGACCCTTTAGGTGAGAGTGTCACCAAACCAGGCCTGTTTGTCCCTCTACAGCATGCCTATCACTGAAACGAATACTCCTGAGGTGCACAGGTAGGATGTGACCGGAGACCCCAGCCTCAAATCCACCTCTGATGCCAGGGTTTGGGGATGTCTATGGGATGAAGAAGCAGAGTGATTTCAGGCATGGGGAAAGGAGATTGGAAGGGAAGTAATCTGTGATCTGCACGTGCTTAATCAGTCCTCATGAGGATCTCCATGACGTATGTGTTCAGAAAATGACAGCGTATGCATGAGCTGAGGGCAGTGTCAGCCTCCTGATGTCAAAAGGTCACCTATTGGATACCTGGTAGGCCCAAGTGAAGAGCTGGTGGTTTCCACAAAAATGGCCTTCTAGTCCCTGAAACATAACCTAGGCCAACATCTCCATAACCCATACCTCAGCGGTTTATGCCTGCAATAAAGATAGTGGGAGACTAATAATATATTCCTGTTTTGGAGGATAGCTGTGTAGCCTCCAAAATCAGCAATTTTTTTTTTTTTTTGCAACCGGGGATTGAACTCAGGGGCACTCGGCCACTGAGCCACATCCCCAGCCCTATTTTGTATTTTATTTAGAGACAGGTCTCACTGAGTTGCTTAGGGTCTCGCCAAGTTGCTGAGGCTGGCTTTTGAACTCGCGCGCGATCCTCCTGCCTCCGCCTCCCGAGTCCCTGGGATTATAGGCATGTGCCACCATGCCCAGCTACAAAATCAGCGATTTTAAAGCCAACTAAAAGCAAGTAACTAGGGTGAGTGGGTTCAGAGTCAGAGAAGTAAAAAGTGCACAGGGTTGAGAAGTGTTAATGAGACTAGCCATTTGTGTTTGTTCACTTGTGAATCAGTCAGGGTTCAACAGGAAGAATCAACAGGAAGAACAATTACAAAAGGGGATTTATTAGATTGGCTTACAGGACGAGAAGCTGGATAGTCCACAATGGCCGTCTGCAGCTGGAGAGCTGGAAGAACCAGCAGCGGTGCAGTCCAAGAGGCGGAAGGCCCAGAACAAGAGGGCTCAGCAGTTCTACCCTAGACCAAGACCAAGGCTTCTGGAAACTCCATGGAGAATCACTGGCAGAGTCTGCTTTGTAAGAATGAAGAAGCAAGAGTCTGATATCCTCAGATGATTGAAGCAATGATCAAGAACCCATTCAAGAAGAGAGCCGAGCTTGCATCTGCATCTGCTTCCATTTATAGCATCCAAGCTCCCATCCTATTGGGCAGTGCTGCCCACACTTAGGGAGGGGCTGCACTTCAGTTCACTATCCCACATGCCAATCATTCCTAGACACGCCCTCATTGACACACCCAGAAGCCTCTTAATCTTTGGCATCTCTTAATCCAATCAAGTTGACAATTCAAATTAACCATTACAACTGTCATCAAGGTTAGGATTTTGTTCTACCATGGAGTCTTGGAGGCTGAGGTCTTATTCTTTGGATGATGACTATAAACTCATGGCCCACAAATGACAGAGGTAGGAGACAGGAAGCAAACCTCGGACCAGCAAACTTTCCTTTATTCTGCAGCGAGGTCCATGGATCAGGCATGGGAGGGCCCATATCTGGGTTTGGAGCTGGCCCCCCAGTTGCAGAAGGAGTCTGGGTTTTTTGGTTTCATTGGAGACTGCTGTTTGGACAGTCAGGGGCTAGTTGTACAGGTGAAAACTTTAACTTAGGAAGGTAGTTGTAAAAGGGTTGAAACATCATTATCTGGGGAAATAGGAGTCCAGATTCCGAGGGAGGAGCACTCAAATCTGATATTGTTTTACTTTCTCTGAGATCCATTGTTTCCCAAGGTTTCGATATTCACTGTGCCTCCACTTGGTACTAATTTGCAATGGGGGAAGGTCAAAGTTCAGGTCCCAGCATTCAGTATCCACCCCTTTCCTTTAGGGCCAACGTTCTTAGGAAAGGATTTACTGGGAGAGGTTTAATGTTTGGCCAATTTCCTCTCCCTCCTCCTCAGCCACATTCTCCCTCCTTTTTTCTTGGGGAGCTGTCTTATAGGAATTTTATTTTCCATAATCCTTCAATGACATTCCTGTGAATGGCTCTCAGGTCCTCAAGAGAAGCTTCTGAGCTGTGAAAGATATGTATTTACAATTATAAGTCTTTGTTTAGTAAATGCCCAGAGGGTGGTTGTGGGCTATCAGGCAAAGACTCAATTTTAAGAAATTGATAAAATCACGTCAAGTAAGACTGTAAGTGTTCCCATGCTGAGTATCCATTAAATAAAAATCACAGGAGGGTATTGCTTTAAACTGAGTCCCTGTGCTGGGCCAACAAGGCTGAAAATCAAAATGGAACAACCTTTACTGAAATTCTAAGTCACCAAACTGAAACACTGTTTATCTGAACTGCTAGGAAATCAGGATCAGAGAGAAACCAGCCACATTTCCCAAGCAGACTAGTTTCAACTGGCATGATAATGAAGTTCCCTCTGCCTTAATCTTTACTCCACAAAATTAGTCTGATGTTAACCAGCCATTTATTTTTCTATTGTTTTGTCTCCATGTCTTGCTTTCCAAGGAAAGTAACTTTGAAATGACCAATCCATTTTTCGTTTCTACTTTCTTCAATTTTTCACTCTCTTTATATACAACCTCCTTTGTTCAATCTATAGAAATACTTAATTCTGTTTTGAATGAAATGTTGCCCAATTCTAGAATCAAAAATAAAACCAATCAAGATTTCAATTGTGATTTTGTTCTTTGACAGACACTGATTAATTAATTTAATTAGTTAATTTTTGGAACTGGGAATTGACCCCAGAAGTACTCTACCACTGAACTACTGAACTACATTCCCAGACTTTTTTTTCTGGTGGGGATAACCAGGAATTTAAATCAGGGGCACTCAGCCAACTGAGCCACATCCCCAGCTCTGTTTTGCATTTTCTTTAGAGACAGGGTCTCACTGAGTTGCTTAGTGCCTCACTCTTGCTGAGGCTGGCTTTGAACTCAGAGTCCTCCTACCTCAGCCTCCCGTGGCGCTGAGATTACAAGTGTGCATCACTGTGCCCAGCTATGGACAGACATTAATTTAGTTTATGAAGGTGTTACTGCATAAAAGTCTAGGTCTGCTCACATGGCAGAAGCCAATTAGTCAAAAGGCAAATCGGTAGTAGCTTTCTATGAATAGCAAGCTGAATGAAAGATGGCAGGCTAAAGGACCATCTTGACTTACATAGAGAGCCATTTTCTTGGGCAAGATGTCCTGGGCCCTATTTGGGTAGTTGCTATGTCCCTGGTCCTGAGATAGGACTGTGGGGATACAGTAGGAAGAAAAATAAACTGAGTCTCAGAAGAGAACTGCCAAAAATGACATATTGGAATGCTGGAAATTCCATGAACTGTTGAAATGTGGGAAATGCCCAGAACCACTGAAATGCAAAACAAGCAACTGTGAGCAGCCCAGCCCACATCCTTGCTTCCATTTTCTTGACCCAAGAAAGGGGTGTGGTGTGAGGAAATTGTGCCAGCCACAGGGAAAACTGGCGTGAAATCATGTCTCCACCTCCAGCTCAGCCTCCAGCTCAGCCTCTAGCTCAGCCCCTAGCTGCTGTCTCTCTGTGAATAGTCCAACCTCAGACCAAGGCATTGCTCCTCACTCTGGAGACAGCCTATACTCGCTCCCTTTCTCTTCGAGGGTGTGACCCTCTGCCTTCCTAAACACATCCCTGCTTGTGCCTTCCTCTGATGAACCTGACTGCCGTCAGAAACAGGCTGACACCCCATCTGGGCTTCGCTAGTCCCTCTCTAGCTTTCCTCCCTCACCTCTACCCATCCGATGCCAGTAGCACTGACCCATCTCCAGGGTGAAAGCAGAAATGTCTCCAAGAATTGCTAAATGTCCCCTGGGGACCAAACCACTCCTGGTTGGGAACGGCTGTCACAGAGGTGCAACTGTTACAAAGCATGAAGTCAAGTGGGTGAGTCAGCAGAGGGTGCCGGACGTGAAGGCCAAGTTGAGTAAGATCAGAGGCCACAGAGGGTTCAGAGGGTCAGGGAGTCCGGGCTGCATCCTAAGGCCCAGATGGTGGTGCACTGAGCACAGGGCGCCCGTTGTATTTGATGGTCCCCTAATGGAGTTCTTTCACCTCGGCTTCACTCAGTCGCGGGGGTAAGGGCGCAGTGCCGATGCCAGGCACCGGGAACCGGTGAATAAACAGTCGAGTTGCGAGCTCTTTGTTAGTTCGTTTATTTTGGGAATGTTTCGTCCTTAAGTAGATAGTCACAGTTTATTACTTGTTTACACTCATGCTAATCAGGGTTTGGAACGGTGCCCAATCAGGTAACATCCAGGTATGCAAAGTAAGCATTGTACCTCGTCCAATCACGTTTCCACTAATGTCTACCTGTGTCTGTACTCGGGGTCCAATCTGGACCCCCTAAGGTTACCCTGGCAACAGGTATGCTAATTATGGGGAAGTGGTCAGCTCCACTGGCCTGCTCCAGCGGAAAGCTCCTTCCTGCAGGTTTTCCTGTCAGGCATGCATGAATGTAGGTCTCCCTGACACATTCGAGGCATTCACTGCTGCCAGCCAAGTGCCAGGGGCTTCTCCCACAGTACCCCAGCTCCCCTGGGTTCAAGTCTTCTCAGTCTCAAAACAGCCATGGCCTGAAGCTTGGTTTGAGGAGCTTACAATTAGCAAGAAGATAAATAACCTCTATGGGAGAATGAACAATTACAAAGAAAGAATGGTTGGTTAAAACCAATAAATTATAGCAAAGTTAAGTTGAATGATGATATCAATCTTGGAAAGAATTGGGGTACCTGCAAAAAATTAGAAAATAAAAAGACATAGAAGCCGGGCGTGGTGGCGCACGCCTGTAATCCAAGCGACTTGGGAGGCTGAGTCAGGAGGATCGCGAGTTCAAAGCCAGCCTCAGCAACTTAGCGAGGCCCTTAGCAACTCAGTGAGACCCTGTCTCTAAATAAAATACAAAATAGGACTGGGGATGTGACTCAGTGGCCGAGTGTCCCTGAGTTCAATCCCTGGTTCAAAAAAAAAAAAAAAGAAAAGAAAAGAAAAAGAAATAGGCCTGCCACGACCGCATTACTTGGCTTCCTGCCCATGAGAAGTGCTTCTAAGGAGAACAAGTTTATTTTGGCCCTCAGCTCAGATGTTTTGGTCGATGGCCGGTTGGCCTGTTGTTTTTAGGCCTGTGGAGAGGAAGAACATCATGGTAGGAGTGTGTGACCCCCTCCTGGCAGTCAGGAAGCACAGAGAGAAACAGGAGGAGGCTGGGGTACCAAGGCCTGCCCCCAGCGACCTGGCTTTCTTCCAGGAGGCCCCCAGGAGCACCTTGGGCTAGGTAACCAGCCCTTAACACATGGGCCTTTGGGGACATTTAAGAACCAGACTATGCCAGGTGGGTGGCCACCCCTGTAATCCCAGGAACTCAGGAAGCTGGGGCAGGAGGGTCTCAAATTCAAGACCATCTTGGGCAATTTAGTGAGATCCTGTCTAAAAATTTAAAAAAAGAAGGGGGGGAGGAGTGGGGTATAGCTCGGTGGTGATATCTCTTATGCACCGGCTCGGGGTCCCATCTCCAGAACACACACTGAAAAGTTCAAAGAATGATATGATATCAAACCAGATAAGAAAGATCATTAACATTTTTTTCTTTCTTTTTTTGGGTGTGTGTGTGTGTGTGTGTGTGTGTGTGTGTGTGTGTTAGTAGTGGGGATTGAACACAGGGGGCGCTCTACCACTGAGCTATACTCTCAATTTTTTTTTTTTTTTTTTTGAGACAGGGTTTTGCTAAATTGTGAAACTAGCCTTGGATTTGTGATCCTCCTGCTTTAGCCTCCCAAGTTGCTGGGATTGCAGGCCTGCCCCACTGTGCCCCACAGGTGTGCCTCGTTTGTATAACTGAGGTTGTTCCCAGGTTGTATATATAGGAGTAACCTATGCATGCACCTACACACCAACTCATCTGGCACAAGGTCAGGAATGGCCTGAAGACATTCAAGTGAGCACTTGACTCTTTCCAAAAGTCAAGGCTGAGGCCACATAGTAAATTTTTGAAAAATAGGTCAAAACAAAATCATGCCAAGTTTCATCCCTGAAATACTTACTGAACATACGTTTTTTTCTCTCTGCCTTCTAGTAAGATTCCTACATAGGAATCTGTCCTGCCATTTGTCCCTGCTGTCTTGCTCCTTTGCTATTGACAGCACCTGAGGCTCCCAAATCCTCGAGGGGCTGGACCCCCATCTCTAGGTCCTGGACTTCTTCCTAAGGTCTGCCTTGGAACGTGACCAGCTGGTACCCGGGCAGCTCTGCTCCCGTGCTGCCCTGCCGTGTCCTGCTAGGACAATGGTCCTCTCCAAACCTTAGTTGGCCTGGAACTCACCTAGGTTTTCCATGGCTTCTGGACGTGGCCTTAGGCAGCCTGGTTTCCGTCGTTAAGGAGACTCTGTGCCCCTCGTTATTTCCACACAGCCCCCTTAGCTTGCCTCCTGTTCCAACTTGTCTACACTACTCAAACTTACTGGGTCATCTGGCTCTATTAAGCATTTTCTCCCTCTTATTTCTTTCCCAGGGAACAAGGACAAAACCCACATCCCCTGTGTCCAAGTTTCCTCCTATAAAGAAAGAGGCTTGTTGTTTAGTTCAAGAGTATATGGGCAAAAACTGGGCATGGTGGTGCATGCCTGTAATCCCAGGAGGCTGAGGCAGGAGGATCACAAGTTTGAAGCCAGCCTCAGCAATTTAGGGAGACCCTGAGCAACTTAGTCTAAAAATAAAAGATAAAAGGGGCTAGGGATGTGGCTCAATGGTTAAGGATCCAGGGTTAAGTGGTTAAGGGTTCAATCCCTGGCACCAAAGAAAAGAAAAAGCTCCAAATAGGGAGCTTTTCAGAACATCAGTCTAATGAGATGAAACGTACTTTGTCACATTTTTTTTTTTTTGAACCAGGGATTGAACTCAGGGACACTTGGCCACTGAGCCACATCCCCAGCCCTATTTTGTATTTTATTTAGAGACAGGGTCTCACTGAGTTGCTTAGGGCCTCGCTAAATTGCTGAGGCTGGCTTTGAACTCGCGATCCTCCTGACTCAGCCTCCCAAATCGCTTGGATTACAGGTGTGCGCCACCACGCCTGGCTACTTTGTCACATTCTATGAAGTAGCCTTAACATTGTGTTGCTGGAGGGTTGTTTTTGCACACGTCCCTATGGAAAACCCAGTCCTGCATGTTCAAGAGTGGGCTCTGGCGGACGCGGTGGCACACGCCTGTAATCCCAGAGCCTCAGGAGGCTGAGGCAAGAGGATGGAGATTTCAAATCCAGCCTCAGCAACAGCGAGGTGCTAAGCAACTCAGTGAGACCCTGCCTCTAAATAAAATACAAAATAGGGCTGGGGATGAGGCTCGGTGGTCCAGTGCCCCTGAGTTTAATCCCCGGTACCCCCCAAAAAAGAATGGGCTCTGGAATCCCCCGTCTCCACCAGAGTTCAGCTTTGCCACCTCTTATCTGTGCTGTCACATGCCTCTGCTCTCCCATCTGCCGAATGGGACTAATACCAGCCTTACTTCCCTGGAGGTCGGGAAGGGAGGACCGATGACCCCCATCCGCCGCCCTCCTGCTGCCTCTGCACTGCCCCGCTGCTTCTTCCTCTCCAGAAACCCAGCGGCTTCAGCGTTCCGTCGCCCCCACTGGATGAGGCGCCTCGCGCTGCCTTTTTCCTCGCGAGAGGGACGAGCGAGGCTTTGGTCGGAATCAGCCTTCCCGCTCCTCCGGGCGTCACGGTCGCGCTCTAGCTTTCCTCCCTGGGGCCTGAGAGCCCGCGGCCCGGAGCGCGGCGCCCAGGTGTTCTGCTTCCCCTCGCCGCCAGGCGGCGCTGTTTCCCGCGCTGGGTCCAGAGGTGCACCGAACCCTGACCCATGTGCCCGGGTTGCGGGTACCTGTGCCCATGTACCTGGTGTCTCGCTCGATGAGCCACCGCATCTCACTGTCCTTCGCACAGGCCTTTGCTGGAGTGGGCGGGGGTGGCCACGGTTCTCCTCCAGTATCTAGTGAGAGCAGAGCAGTTATTGTCTAAAGTGTTCAGTCTGGCAAGGGCACCCCTTCCTGGTAAAGAGAAGTGGGTTTTGTCGTTGTTGTTATTGTTGTTGTTGGGGGGGGGGGGTTGGGGGCTGGGGGAGTTGCGGATTTGGGGGTCTGTGCTTGCTGGTATTTCCAGATTTCCAGGTGCTGGGCATCCCACCCCCGTGCCAGTCCTTGGCTCCGGAGTCCTCAGCCAGTTTGCCCCCCTCTCTTCCAGTCTTCTGATGCTTATTTCATATACAAAGCCCAGTTTTAGTTGTCTCAGTGAGAGGAACGTGGAAATTATGCCCACTCCATTTTCCCAAGCATGGGAAACCTCCAGTCTTGTATTTGAGAAGGGCTTGCTCAAGTGTGGAGGATGGCTCTGATGGGGAGCGAGGGGCGAGAGGCTCAGCTAGGAAGTTACTGCATCAGTCCTGAGATAAGATGAGGATCTGGATGTGGCCAGTGCAGCGGGTCAGAGATAAGAATGGGGCAAACAGAGGAGGCTAATACAGGCAGAAAAGAGAAATGAAAATAAGTCACATTTTTTCCATCATGAAGCACCATGTCCAACATTCCTATCATGACAGACAGGTTAACAGGAGAAAAGCAAAACTTATTTTTGGGCTGAGAATTGAACCCAGGGTCTCATGCACACTGAGCACACATTCTACCACTGAGCTACACCCTCCAACCCCATAAAAATTATAAAAACTATAAAACTCAAAGGTACAGCTATAAAACTCAAAGGTGCCACTATCTGGTTTTCACAGTGTAAAGGAAAGGGAGCTTATAGGCAATTTTTGAAAAGTAGTGCGTAACTTCTAGAAGAAATGAGCTCTGAGAATACACAATGACCTGGGGCAAAGTCCCTCTGGGCTCTGGGTGTGGCATTTGCTCTTAGGTCTCTTCCTTTGTGATATGCCTTGGGTCTTTCTCAGCTCATGAAATTTCAGGAAGAAGACTGAGGACAATCATGTTCCTCTTTGGTGGATCTGGTCTTTGGGTAGAGAAGGGAACTTCAGGGATCCCTCCCCCATGCTTTGGAAGAAAAAGACAAAGAGGATAAAGAGACACAGGCGGGGGAAGAGCAGAGAGACCTTGATTAGAGTCTATTTCTCTAGATCAGCAAAGTTCCACACCTCCGGGGACAGTTTTCTGAGCCCAGTATTCCTGATAGGTATCTGTAGCAGGTGGTCAGTATGGTCAATAGTAGAATGATTGCCCAAAGTTCAGTGCTCTTCTCTGTCAAAAGTACAGATTTGCAATTTGTCAAGGGTACAATTGCAATTTGTCAACAAGCACCTATTTTTTTATTTTACTAGTTTACTGTCTTCTGAGCTTGTGGGTCTTCAATTGGTGATAAACAGAACTGTCCTTTTCAAAAATTAGAAAATACTTCACTGCGTGTTGAAACAGACAAGATCTTATCTGTTCTATCCATACAGTTAAACAGAATTAGCAAGAACATGAGGCGAAGGGAATAGTATTCGGGAAAGTTCTGAAAATGAAATCCTCCAAGACTCATTGTAAATGTGGCTAGGTCTTTGTCTTACAGAAGCTTCGTTTTCTGTGAGTGAACAGTGAATTTTTTTTTTCATCATACTGATAAAACAATAAGAGCTGCTAAACAATAAAGCAATATGTCTCAGAACCTCTCAGAGATGGGGCCCAGCTTTATTGGCACTTCCCCCATTATCTTTACCTTGTGTATGACATTAATTCCCTTCCTCTGTGTGTAAGTTAAAATGTATTTGGCTGTGGGTAACAGGCATCCTGATGGGCTGTGATTTTAAATATAAGGATATTTGTTTTACTTAATAAAAAAACCAACAAGCCGGGTGCAGTAGCGCACACCTGTAATCCCAGTGGCCCAGGAGGCTGAGGCAGGAGGACCTCGAGTTCAAAGCTAGCCTCAGCAATTTAGCGAGGCTCTAAGCAACTCAGTGAGACCCTGTCTCTAAATAAAATACAATAAAGGGCTGGGGATGTGGCTCAGTGGTCGAGTGCCCCTGAGTTCAATCCCTAGTACCCCCTCCAAAAAAAGAGTAAAAACACCAACAACTCCTAATCTCCAAGTGAGCAGTCCCAGGTGAGTTAAGAAGTTTAACATCATCCAGGATCCAGGGACTATTTTATTTTTTGGTAGCAGAGACTGAACCCAGGCATGCTTTACCACCAGGTCTGGCTAAGTGGTGGAGGCTGGCCTCTCATTCTCTTCCTGCCTCAGCCTCCTGAGTTACTGGGATTTCAGGTTGCAGCATTCTGAGCAGCCTGCTCTGGTTTCGCAGCCTATTGCCTCGGGGTTGTGGGCTGCTCTGTAAGTGCAAGCAGCCCTGAATTGAGAGAAGAAGGAAGGACCAGGGAAACACTGCTTCTCCTTAGTGCCTCTCTTCCTCCTCAGGGAGGAAACTCTTTCTCAGAAGCCCAGGGAGACTTCCTTTGGTTCCAGCCAGAACTTTCAACTCTGATTGCAAGAAGAGTGAGCATCACTGTTTGGTTCAAAAAGATCATGAAGCCGGGCGTGGTGGCGCACGCCTGTAATCCAAGTGACTCGGGAGGCTGAGTCAGGAGGATCACAAGTTCAAAGCCAGCCTCAGCAACTTAGCGAGGCCCTAAGCAACTCAGTGAGACTCTGTCTCTAAATAAAATACAAAATAGGGCTGGGGATGTGGCTCAGTGGCCGAGTGTCCCTGAGTTCAATCCCTAGTTCAAAAAAATTAATTAATTAATTAATTAACTAATTAAAAACAAAAAAAGGCATCATCAGCAAGAAGAGGCAGACACCTTCCTGCAGCGTGTGCCGTGGTCCCCTAGCAAAAGTGGGAAGGAGGTCAGCAGTGCTCAGTCATCCTGCACACTGAGCTCTTTTGAGAAGGCTGCTATTCTTTGCACTGACTGAATGACACAGAAACACATTCCAGAGATGAGGACGGGGAGTCACTTCCAAAGGTGCCTTTATCTTTCCTAATGAGGGATCCATCCCCTGTGATCGGATGCTGTAGTGTGCACCTGGAATGTTACCCAAAGGTCCAGGTGTTGAGAGCTGAGTCTTAACTGATGGTGCAACTGGGAGGAGGTGGAGTCTTTAGGAGGTGGGGCCTAGTATGAGCAAGCCAGGTTATTGGAACTGAGCCCTTGAAGGGAACATCGGGACCCCAGCCTCTTCTCCCTCTCCCCTCCTCTCTCCTCTCTCCTCTCTCCTCTCTCCTCTCT
>JAJEJO010001127.1:513387-525556 GCA_020662805.1 Glaucomys volans | reverse complement strand
AAAAAAAAAAAAAAAAAAAAAAAAAAAAAAAAAAAAAAAAATTCTGGAGCATATTATAATTCCAGGAAATAGGTAAGCATCTAAAATGTCAGGTTGCAGTAAAAATTCTGAAGAAAAATGAAAGTTGATAGAAGGGATAGCACAAACTGGATATGTAGTATTTTGAGTGAGGTGGGAAGCCTTTAGATTTTTTGCACCCCCCCCCATTCCCTCCCCCCAATCTGCCAAAATGGGAATTGTTCCAAGGGCCTTGTGAATGTTAAGCTCTTAGGAACTCTACCACTGAGCCACCCTCTATTCTCCCCACTTTTTTCCTATTTTAAAGTACTGGGGATCCATCGCAGGGCCTTGTGCTCACACACTAAGCTATATTCTCAGCCCTTTTTAAACTTTATTTTGAGACAGAGTCTTACTAAACTGCCCAGGATGACCTCAAACTTGTGATTCTCTTGCCTCAGGCTCCTGGGTTGCTGGGATTATAAATGTGTGCTACCTCAGCCTGAATTATACATGTTTAGTATTTGTGTATGTGTCTACATGTCACTATTCTGGTTAAATCCTAAAAGCTTCCCATCGGCCTTGGTAACTTAGGGAAACCCTGAAAGGGTGGGTGCAGTGGGGCATGCCTTTTATCCTAGATGCTTAGGAGATTGAAGCAGGAGGATCAGAAGTTCAAGGCCAGCCAAATAAATGGATAAATAAATAATATGTACAGTTCAAATCATTTAAATTGTAGTTGATTTTTTTAATTAAAGAGGTTGTTTATATTTATTTACTATATTTTTCTCTGAACAAATATGAAATTACCAGGATGTGCCTGGCTTGATTTCTGTTATGAAATTTTGTAGTCTAGTGAAGACATTTTAATCATGCTAAAATAGAAACACTTAGACCTTTGTGCAGATAAACATGGTGAGGGTTTCCTCAATGATTGGAATGAATGACTGCTATCAGATTAGGATAGTCACTAAGCAACTTTCTATAACTGCAGCATAGTTTATAAACGGGGCAACAAGGGCTGTAAAGTAGTTAGTGACCATTTAAAAAAAATAGAAAAACATATACTTTATATTATGGAAATATGGTCATGATTTCATAGGACAGAAAAACTTGATTAAAAAAAAACAAAGTGTAGAACCAGGCAAGGGGGTATGCACCTGTAGTCTCTGGAAAGTTTATGCCTCCACCCCCTTTCTGGTGCTGGAGATCCAACCCAGTGCCTCGCTCATTCTAGGCAAGCACTCTACCACTGAGTTACACCCCAAACCTCATATGAAGATTTCTACAGAGGGAAGAATGAAGTCAGAAATTTATGATATAACCAGTGTGTGATTTTTCTTTCCCTAAAACATTGATTTCTGAAAAACAGGGTTTAATGATGGTATGATTAGAATATCTTGATGTATAAAGTTGGGATTTTGTGTGTAAATGGTACTTTTGAGGAATTTCAGATATTCACTAAGAAATTAAGTACCTTTTAAAAATTCAACTAAACATATAAATTCTTTGGTTACATTTCTAGTATTTTAGAATTGTAAGTATGTAGTAAGTAAAATAAACTGGAGGAAAAAACTTTAAAATTTAAGGGCACAGTCATGAACATGCTGTTATAAATAATGCTGAGGAATAACAAAATTAGCTTGTCTCCTGGTTAAATTTGAATGTTAGGAAGTAGCAAAAGTGTTTGCAATATGAGCTAATTTCTTAATTTGTATACATTATATGTCAGATACAATTAAGGTGTTTGTTAATGGTACTGGGCCGGGTGCAGTGGTGCACGCCTATAATCCCAGCATTTGGGAGGCTGAGGCAGGAGGATCCCGAGTTCAAAGTCAGCCCTCAGCAATTTATTGAGGCCCTAAACAACTCAGTGAGACCCTGTCTCTAAATAAAATACAAAATAGGGCTGGGGATGTGGCTCAGTGGTGGAGTGCCCTGGGGTTCAATCCCCAGGATCAAAAAAAAAAAAGGTACTGGAAGCTGGGCTTACACCCCTGTAATCCCAGCAGTTTGGGAGACTGAGGCAGTAGGATCACAAGTTCAAGGGCTGGGGACGTGGCTCAGTGGTTGAGTGCCTCTGAGTTAAATCCTTGGTACCACCAAAAAAAAGAAAAAATTGTATTGGAACCCCAAACAGATTCAGATATTTTAATGCTTATAGAATGTCCATATGAACGTTTTGTCAGCTTAAGCTATTCTATCCCATAAACTTTTTTCCAGCCTTGTATTTTAAGACATTATTTAAAGTATGTTTGTTATACATTTCTTTCTCTCCTTCCCCTTCAGTTTCTTTTTTAGTGTGTGAATTGGTGGCCTAATAAGTAATAACTGCTATTGGCATCATTTTAAAAGACAGCACATGATACAGTGGTTCTCCACATTAATTCATTATTTATCTTTAAGGCAATGTTGTTGAGTGAATTTTGTATAAATATATGTAAAGAAGCTATTTTTGTTTGTTTGTTTGTTTTTGCGGTGCTGGGGATTGAACCCAGGGCCTTGTGCTTGCAAGGCAAGCACTCTACCAACTGAGCTATATCTCCAGCCCCAACTGAGCTATATCCCCAGTCCTAACTGAGCTATATCCCCAGCCCAAGAAGCTATTTTTGAGGTACAGATTATTCTGTGGCATACAATTAGTGTAGAAATACTTTCATTGAGTAAGAACATGTATTTGAAAATACAAATATATATTGAGAGAGCAGGTGCATGTGGCATAGGAAAGTAGTGAATTATAATACTATGATAGATTCTACCTTGCTGTGTAACGTAATTCTGCAAAAGGAAAGGCTTAGAAACTGGTCCTACCTGTCCTCTATTCCTTCAGCAACATGTTTAGGTGACTGTGGGAGATCAGTGTCTAATTTGAGCAGTTACCACTTCTGCTTTTATAGTGGGGTTGTGAGATCGAAATTCAAAGTTGTATTTCTCTTGATCCTTTTTCTCAACATCAAAAGGATTCCTTTGTTATAGGAAATTTTTAAAAATTACCTAATAACCATGATAATGGAGATAATAATGAAGAGCATTAACAAAGAGCAAACTTGGGTCTAGGGTATACAGGAATTCTAATATCTTTGCACCTTTTTTGTAAATTAAAACTATTCTAAAATAAAAGGTTTACTTAAATTAAAAAATGCTAATGATGTAACCATAACTTAGTTTACTACTAAATTGCTTGGAAAGAGTCAGTATTTTTGTTCTGCCTTAATTGGAAGATCAGTTGAACCTCTTTTCTCCAATCTTTTTTTTTCCCCTAGGATTCAAGATGACCAACGAAGAACCTCTTCCAAAAAAGGTATGTTTTCTCAGCAGTTTTTAAGCACCTTTTTTTTTTTTTTTTTTGGTGGTAGTGCTGAGGATTAAACCTAGGGTCTTGTGCTTGCAAGGCAAGCACTCTACTAACTGAGCTATATCCCCAGCCCAGCACTTCTTTTTTTAATAATAGAGTTTAAAGTACTGTTCTGTATTGTTTGCTTAATTTTTTTACTCCCTTTCCTTTATAACAGTAACAGCATCTGGGAGTGGGGGAACACAATGTGTTGGCTATTATATCTTACATACACTCTGTATTTAGAATATTTGTAGCTTTTGGAAAACATTATCATGATGAATATTTCCACCTTTCTTTGTCTCACTATATGTATGTGTATGTATATGTGCTTAATAAGTAGTAACTGCTGTACAGCATTATATAGTGGTTCTCCACTATAGTTCATTATTTATCTTTAATGCAACATGGTTAAGTTACATACATACACAATGTCAGAAAAAGATTCCTTCACAAGTTCCTGTATTATTCCTTTTTCCTAATTTAAATCCCTATTATATTTGAAAATTACTTATTTTTTTAAGATTATAACTATCTAGTTCTTCTCCCTCTGAAGTTGTTTTCTAACCTCATTTTTTCCCTGTTCTATATCCCTACTTTAATTGAATTTAGTCAGTATACTTATATTCTGTAAACATACACACACAATGAGTGTTACAAAAGAGTAACATAGTTTCTAGGAGGAATTTATGATTCAGTTGGAAAAGTAGGATATTTGGGTATTAAACAGTTAATACTTTAAGTGTGCAATTTAGGTAATGTGTCATAGAAATTTCTATCCTATGTTACAATCACATTATTCCACAAAATGAGTAAAGAATTATACTGTTTTACTTGTTTTGGCGGGGGGAGGGGGTTGGAGGGGTACCAGTCATTGAACTCAGGGACATTGAACCACTGAGCAATATCCCCAGCCCTTTTTTATATTTTATTTAGAGACAGGGTTTCACTGAGTTGCTTAGGGTCTTGCTAAGTTGCTGAGGCTGACTTTGAACACGTGATCCTCCTGCCTCAGCCTCCTGAGCTGCTGGGATTATAGGCATGCATCACTGCCCGGGGCAAGAATTATACTGTTTAGAAATGTGAGAATTACTGTGGGTTTCCTCAAGTAGTCTTTTCATATTCTGGTCTAATGTTTCCTAATGTTTCCCCCTTCCGTTTGATAATACTGTGATGTAACTAATTAATACTACAAGATGAAATTTGTTTCCCCACTTTTTTTTTTTTTAAAGTGTTGGGGGATTCAACCCAGGTCCTTCCACATGTTAGGCAGGCATTCTACCACTGAGCTACATCCCCGGCCCTTTTGTTTTTTGTTTTGAGACAGGCTCTAAGTTGCCCAGGCTGGCCTCGAACTCTCAATCTTCTTCCCCCCCCCCCGCCCCCAGTAGCTGGGAGTACAGGCATATGCTACCATGACTGCCTAGAAACATTTTTTAAACTATCTTATAAGGGAAGCTGGGTGTGGTGGCTCATGCCTGTAATCCAGACACTCAGAAGGCTGAGGCAGGAGAATTGCAAGTTCAAGGCTAGCCTGGGCAATTTTGTGAGACCCTGTCTCAAAAAAAGGAAATAAAAAGGGCTGAGAATGTAACTCAGGGGTAGATCACTCCTGGGTTTGATCCCTAGTACCACTGGTGGTGGGGGATGCATAAGGGAAACTAATAGAATCTGAATTTTATACTAAATATGGATAATACCTTACCTTTGCAGTCTTCCTTTGGTATAGGGAAATCACTTAATATTTCTAATTTATGAAGAAATTTTTTATTTAATGGAGTTTATTCAGATTTCAGCAGTTATACATGTGCAGTGTATGTGTATAACTATGCAGTTTTATCATGTAACTTTATGTAACCATCCCCTATCTAGATAGGTATCTGAACCATCACCCTGAGACTGTTAATGTTATTCCTTTGTAGCCACATGCACTTCTTCCCTCCAGCCCTAACACCCACCACCCCAAAAACTCTTAATCTGCTTTTCATTTCTATAATTTATTTCACAGTGTTATACAAAGGAAATCATGCAGTACTTATTTTGAGATTTTTTTTCGCTTGACATAATTTTCCTAGGATTTATTCAAGTTGTTTCTTGTATCTGTTTTTGTTTGTTTGTATATTTCTGAACTGTATTCCATAGTGTGATGTATCATAGATTTTATAAACATTTACCTGTTGAAAAACATTTGAGTAGTTTCCAGCTTGGATCTTTTACAAAGCTGCTGTGAACATTGGTTTTAATTTCTTTGGGATACATGCTTAAGAGTGCAACTGCAGAGTTATAGGGCAAATCTGTGTTTAGTTTTTGTTGTTGTCTTTATTGTTTTTTCATTTTTAGTTTTAAAAGGAACTGCGGGTTATGCACGCCTGTAATCCCAGCTACTTAGGAGGATAATGCAGGAGAATTGCAAGTTCAAGGCCATCCTGGGCAATTTAGCCAGGATCATGTCTCAAAATGAAAATGAAAAAAAGAGTACTTGTTTAAAAAAAAAAAATACTTGTTTATGGTGTGTGAGGCCCTGGGTTTGATCCTAGTACTGCACAGAAAAAGAAAAAACAGAACCAGCTATTTTCAGAGTGGGTAATACCATTTTGCTTGCCTTTTTTGTACCAGGGATCGGACCCACTGACGTTTGAACCACTGAGTCATATCCCCAGCCCATTTTTTAGTTTTTATTTTGAGACAGAGCCTTGCTAAGTTGCTGAGGCTGACTTTGAACTTGCTGTCCTCTTTCCTCAGCCTCCCCAGCTGCTATGATTACAGCCATACTTCACTATACCTGTCCCATTTTGTCTTCTCACCATCAATGTATGAAAGTTCAATTTCTCCAAATCTTCACCAGCAATTGTTACTACTTGTTTTTTTAAAGTCATTTTAATCTGTGTAGTGATACCTCATTGGAATTTTAATTTGCATTTCCGTAATGATGATGCACATTAAGGTACAAAACAGTGCTGGGCACAGTGGCCCACACCTTTAATCCCTATGATTTGAGTGTCTGAGGCAGGAAGATTGCAAGTTAAAGACCATCCTCAGTAATTTAGCAAGTCCCTAAGCAATTTAGCAAGACCCTGTCTCAAATATAAAGGGCTGGGGATGAAGCTCAGTGGTAAAGCACTCTTGGGTTCAATCCCCAGTACCTCCACCCCCAAAAAAGATACCAGATAGTTTGCCTTTTTAAAACTACTATACTTTTAAAAATACAGTAATAACTACTGAGCATATGTCTTAAACTCGAGAGATGTTTCACAGGTCTCAGAATGGAGCTTCTTTTGGGAACCGCTTTGTGTATCTTCAGGAAGAGCAGCACTCAGTTCATTTTTTTAAATTCTCTTTACAGGTTCGACTCAGTGAAACAGACTTCAAAGTTATGGCACGAGATGAGTTAATTCTAAGGTAAAGTGTTCTTAAAGCCTTTCTTTAAAATATTGGATGTTCATTCTATACTGTAATGTTTATCCTTATGGCAAATATTACTTTGTTTTTAAAGTTAACACATCTTTAAGTCATTTGATGTCTTTTTGAATCTATTTACTGTGGCCTGTTTCTTCATTATATGAAAACTGAGTTACAGCATTAGCTTGGGTAACTTACAAACAATTTGAATTTTTTTTTTTTCTTGTAGAGGTAAAATGTTCAAAGTTGTTACTTAAGACACATTTGTACTTTATATATATATAACTTACTGTAAGGAAAGACCCTGTTCTAATTTTGAGTTTAACAAATTAGTAGATTTGTTTTGATATAGTTTTTCTTACTGTATATATAATTGAAAAAATTGTCCTAAAAAATGACTTTCAGTTATGGAAGGAATGCATTATTTACTAATCATGGGAAATTAGTCTTCCTTCTAGGGTTGACCTTGGCCCAGTTCATTTAACAATGTCCAAAGGGGTTGGATTAAATTGTTTTTGAAGCTCACTTCCAGTTCTGAATTTCTGTGGTTTCTTTATAAATGTTTTACCAAAGGAAATTATCAAGTCTGATATTATAGTATTTAAATGTAAGGAATCACAAAATGGATATTTTGTGTTTTATTTTATTTATTTATTTTTTCTAAAGACCTGACTTTTTTTTAATATTCTTTTAGTTGTCAATGGACCTTTATTTGTTTACATGTGGTGCTGAGGATTGAACCCAGGGCCTCACACATGCTAGGCAAGCGCTCTACCACTGATCCACAACCCCAGCCCTATTTTGTGTTTTATAACTTAAGTATATTCTTTTTGTAAATTATTACTGTGGTTGACAAGTTTTTGACTTGATGACCTTTTAAAAAGTGAGTATTTTTCAGGGCAGCCACTGGAACTGGAAAGTCATTGAACTCTGCTTTCCCTAGAAATTTCAAGGATTTTTTTTTTCTTAATTTTTTTTTTTTAGTTGTCAATGAATCTTTTATTTTATTTATTTATATGGGGTACTGAGGGGCTGGGGATATAGCTCAGTTGGTAGAGTGCTTGCCTTGCAAACACAAGGTCCTGGGTTCAATCCCCAGCACTGCAAAAAAAAAAAAAAAAAAAAAAAAAATTAAAATTTATATATATACACACACACATGCACACACACACACACACACACACACCTATATATATGTGTGTGTGTGTGTGTGTGTGTTGCTGAGAATCGAACCCAGGACCTCACACATGCCAGGCAAACGCTCTACCACTGAGTCACAACACCAACCCCACAAGGAATTTTTGTTTCAAGAAGTAAGCAAGTATAACAGCCTGAAAGCAAGGAAGAGAAAAGATCTTTTTTGTGTTAAGGGAGACAGATGATGAGCTTCATTTCCAAGAGTCTTGATAATTTCCTAGTTTTATTTGTACCAAACTAGTCTATTATGGAAGATAAAGGAAGCTTTATATTCCTTTGCTGTAATCTCAAGTGTTGGGCCTCTTTATCACTCTTGGCCTCTTCTGCTGAGAAAGACACCTGCTTGGGGTATGATGTATCAGGTTCTTTTTTGTATTTCATGGTACCCTCCTTGCTGATTATCCCTTCTTAGGTAATTCCTCTAGTCTGCAATCCAGTTTTTATTTTTTGTTTTTGTTGGTGCTGGAGATCAAGCCCAGGGCCTTGCGCATATAGTAGGCAGATGCTCTATTACTGAGCTGCACCCCCAACCTCTTTTTTTGCCGGGGGAGATAGATTTTCCAGACTGGCCTTGAACTTGCAGTCCTCCTCCTGTGGTCTCCTTAGTAGCTGGGATGACAGGAATGTACCATAACCTGGAGTACCCTATAATAAGATTGGCTCTCACTCTTGCCCAGGCTGGCTTTGAACTTTCAGGCTCAAGTGATCCTCCTGCCTCAGCCCTCTGAGCAGCTAGGATTATAGGTGCATACTACCGTACGTATGTAGTCTTTTTCTTGATTTAACTATAGGAGGAAAAAAAATCAATAATCTTGCTGCATGTGGTGGCTCACACTTAAAATGGGAGGCTGAGGTGAGAGGTTCTCAAGTTAAAATAAAATTTTAGCCCAGTATGATAGTGCATTCCTGTAATCCCAGCAATTATAACTAAACTGTCCTTGGTGCAAGATTAGGATGAATGGAAAATTCACAAATATACATTAATGAGGTAGCGATATGTGGTGACACACAGTAGTCTCTGATTTCTATCTTAATATGGATGGTTTTGCTTGAAAATTTATAATTTTTAGTTTCTCTGAAATAGTCCTGCTTCTCATCCCACCCTTTGATACTGGGGATCGATTCCAGGACCTAATACACAATAAGCAAGTGTTCCTACCACTCAGCTGCATTCCCAACCCTTTTAAAATTTTATTCTAAGGCAGAGTCTTGCTAGTTCCCCAGGCTGGTCTTGAACTTGAGATCCTCCTGCCTCAGCCTTCCAAGTAGTACTGCAAAAAGAAAGAAAAAAAAGTTAAAGAAAGATCTTTATTGTTTATCTCCAGTAATGGCCAAGAGCTGCTAATAATCTGTATATTGAGGGCAGAAGAGATCACCTTCTGTGATCCCAGTGATACCAGAATGAATCTGGGATCAATGATACCAAAATGAATCTGGGATGACATCTCTCCTAGAAGAGGATATTTTAGGGTGTTTCCTGCAGAGAACCCTTTTCTTTGTTTCCTTTTACCTGCCTTCTGTAAGTTGAAAAGGAATATGAGGTGATTAATTTATTTTTGGTTTAAACTAGAATTGTAATTACCTGATAATTAAAAATCAAAATTCTCAGTATTACGTTTATGGATGTGATTTTCTAGAATATTTAATAAAACCAATTAAAAAAAACAACTAATGTGTGGACTTAATTTTCTACTAGATGGAAACAATATGAAGCTTATGTTCAAGCTTTGGAGGGCAAGTACACAGATCTTAACTGTAAGTTTGAGTTTTAGGCTTTCTAAAGATTATGTGAATAGTCATCTCCTTTTAGATTGTTGTTACAAAGGATAATTCATTTTACTAAAGCAAATGTAATTTCTCCTCAAGCATTTTATTGTAAGAATTGTCCAGGCACTGTGTTGAGTACTGGGAAATGTAATGGTCTCTTGTGGAATTTAGTCTTTGGGGTAGACAGACACGTAGTAATCATATAATGGCATTACTGTTTTTAGTAAAATTCCGTGCTCGGTTCTGGGAGAGTATGTATTATGATAATACTACTTGAAACTTCACTTGATGTGTGCCTCCTTCTGCATAGGAGTTTGAATGAACCATGAGTTACTAGTCTAGAAGGGAGCTGTGTTGAAGCAGCCATTTATGAGAACTTAAATTGTAACATTAGGATAGAGCTATATATTTGTAGATTTTTTTCAAGGTCTGCTAATAGTAATATCAATGAATTTATAATTTTAAACCATTTTAGTCTCACTTTTCACTTAGTAACATTATTTGTGAGTGTAAAAACTGATATAGTTTTCCAAGTCTTGAAATCTTAATACCCTGACATTTTAATAATTATGTAACTGTATTATTCATAGAAGTTAGCAATATTGTGAATTATTATTTTTTGGTACCAGGGATTGAACCCAGGTTCACTTAACCACTGAGCCACATCCCCACCCCTTTTTTATACTTTGAGACAGTGTCTTGCTAAATTGCTTAGGGTCTCCTATGTTGTTGAGACTGGTTTTGAACTCAACATCCTCTCCTTCAGCCTCTGGAGCCATTGGGATTACAGGTGTGTAATTTTTATGCCCAGCATGAAAATTCAACATACTATTTGTCCATGAAGTTACTGGCAACTTTTTATATTGGTTAAAAAATACCAGTTGACATTTTTGTGAATATTATACACTATGCTACATACTATAAACAAATGCAAATAATGCCATTTCTTGTTGTTTTGGTCTGTTTTTTTGTTTTTATTTTTGTGATACTGGTATTGAACCCAATAGCAGGGCATGCTACTACTAAGCTACATTTCAGAATTTTATTTTTGATTTTGAGACAGAGC
The DNA here is from genome assembly GCA_020662805.1 of Glaucomys volans. Classification (NCBI taxonomy): domain Eukaryota; kingdom Metazoa; phylum Chordata; class Mammalia; order Rodentia; family Sciuridae; genus Glaucomys; species Glaucomys volans. The sequence goes on along the minus strand of JAJEJO010001127.1, from coordinate 514,796 downwards.
ACTCAATAAGTTGCTGGGGCTGGCCTTGAACTTGTGATCCTCCTGCCTCAGCCTCCCAAGTCACTGGGCCCATTTCCTGTATTCTAGTTGAAAACAGATTGTACTGTAAACTCAATTCAGTGTAGTATTAGGTAGTCATGGAACATCATAATACCATTGCTTCCTAAAAGAGTTCTCATCTGCATGAACAAATATCCTTGTTATAAAAATAGGAAGAAAACTAGAGACTTGATCGACCCTGGATTTTATTAATCTTGACAGAGGTCATTAGATCTTTCTTTTGGTTAATACAGTTTGATCTTGAAATTATATTCATGTTTTATGATTTTTTTTTTTTTTCCTTTTAATTATCAGCAAATGATGTAACTGGCTTAAGGGAGTCTGAAGAAAAACTAAAGCAACAGCAACAGGAGTCTGCACGCAGGGAAAACATCCTTGTAATGCGACTAGCGACCAAGGAACAAGAGATGCAAGAGTGTACTGTAAGTACTTCAAATTGTGTGAGCCTTTAGTTGAGGAACTGGATTTTAATCCATATTATTACATGTTAATTTTAAATACTTATTGGTAATGGTAAATATAAATGCCTATTTTAAATGTTAAGGTGTCTGCAAAAAAAAAAAAAAAAAAAAAAATGTTATTAGTAAACAATAGGAGCTAAAAATGTAAAGTCTTCGTAAGTAGTTTCTCATTATTAGATTTTAGATTTTCATTTGTGGCCAAGAAGGCATTCTCTGAAATTTTCATGCTTTATGAGAATTAGCATATATGACTTCCAGATACATTCTCATGTAGCTTGATATCTGAGGGTGTGATTAATTAAAAAAAAAAAAACCCACATTTTTCTTAATTGCTTACCTTCCATTGTCTAGGCAAGGCAGCTGATTCCTTCATCTTCTACTCAACCCTCCAGGAACTGTTAATCCTTGAATCAGCAACTTGTGTCTCCATTTTCATTGCTGGAGCATTCATTTGTGCTATTTGACATGTCTACATAGATCTGAAATCTAGTGTTACATTTGATTGTCTGTCTTTGATAGTTTAAACTCAGTCTGAGGCTGTCTTTGACAGCGCTAGCGATTTTTTTTTAGTGTGTGAATATATAAAAAACATAAGCTGGGCATGGCGGCGCACGCCTGTAATCCAAGCGACTCGGGAGGCTGAGTCAGGAGGATCGCGAGTTCAAAGCCAGCCTCAGCAACTTAGCGAGGCCCTAAGCAACTCGGTGAGACCCGTCTCTAAATAAAATACAAAATAGGGCTGGGGATGTGGCTCAGTGGCCAAGTGTCCCTGAGTTCAATCCCTGGTTCACACACACACACACACAAAACCCAAAAAAAACCCCATAAATTTTATTTAAAAATCTGAGGCAAAACTACCCTTGTTTCTTTTTTTTCCTTCCCTCCCTC
>JAJEJO010001127.1:502510-513287 GCA_020662805.1 Glaucomys volans | reverse complement strand
CTTCCTTTCTTTCACCAGGGATTGAAGCCAGCAGCAGTTAACCACTGAGTCATATCCCCAGCCCTTTTTTTTTTTTATTTTTTGAGACAGGGTCTCAAAAATGGTAGTTGCTTAGGGCCTTGCTAAATTGCTGAGGCTGACTTTAAACTTGAGATTCTCCTGAGCCAGAGAAATTACAGGCAGGCGCTTTTGCACCTGACTTGTTTCTTAGTTTTAAAAACACAATGTTGCTAGGGTTGTGGCTCAGTGGTAGAGCATTTACCCAGCATGTGTGAAGCACTGGGTTCGATCCTCACTACCATATATAAATAAGTGAATAAAATAAAGGTCTATCAACATCTAACACACACACACACACACACACACACACACACAGTGTTTCTTCAACTCTTTGTTTATTTGGTATCCATTAAAATCTTATGTATTATTTGGTCACATGAAGATACTAAAAATATATATAGTGTGTACATGTGTATGTAATGTGTGTAATGTACACATGTACATTTCTGTTGCTGCTCTCTCTTAAGGAATGTGCTTTAGGGCCCAGTCATGATTCTTTTGCTTCCTGTTCAGAGAGCATCTGCATTTCTTCAGAAGTTCATATTCATTCTTCCTTCATTTCATCTTCGCACATATTCATTTTTCTCTCTCTTTTTCTCTTTGCAGTACTGGGGATTAAACCCAGGTGCTCTACCACTGAGCTACATGTCCCTGATCCTTTGACTGTGATTTTTCAGTTTGGGGGGGCGTGGGGGGTGCTGGGGATTGAACCTATGGCCTCACATTCTAGGCAAGTGCTTTACCCTTGAGCAACATCCCCTACACTCCCTGCCCCAGCTCCTTTTTATTTTTTATTTTGAGATACAGACTCAACTAAGTTGCTCAGTCTGGCCTTAAACTTTTGATCCTCCTTCCTCAGCCTCCTAAGTCACTGGGATTATATGCAGGCGCCACCATGCCTGGCTACTTTTTCACTTCTTACTTCACTAAAGAAGAGTAGCCACTGGGCGTGGTGGCGCACACCTGTAATCCAAGCGATTTGGGAGGCTGAGTCAGGAGGATCGTGAGTTCAAAGCCAGCCTCAGCAACTTAACGAGGCCCTTAGCAACTCAGTGAGACCCTGTCTCTAAATAAAATACAAAATAGGGCTGGAGATGTGGCTCAGTGGCCGAGTGTCCCTGAGTTCAATCCCTGGTTCCAAAAAAAAAAAAAAAAAAAAAATGGAAAGTAGAGTAGCCTCTGTGATTCCTACTCCCCGCCCCCCCCCCCACTGCCGCAACTCGTCACCACTTTGTTTCTCTCAGTTTCATTTCCATTCTACCACTGCTACTTTTTCTTCATAAGCAGTAATAACTGTCTTAACAAATAACCCTTTTTTATACAAATATTCAGAGTGCTGTTGCCTGGGCAAGTGAATGGATGTTGTGATGTCTTCTGTAACTTCAGTGTCTAAAGTTCTGTCTTCCTGATTTCTACTCTTACATCATAGTTCAGGTACTTCTTACTAGTTGCCTAGATTAGATATTTTTGACTCACATCTGAATCTCCAGCTTTTCTACATAAAAAGTTATGATGACTGGCAGTTAACAGTCATCATGCTTGGTCGACGCCTGGCGGACAATGCACATGACCCTTTTACTTTTTCAACTTGGATTTTAAGATTATTTCAAGTAGAGCCATCCTTTTCCAGCCACATTTTTGTCTCTCTCTCTCTCTCCCTTGCACGGTGCAGCCAGTTCCATCAGTTACTATATACAGAGAGTGAGGTTCTGTTGACAAGGTAACAGGGGCAAAGCCACAAGGAAAACGGCAAGATTATATGTGGCAAGTAACATTGAAGTTTCAGGTGAGGGTGAAAAGAAAGAGGATGATGACCTGGGATCTTGAATATTATTCTGGGTAGGAGGGAGCCACTGAAGAATTTTGAAGCAGGAAATTTATGGGGTTGATCAGATTGGTATCTTAAATTAATCACTGTGGCTCAAGTATGGCAGATAGATTTGAGAATGGCTTTGCAACAAGAAAACCAGCTGGTAAGTTCTTAAAATAGTCCACATGAGGTAATGAAGCCACTGGTGATAGGGAATGAGACGATGGGATAAACGTTTTTGAGGCACAATCATTACAGCTTGATCAGCTGGGTGTTCTTGGGGAAACTAAGGACATTTATGGGAGGAATCACAGTTGGATTTCAGGTTTGTCTTTTGTGTAACTGTGAGAAATCATGCTACTAGGACAGAGCCTATTAAAATGATCAAATTTTAAAAAGTATAATGTTAGGAAAACTGAGAAAATGGAATCCCATCCCACCCCAGCAGAGGTAAAGAAATTGATTAATAGTGTCAAAGGCAAAAATAAGTTCCAGTAAAATAGTAATTTTTTATTTTTAAATTTTTTATTGGTACTAGAGATTGAACCCAGGGGCACTTAACCACTGAGCTATATCCCCAGCCCTTTTTATTTTTAATTTTGAGACTCAGGGTCTCACTGAGTTGCTTAGGGTCTCACTAAGTTCCTGAGGCTGTCCTTGAACTTGGGATCCTCCTGCCTCAGCCTCCCAGGCCACTGGATTACAGGTGTGAGCCACTGTGCCTAGCCTAAAATAGGTATTTTAAATTGTTTGGATTTGGCAGTTAGGAGGCTATGGATTACTATGGTGAACCCTGTCAGCTGAGGGTTGGGCAAAAGAAAAATTGCAATGATTTGAGTAAGAGCTGATTTATCAAATAGAACCATAGCTAAAATTTTTTTTTAATTAAGTTTAGTTAACACTGGGAATTACTTAGTGATTATTATGCAAGATTGAGAGAGTGTAAGATGAGACACTCTTATAGACTATAGACAATATAGACTCTATATGAGCTATTAAGTGGGAGTTTAGAGATACAGAATTTATAAGGTAGAAAATGTGGGAATAAGGTTCCAGAGGGAGACAGGAGGCAATAAATTAAATAGTTGGAGGGACTGAACTTGAGCAGAAGCATTTCCCCCTTTCCTTCTTGAAAATGGAAGAAAAGTGGTAACAATTGTGTTAGATAGCTACGTAAGTAAGGTGTGTGTGTGTGTGTGTGTGTGTGTGTGTGTGTGTGTCCCGTGCCAGAGATTGAACCCAGGCCACACACGTTACAAGTGCTCTACCCCTGAGCCACACTCTCGGCCCCTTCTCTGGGATTCTTGTTTAACTCCCTGTGTAGAAATAAACATGGTTTTTGCTGTCCTCGGTGGTTTTCTTATTTTTCTTTTAGTCTTTTGTCAGTTAGCTCAAAATAGTATAGGAGTAAAACTGACTTTAAAAGCACTTCACTCAGTGATTTCTTCCCCAGCATGTGGAATTTATTCCAGTCATGTTGGTCTCTCTTTTCTTTTTTTTTTTTGGAACCGGGGATTGAAGTCAGGGGCACTTGGCCACTGAGCCACATCCCCAGCCCTATTTTGTATTTTATTTAGAGACAGGGTCTCTCTGAGTTGCTTAGGGTCTCGCTAAGTTGCTGAGGCTGGCTTTGAACTTGTGATCCTCCTGCCTCAGCCTCCCGAGTCGCTGGGAGTCGCTGGGATTACAGGCGTGCGCCACCACGCCCAGCTTGTCTCTCTTTTCTTAACAAAAGTATTAGTATTGGGACTTTGCAAATCTAAATATAGCAAGGATGTAGAGACTATGACTGGAGGTGTGGATTTTTGGCGGTGTAGAGTTTTTTGTTTTTTTGTTTTGTTTTGTTTTGTTGTGGGTTTTCATTTTTTTGAGATTGGGTCTTGATCTCTTGCTTAGACTGGTTGAACTCCTGGGCTCAGGTAGTCCTGCTTCAGCCTCCTGAGTAGCTGTGACTCTGGGTGTCTACCACCAACCTTCCTGACTTAGAAAGCACATTTTAATCTGTGATAACAGTGTGTGATTTTATACTCTATGACATGCCTTATTCTTCCTGTGTTAAATTATCTTAGTAGTTGACCTTATATTGAATAAGAAGTTGTACTTTTTGTTTAAACTGACTTGCTTTTAAAAATCAGCATTAAGTTAAACATTGCTTCTTTTGTACAATGAAATGATGACTAAATATATTTCCAGTCCATTTAGTTATGTTTATGCCTGTACTAAAGATTTCATAGGAATTTTTCACCTTCATCCTGTTTAAAAACAGCCTTAGTGTGGAGCAGAATCTTGAACCAGTTCTACTTTGGGTATGAAGAAAGTGATGAATTTAATACCAATAACGGTATTTCACATTTTAGAAATGTATTTTTAGTATGCTAGTAAATAATCAACTGAAGTCAAAATTGATGTTTCATATGTAAGTAGAGGGGTTCTCAAATTGTGGGAGCAGCTCAGCACTGCGTGCCAGGAGGCCTGAGAACTAGAATTTGAGTCACAGTTCTGGCAGTGACTTACTGTATCCTTGAACAGTGGCTTCTTTTGTTTTTCAAAAATAAGCAGTTGACCTGGTCAGTTAACTTCTAGCTTTATAATTCAGTGATCTGAATCTATACAGAAGGAAAATAAAAAAAGGATATGTTCTTTATTTTGACTTAAGGTGCTATGGAATTTTGCTTTCAGAAAGGTATAATGCCAACTTATGTAACTACATGTACTGTATGTTTTTAAATTTAGAAATGCAAATGTTTTTAAAGTTATAATCTTGTGTCTGGTATATTTTGAGGAGAATTTATGATTTTTTAAAAGTAGAATAATTTCCTAGGCAAAATTTAGAACAAGTAATCAACAACTCCACTGACTTTTTTTGTGTGTGTGTGTGTGTGTGTGTGTGTGTGGTACTGGGAATTGAACCCAGGGAATGCTATAACACTGAGCTACATCCCCCAGCCCTTTTTATTTTTTAATACAGCGTCTTGCTAAAGTTGGCAAGGTTGGCCTTGAGCTTGCTATCCTCCAGCCTCAGCCCAGTTGCTGGGGTTACAGGCATACGCCACCCCATTTGACTCCATTCAGTCATTTGTAATTAATATTGTAAGCTTTTCCTTTTTTTAGTGTGTGTAAGTATCTTTGGTAAATTTGGCCTTATTTATTTATTTTTTATTTTTATTTTATTGTATTCTTTTGGTGGTTTTTTTTTTTGAACCAGGGACACTCGACCACTAAGCCACATCCCCAGCCCTATTTTGTATTTTATTTAGAGACAGGGTCTCACTGAGTTGCTAAGGGCCTCGCTAATTTGCTGAGGCTGGCTTTGAACTTGCGATCCTCCTGACTCAGCCTCCCAAGTTGCTTGGATTACAGGCGTGAGCCACCACGCCCGGCGGTGGTTTTGTTTTTGCAATGATAAAATGTCTTTGTTTCAGAGTCCCAAATGTATGGAGATGCAATCAGATGGTCACAATTTTTGCATGAATAACAACTTTCACTTATAGTTGTTTTTAATTTAATTAGTGCTTTTTCTAGTGGGTTTATGTGTGTGCAGGGATTGCAGCCAGGGCCTTGTGCTCATGCACTTTGTCACCTTGTCACCAGTCTGTTCCCTTACCCCCTAGGGGAAAAATTTAGATTAAAGGGGACTGGGATTTAATAAATGAGCTGGTAAATCAAATTAATTCAAGGGAGTTCCCCCCCATCATTTTATATGTTTTCTTTGATTTAGTAGTAATTTTTGCTTTTGCTTTGTACAGACTCAAATTCAGTACCTCAAGCAAGTTCAGCAGCCGAGTGTTGCCCAACTGAGATCAACAATGGTAGACCCAGCGATCAACTTGTTTTTCCTAAAAATGAAAGGTGAACTGGAACAGACTAAAGACAAACTGGAACAAGCCCAAAATGAACTGAGTGCCTGGAAGTTTACGCCTGATAGGTAAACAAATCATACTCCCCAGTCAAGACTTCCCTGACAGTCCCACTACGAGAAAGCTGTGGTGGGACAGCCAAGTACTCGTTTCCACACCAAGACTCAGACTTTTTGAGCCAAAAAAAAAAAAAAAAAAAAAAAGCCACATTCTTATACCGTGCAGCTTGTAATGATTAATGTAAAACTTATCAGATGAACCTTGTGTTTCAGCTTTTTTCTCTTCCCCTTCCCCTTGCTTCTGAGGCCTGATGTCGTCGGACTATTCCGAAGAAGAGGCCATCTCCGAAAAATTCCCCTTCTAGAACATGTAGACACTTGAGAAATGTTTCTGTTTGAAGAAAATAGAGGGAGAAACAGAAGTCTTTAGTCTGTGGCACACTGTGTCTTCAGACAGTTTGGAGGATTGAAAACCTAGAGATTTAAAATCATGAATTGAACATGTAAAATTCCAGTAAAGTGTAAAAACGGAATATGCATCGCTCTTAACCTTGAGCATAATGACTTAGAGACACTGTGTATCAGTTTTGCCAATAAGACTGTGGACTTCATGATTGTCATTGAACTTCTGGGTCAAAACTCAAATGAGGTGATTTTGCCTTTAAAGGGTTTTTTTTTGCTGAGAACCAACTTTCAATAGTCATGAGAAAATAAAATAATAGATGTCAGTATAACTAGTGCATATATTTAACCACTTAGCTTAGGGCTCTGTATCACATAATGGAGCCTTAAATCAATGTGGTTTACATCAATGGTTTGTTCTTTGAATGGTTGCAAAAACTGAAAATCGCAACTGAGGACTGTACAAACATGAAGGTGTGGTATCCAATTTCAGGTGTAAACTGTTTGAAGCATTATAAACATTCATTTCACAACTAGATTGTATAAGGATATTGGCTGTGATGAGACTCACTGCATTATTTTTTTTTCAGTAGTGAACTTTATGAAACCCCCATCCCCATTCAACAGGCACATGTCAAAAGAGCATTGTTGTTGGTGTTAATGGGGGAATGTGTTCCTTCATTGTATTTGGGCTTTTTGTATTACACTCTTGGTATTAAATTAAATGTGCCTTGGAATGGTTGTTTTTTTTTTTTTGTTTTTGTTTTTTTGTTTTTTTTGAAGTTCAAGGAATATTATGATTTTGTTGTACTCTTAACATTTTAATTTTGGGGGGCTGTGGAGAGCAGATTCATTTTGGAAAAATTGTTGCTGTGCTCTTCAAAGTGAAGGAAAAGTCTATCTCATTTTTAAAAGACCTACTTTATTCCAGCTGGTATCATAAAAGACAAGGAGACTTGATACTTGTTACTTTTTGATACTTTGTCCCAGGATATTGTAGTAGAAATTAATGTGGGACAGTCTCACAGGGTGCCTGCCAGAAGATTGGGGACATAATGTGTTGGAACTATGGGCTGGCCTAAGTGAGACATTTTGTGAATTGAAAAAAGGTATAGTGACCATTTCTAGCAAATTCATTTGATCATTTAGATAAATGAGGCATTATTTTCTTCATGCTTCCATCCAATCCTGGAGGTGAATTTTTTTCGTCAGAACATTGTATAATTCACCAGTTTGAATTTTCGCTTGGTGATAATGGAGTCTGAGATGAGTGGAAGATAAATGTTCCAGCTTGTCCCAACGTTTAAGTGCAGTTTTAACAAGGGTGACTTAAGTTCTCTCTTAATCATTCAAATCAATTGTAAGTATCTTGTATGTTTGTGCTTTAGGGAATTTGTGGGGCAGAGGGTGGGTTGAGGTGATTTATGTGAAGCAAGAAATTTGCTTCTAAAAATTGTTTGTGAGGGTTGAAGGGTAAGTAACTGAATCTGTTTGAAATTAGCTTGCTGTGCCCACATTAAGTTTTTTGTATTTATTTTGTGCCTTTTAAGATCGCAGTAGACATGGCCTAAGTATATTAATAATAGGTCAAAACGTAGTTCATAAAATTTATCAAACAACATGTACTCAAATTCATCCATCATCTTTCTTTGCCACTTAGGTAACAGTCACTTTGAGGTCTGTGGGCTTTTATTCATGTTATTGTTAAACTTTTAATTAACAAGATGATACATGCTTGTATGTAAAATTGAAACACTTGGAGAAAGGTGGAAATGAAAAGTGAGTGTCACTCCTGGATGTGACCTCTTTTTTCCACATTCTGCTCTCCAGGAGCAGCAACCACTGTTAAATTTCTTGGATATCATCAAGATAATTTGTATGCATACACAATCATTTTATGTGTATTGATTTTAAACAAATGTGATCATATCATACATACAAATGATTCGTAGATCCCTTTATCTCTTGGGCATTTTTTAGTACATATTGATTACTATATTCTAATGGTTACATAGTATTTCCAATTTATTAAGCATAATTTATTTTAATGAATTTTTGTTCTGTAAAATTAGGCTATAAGCCAAAGTTTGTCGGGTACCATAAATACATTATTAATCTGAAACAAATAATGCTCCATCAATAATAATCAATGTGTAATAATTCAAGTAGAATGGGGCTTTGTCTGTGTGTGTATGGTATTTTTTTTTCCACTTTACTATTTTTGTGCTTTAATTTTATGGGAGAAAGATACCCTGAGTTATATTGTCCACTTTAGTCAAAATATTTCATTCATGTATATAATGCATACAGTTTAGTATGTATTTCAGCTCATTTAGAGGGGTATGTTTTAGTATTTGGCAGTTTTCAGTTTGCATTTAATCACATAGGTAATTGTGTGCACATTGCTGCAAAATAGCCTGCCTGGCTCCCTTTACCTCGATATACAATATTCATTCCTTCATTCCTTTTTTTTTTTTTAATCCTCTTGAAGTATTTCCCATTATATTTGTTTTGTGAGTTATTTGGTTTTACAAATGGTGTGTGTGTGTAATTTAAAAATTAATTCAGAAACATTAGAATGAAAGAAGTGGCCCTGATTTTTTATGGTATCTTTCAAAAACTTGTAAGTCTCTTCTTTTCTTTTTCTTTTCTTTTCTTTTTGAACTGAGAATTGAACCCAGGGGCACTTACACCACTGGGCTACATCCCTAGGCCTTTTTAATTTTTGTTTTGAAACGAGGGCCTCGCTAAATTGCCAAGGCTGACCTCATACGTGCAATCCTTCTGTCTCAGCCTCCCAAGTTGCTGGTATTATAGGCATGCACCTCCTGGCTTTCATCTATTTTGTAGGTTTTGTTTTGTTTTCTAAACATTTAATTTACTTATTTAGTGGTGCTGGGGATCAAACCCAGGCCCTTGCACATACTCGGCAAGTACTCTACCAGTGAGCTACCCCTCTCCTCCCTTTTTACTGGGGGCAGATGCTGAGGTTTGAATGCAGGCCTCACAGGCTAAGCATGGGTTCCACCACTGAGTATGACCCCAAGCCTTGTGTGTGTGTGTGTGTGTGTGTGTGTGTGTGTGTGTGATGTGCACCACACAAATTATACATGAGATAATAAAAATGACATAAAATTACAGAATGTTAGAAAAAGTGATTTTGTTAGTGTTTGAGTTATCACTAATTTTAGAAGTGATAGTGTTATCTTAGATCATCCATTTATGAAAGTATTATTTTTTAATCTTTTTTTTAATAGAATTTTTGATGTTTTTATATGGGGTTGTCAGGTCATTAATGTATTTTACAGCTCTTTTTCCATAATCTTTGTTAAATTCATACAGGAGAATTTTCAGTTTAGTTGGAAGACAATGGTGCTGTATACTTTGCAAGAAATAAAGTTGTTGGAGCATTGGCAGTCAAGTAGAAAGCATTCCACTGTCTTTGACAGTGGTGTTCATTATATCTTTTTGTTGTTGTTGTTGTTATGTCTTATTTCCTCATTGTTTGATTTCTAATTGTTCAGTGGAGACTGAGGATGCTAATGAAAAATGGATAAATCTGGAGCTACAGTAGCAATGAAGAACACCGCTAATAGAATTGAAATATAAAACCTTTGTCATGTGCTCGCTCACTCACGAGTTTTACCTTGTGCTCATTTGAATAGTATTAAACTAGATTTTTGTAAGGAAACTTAATTACAGGCTTTTTGTTGAATTATTAGAACACAAGCTGTGATAGGTAAAATAACTTTGCTACACTACTTGAAATAATAAGAATTATCTATCCCTATCCAGTGCCACGTTTTTTTCTTTTTTTGGGGGGGAGGGGGACCGGGGATTGGACTCAGGGGCATTCGGCCACTGAGCCACATCCCCAGCCCTATTTTGTATTTTATTTAGAGAGAGGGTCTCACTGAGTTGCCTAGTGCCTTGCCCTTGCTGGGGCTGGCTTTGAACTTGCGATCCTCCTGCCTCAGCCTCCCGAGCCTCTGGGATTACAGACGTGCTCCACCGCGCCCGGCTCAGTGCCACATTTTTAAAGTCCTGTCTTGGTAGAATTAGATGCACTCAGAAGTAATGTATCAGGCAAGTGCAGGCCCTGTTAGAACAAGGAAAAACTACAATTAAAATATTTTTAACCAAGAAGGTCACTTTGGACTTAATCCAGTGAGACAGATGTCAAAGTGTCCGTATCCACATCCCAAAGTTATTATCACAATTATATACTCAAATACCTTTAAAAGTGACAATAATTTGTGTCATTATTGCTGAGGCTGAAGTAAAGCCAGAACATGTTACTGAGAAGCTGTTATTAGGGCTTCTGACTGTACTTCTGCAGTTGCTGTGCATGTGCTCATAGGTTCTATAGTATATGGCACTAGCTTTTGGATGTGGATCTATTGACAGTATGGCATTCCTAATTTGGCAGATATTTCCATGGTTGCATTTTTTGTCCTAAGTAATCAATCCCTGATCTTTGTGACTCATGGTCGATCTTTTATGACATCAATAAAATATAAGCTGAATATCAGTATTAAATTTTCAAACTTATGCCCCAGTTTGGAAGCTTTATATTTATATATATATTTATTATATATATAATACGTGTTATTATACATATATAATAACACGTATTATATATATATATA
>JAJEJO010001127.1:473105-502410 GCA_020662805.1 Glaucomys volans | reverse complement strand
ATGCCTATAGTTTCAGCTACCCAGGAAGCTGAGGCAGGAGGATCAGAAGTTCAGGGTCAGATGGGCAATTTATTTAGCAACACCCTGTCTCAAGAAATCAAAAGGGCTGGGGGTATATCAGTGATAGAGTACCCCTAAGTTCAGTCCTCAGGCTGGGGGAAGAAATAATTAAGTGAGGAATTGATGAGTGAGTAGAAAAAAGCACCCCCCACCCCAAGCCCCCTGCTAGGGATCAGGCCTAGGGCCTTGTGCATGCTAGGCAAGTGTTCTACCACTGGGCTACACCTGCAACCCAGGAAGAATTTTAAGGCTTAAAATAGTTGCTGAAAGTGCTTCACTTAACATAATTGATATATTCTTTTTTTAAAATACTTTTTTTAGTTGTTGATGGACCTTTATTTATTTATATGCAGTGCTGAGAATTGAACCTAGTGCCTCACACATGCTAGGCAAGTGCTCTACCACTGAGCCACAACCTCAGCCTTAGATATAGTCTTGAAAAGTGTGAAATATTGATGTGCCAGAGAATCTACTTAGTAAGAGGAATCTTTATATGTTTTTCTAGCAAGAATAAATTGTTTCCATTCATTTATAGATATTTTAGAGAAGATATTTTAAAGAATGTACATTTATGATTGATAACTCATGTACCTTTTCAAGAATTTTTGTTTGATAAAGCTAAGGACCTGAGTGTTTTTAATATCAGTATAGCCAAGATTTGTGTTACTTGACTGTTTCTATTTCAAATGATATTTTGTGTTGAAAATAGATTATTGATGTAAAAGAAACAAAAATGGCTCTTTGGGTACTTTCTGTGTAGGGTTTATTTTTGCTGCTGTATAGGCATAATACTGACATACAGAAGATGGACATGTTCCAGAAAAGAAGATGGTAATTATAGGGTGGCATTTATTGTGAAATAGTTATGTTCTGTATGTGTTTGCAAAGAAGGTTGTAGAGCATTTTATCTTCATTTTGTGATGGTTGGCTCTTTCCTTTGCAGCCAAACAGGCAAAAAGTTAATGGCGAAGTGTCGAATGCTTATCCAGGAGAACCAAGAGCTTGGAAGGCAACTGTCCCAGGGTCGTATTGCACAGCTTGAAGCAGAGTTGGCTTTACAGAAGAAATATAGTGAGGAACTTAAGAGCAGTCAGGATGGTAAGGGGTTTTTTTGAAAAGTTCACTTTACTTTGCACTGGCTTTAAACACTGCCAGGCATGATCACAGAGGTTAGGTTCTGTGCATGCTGTTCTTGGGGTATATAAAATTGTGAATGAAACATTTCTAGTTAAGTCTATAAATAGCTAGGATTTTTTTTTTTGCCCTCTCCTAATTGCTTATTGCACACATTCATAAGAAATTTTTATTTTTAGAAAAAGTGCTTTGTCTTTAAGATGAAAAATTTGTATTTAGTGCTTGAAAGGTCTATCTTTAACCATTTCTCTTAAATGTAAATCTTAGAAACGTTAACCAATTTCTAGTGATCTGAAAATAATACTATTGATATTATCTTTTGGATCCTAGTGAATAAGAGATTTAATATTTAAATTTGCTACGAACCTCAGTTTATTATCCTCCATCCTCTTTTGGGCAAGTGTAGCTGCATCCAGTGCTCCTCCTCCTATTTGTGAAGAGGATTAATAGCAAGGCACATAGCCAAACTTAAACTGAGGAGTAGTATATCTGATGGTTTATTGCAAAGAGAATCAGTGACCAGATAATATCTTTAAAACTACCTTTCAGTTGGGCACAATGGCAAACACCTATAATCCCAGCAACTCCGGAGGCTGGGGAAGAGGATCACATGTTTGAGGCCTGTGTGGACAATGTAGTGAGACCCTGTTTCAAAATGAAAAAAAGGACTGGGATTAACATGTACTACTTGTAAACATGTTAACTAGGAGATTTTTATATTAGTGAGGGACTTTGTTTTCCCAAATGCTTTTACAAACTTAATGAACATGTGTATTTTAACAGTCTCGTAGTATTTTATGTGATTTTGTTCTTACATGTGGAGCAGTCTTTGGTAAGCGCACAGGCCTCATTGGAGGGTTAAAGAACCATACTGTCTTGAGGACTGGACCCACTATAGAGTTAAGACACTAGCTAAGGGTGAGGAGTAAGGGGATTGGCTGTGAACCCACAGGTAAACATGGATCAGGTTTTTCAGGCTGTAATCAGTTGTGTGTAGCAGGATCATTTGAATCATTTTAAACTTGGTTACTTTAATTTATTACTTGAAGTATCCAATTTGCCTCCAGACTTATTCCTGAATGGCTATTTTAAAATTCCAGGTAAAAATTTAAAACGTGTTGTGCTATTAACCTCATTGTTTCTTAGCTGGTTGTGGTGGCACATACCTGTAATCTCAGCCACTCAGGAGAATTGAAGTTCCAAGTCAGCATGGGCAACTTAGCAAGACCTGGTCTCAAAATAAAAAATGAAAAGGGCTGAGGATATTGCTCAGTGGTTAAAGTGCCCCTGGGTTCAATCCCCAGTATCTCAAAAAAGAAAACAAATTATATTTCTTTACTTAGCATTTATTGACTGCTTGGCTTTATGGCAGGTACTTAAGAAATATTTTTAAATGTTTTAAGAGATATTAAAGTAGGTTTGACTCTCCTTTGCACAGAACTGAATGACTTCATCATTCAACTTGACGAAGAAGTAGAAGGTATGCAGAGTACCATTCTAGTTCTTCAGCAACAACTGAAGGAGACGCGCCAGCAGTTGGCCCAGTACCAACAGCAGCAGGCTCAAACCTCAGCCCCAAGCACCAGCAGGACTACATCTTCTGAACCTGTAGAACAGGCAGAGGCCACAAATAAAGACTGCAGTCGTCTGGCAAATGGACCAAGCAACGGCAGCTCCTCCCGTCAGAGGACGTCTGGGTCTGGATTTCACAGGGAGGGGAACACAACAGAGGATGACTTTCCTTCTTCTCCAGGGAATGGTAATAAGGCCTCCAACAGCTCAGAGGAGAGAACTGGCAGAGGAGGTAGTAGTTACGTAAACCAACTCAGTGCGGGGTATGAAAGTGTAGACTCTCCCACGGGCAGTGAAAATTCTCTCACACACCATTCAAATGACACAGACTCCAATCATGACCCTCAAGAGGAGAAAGCAGTGAGTGGGAAAGGTAACCGAACTGTGGGTTCCCGCCACGTTCAGAATGGCTTGGACTCAAGTGTAAATGTACAGGGTTCAGTTTTGTAATATTTTTCCAGCAAATTTTTATACAGTGTCATTTAATTTGGGAGAGGATACTGTCCAGAACATTGATGCATACTTTGTCACAACTTGCCTTTTTATGGGTGTGTTTTTGTTTTGTTTTGATTCTTTTCTTTTTGCCCCCCCTTTTTTTTTCCTTGCTTCAATACCTCTGCCACTTTGGAAATTGTAACAGTTAATTACTTTGAATGTGGCTAAAAGGACATTTTGTGTAGGGTCAAGTTATTTTTATATGAGTTAATGTGAAGTTGTAAATGGAAATCTTTCCTTAAAGTATAACACAATGATGTCTGTATAAATCTGTGTCTCTAGAACCTGTGCTGTGTAGGGGCATCTTCCTCATGCTGTTGTATACTACCGCACCATTCAGACTTGTTAGAGTAGATGTGGGTTTATGACTGCCAAGTTTGCCCAGTACCGTAGATTTTTATCACTAAAAGTTGGACTTGTTGATGGAATCCTATAGTAGTTTCAGTGTTAGATACAGTTTTTCCCACCATACATCTGTGCATTTTCTCTTTAGGTGACTGAATGTTTAAGATATTTGTGTGCATAGTTAACTCAGTTTTTATGAACTGTTGTATCCTGTTAATGCATATTGCTCTGTGACTCCAGTATATCTTACCTGTACTGACCAAACCTAAATAAAGATTTTTATTGTAACTCTTTATCATTGGTAAAATTTTTTTGTTTTATTTTGGGTATGTTTAGCATTTTTCACATAATTTCATTAAATTGCTGAATTTCTAGTCATTATCCTTTAACATGCCACAAAGCTGAAATTAAGGTGCCCATTCATCAGTTTTGATTGTGCACATGATTAATTTATGCATAATGAAGTTGAAGTTTAGGACTGCACTTTAATGTTTTTTCCTGACATAAAAATAATGATTTTAAAATATTTGAAAATATAGAAAATTCTAAAGAAAACAGTCACCCAACTGAAAAGCAGTTTATTTTTGTGACCTGATTTCAGTTAGTGTATCCTTGCAGTCAGTGATGTTTGTTTTGAAACACTGGCTAGTACTATTGGGTTTCACAAACAGCGTATCTGCATATATCCCATCACTAAGTCTATGGGGTGTTAGGATGTAGGAGAAAATGTTGAGATTGCTAAAGTTGCTGGGCATGGTGGCACACGCCTGTAATCCCAGCAGTTTAGGAGGCTGAGGCAAGAGGATCGCAAGTTCAAAGCCAGCCTCAGCAACTTAGCAAGGCCCTAAGCAACTCAGTGAGACCCTGTCTAAATAAAATACAGAATAGGGCTGGGGATGTGGCTCAGTGGTGGAGTGCCCCTGGGTTCAATCCCCAGTTCAATCAACCAAAAAAAAAAAAAGATTGCTAAAATGGATTGGCTCCTGTTTTTTTACCCCAACGTAATTATACATTAAATATCAAGACCTAAGGCATCATACGTGTTTGGAATTCTGTAGCTTTTCATATACAGTTGAGATAAAACGCATCTGCTAAAAGCAAAATAGTTACTTTAGACATACTTGTAACCAGTGAACCTCAGAATGGAGTTAACAATTGAACTGAAGTATAAGTTAATTTGAAAATGACTATATTTTGCTTATCTAACTGACATCTGTGGTCTTCAGTGGTGTATTAAAAATAACATACTGGGCTGTGGATGTGGCTCAGTGGTTGAGTGTTTGCCTAGCATACACAAGGGCTTGGGTTCAATCCCTAGCACTGCAAAAAAAATTTTTAAAAACTTATTTTCTCCCATTACTGGGTATCAGATTTGGGGTTTTGGGTTTGCTAGGCAAGACTACTACTCCGTGCTGTATCCCTAGTCCTTTGTTTCTTTTGTCTTTTCTTTTTTTTTTTTTGGACACAAATTGCCCAGGCTGGCCTCAGACTTGGATCCTTTGTCTCAGACTCCCTAGTTGCTGGGATTACAGGCATGCACCACTGTGCCTGGCCTGCATTGTCTTTGATTAAACTTCTGTTCAGTCTTCTGAAGCGAATGAAAAATATACAATTTGAAATAAATTCTTATATAATTAAACATTTTGATGCATGCTAAAATAATATTCTTTGAGCAGGATGTAGTGGTACATGCCTATTATCCCAGCAACCAAGGAGGCTTAGGCAGGAGGATCACAAGTTCAAGGCAACTTAGAACCTGTCTCAAGATTAAAATTTTTTTTTTTTTTTTAAGAGCTAGAGGTATAAAGCACCTCTGGGTTCAATCCCCAGTACTAGGAGCAGAGGGGAAAATGATGGAATGGAATTCGTCTATCTTGTAGTCACTGGGGTGCAATAGGAAATTTTCTGGGAGTAACGCAATTTTATGACTAAACTTGTATAGACTTAATGTGACATTCCCAGTTCTCATGTGTCTGTTGAATCTGCCTTGAACAATCAGAGGACGTGTGGTTGTACACAGAGTCAATACTCCTCATTTTTGGAACTGGAGAATTTATTTGCCGGGATGACTGCTGGTAAGGAAACAGGTGATATCACGATATCCAGGTTGAGAAAGTGGCTTCTGGAACTAGTGGGCTTGCCTCCTGGCATTACCACCTACCTATTGCCCCTATGACTGGGGCAAACTGAACTCTCTGGTTCCCTTTTCCCCCTATAATAGCATTAAGTGAGTTAATACATGCTAAATGCTTTTTAACAATGTTGCCTTAAACAAAAATACCATAGACTAGGTGGCTTCAACAAACATTTTACTTTTTCACAGTTCTGGAGGCTAGGAAATCAGATCAGTTGAACCTGCTGGCTGATTTGGTTCCTGGTGGGCTCCTTCTTCCTGTCTTGCAGAGGGTCGCTTTCTTGCTGTATCCTCACAGGGCAGAAAGAGATCCCCTCTCTATTTCTCTTATCCTATCATGAGGGCTCTGCCCTCCCTAATGACCTCCGAGGCATCCCCCAGTGCTATCACATTAGGTGCAACATAGGAATGGTGGGGGCACCAACATACCGTCCACAGTGACTGCTCAGTAAATGTTAGTCACTGCTGTTACCAAAGTCCTGCAAGTCCATCTCCCTTTGTCAAACTACTCCAAATAGAAATTTTTACTGTTTAAATCGTTTGCTGAAAAAAGAGATAATAGCTTTAATTAAAGAATCCTAGCAGGCGCAGTGGCACACACCTGTAATCCCAGCGACTCGGGACGCTGAGGCAGGAGGATCGTGAGTTCAAAGCCAGCCTCAGCAACTTAGCGAGGCCCTAAGCAACTCAGTGAGACCCTGTCTCTAAATAAAATATAAAATAGGGCTGGGGATGTGGCTCAGTGACAGAGTGTCCCTGAGTTCAATCCCCAGTTCCAAAAAAAATAAAATAAAGAATCCTTTAATTTTTCACTGGGTTAGTGTGGGAGCTGCCAACACTTTAGGGTGTTGCCATTAGAGCTCCCTCAATAATGTCACCTTGGGGCTGGGGACATAGCTCAGTTGGTAGAATGCCTGTCTTGCAAGCACAAGGCCCTGGGTTCAATACCCAGCACCACAAAAAAAAAAGAAAAGGAAAAAATAATGTCCACCTTGAAGCTCACAGCTGAACTGTGCTTCCAAGAGTTGAGGCACTGTTATCCTCCCTTCATTTTTCAGTAAAAAGAGATACACCTGAGCCAGAGATGCCAACTCAAGCAATGACTGCTGTGACAACAAATGCTGAGAGTCAAGAACAATCACATGAAATGGCAGTGGAATAACCAAGAAACTGCAGTTATACAGATTTTAAGTATGAGCTAAAGATATGGGTTGATTTAATGGATTTAGTTAAGTACTGTCTCTCAGAAGTAATTTGGTGGCCAGGGGCAAAGCTCAGTGATAGAGTGCTGGCCTAGCAGGCTCTAGGCCAGTGTTCTCCACTGCACTGACAAAAAGTATGTGGGGGGCTGAGTTTGTAACTCAGTGGTGGAGTGCATGCCTAGCATGTGTGAGGCACCTAAAAGTAAATAAATAAAATAAAGGTATTGTGTCCATCTGCAACTAAAAAGACACTTTAAAAAAAAAAGTGTGTGTGTGGGGGGGTGTGTGAATAAATTTGGCCTATGAAGGAAATACTAATTTTGGGGCAAGAGGAATAAAAACATTTCATAAGCCAGGTGCAGTGGTACACGCATGTAACCCTAGCGACTCAGGAGGCTGAGGCAGGAGGATTGCAAGTTCAAGGCCAGCCTTGGCCTTAGCGAGGCCCTCAGCAACTTCATGAGTCCCTGTCTCAAAAAGGGCTGGGAATGTAGCTTAGTGGTAAAATGCTCCTGAGTTCAATTCCCAGTATGGGAAAAAAAAAAATCACAAGTCTTGCCTTGGAGGATGGACCACTTGACATACTTACATAAAATAGTGAATGCCACTATGCCACTGTAGGGAAGACTTTTCAAGAACATACCTGTGGGCTGGGGATATAGCTCAGTTGGTAGAGTGCCTGCCTCACAAGCACAAGGCCCTGGGTTCAATCCCCAGCACCACAAAAAAAAAAAAAAAAAAAAAGAACATACCTGTGCAAGTGCTTATTACACAGAGCTCAGTAGATGAGCTCAGCTTCTCAGCTATATGTGGCTGACCACCCTGGTATCTGAGATGTTTTTACAGAACTATGGAAAGTTACAGTTTTGTCTCTCAGATGTTCCCCATTTCTCATATGAATAGCTGTTTGTCCCCGTACTCCATCATTATTCACTACTCTTCTATGATGACACTGTCTTGGGCATTCATCTGTCCCATGGATAAAGTAATCACTTCTGATTTGGACCTATTATGGGGCAGCTGTGACGAGGCAGTGTGGAGCTGCCCTTGGTGGTAAGGAGCACACTACCAACCTCCATCCCCAGTGGATTTGCCACTTGTCACATGAACACCAATTTGCTAAGTGGTAGGTTGGTGAATTCTGCCTCATATCTAAAACCTGACCTGGAATCCTGCAACTCTGTTTTTGAAGCAACCAAGAATGGTTGCAAAACCCCTACAGCACTAACTAGCTCTGTAGGACCAATAAAATAGTGGCTACTCATAAGCACTTGGAAATTATGGTGGTTACCCACCCACTTCCTCTGCTAAGCAGCCCAGGTAGCATATGACTCTAGAACTAATTTAAGAACTTTTTCTCTTCATCTTCTTTCCTCCTCAATATTCACAGCCCCCATCTGGCCCATACATATTTTTTTGTCCATACTGATGAGGAGCTGTAATGAGGACTTCCCAGAAGACAGGTGCTACTTGCCACTCAACAAAAGCAAAGCTACCTTCTCAAGATTTCCTCCTAAGCAGGTTCTAGACAGAGCTTCCAGGCAGGAGACAGTGAATATATTCCTGTCTCCAGAAGAATATATTCATATTTAATGCCCACAATGTGCTAGGAGCTGTGTAACAAGGTCATGATGCAGAGCTTATAATCCAGTAGAGGAGAAGATGAAACTGGGAGTTTTATGGTAAATGAAAGGAAGGTTAGGTATAAGACATGTGGAGGGGGGCATCCAATGCAGGAAATTGGAAATTTTCCAGAAGTAAGTGAAATTCAAAGAGTGTAGATTTCTGACTTGGTAACAGAAGATAGTTGTTAGACTGCTCCCTGAGATTTTAAACAGAGAAGAACAACGGAGGGAAAAATTAGATATGATTTGGGCTTAGATATGTTAAATTTGATGTGATTATGGGAAACTTACGTAGAGAGGACCGGTGTGCTCAAGAGACACCTAGGATGGATAGAAGGGTTTCAGAGCTGTCAACACCAGGTGGTAACTGAAACCATGGAGGTGACTGGTCAAGGAACTGATGCAAAGTAGGGACCTTGGGAAATATGTTAAGGGGCAGCCAGAGTAAGACCACAGAGCAGAGTGAAGACTGGCCAGAGTAAAGAGGAAAATGTGCTAGAATAAAGCTGAAGTCAGGGGAAAGTTCTTTGAATTCCTTGAACTCTCATATGCTTGGGAACAGGGAAAAACTTCTGGATTTCAAAAGGCAGAGAATTGCAGTGCATTGCTGATTCCATCACTACCCCAGACTCTTAATGATTTCTTTCAAAGGAAATACTATTATCCATTTTTTTTTTTCCTTCTTCAGGGCCACACCTCTGGGGCGGGCACTCCAGTTATCTTTTGGATTATTTGACCCATTTACATTTCTGCAAATCTTAAAGTATGCTCCCAATACCTAAGGATTTTTTCAGTCTACTTTGAAGTTCAGGAGGATTCCTTCTCCAGGTTTGTCAACAGTTTTTCCCTCCACCACCTTGTGACAGCACTCTCTTGTTCCACTACATAGCATTCTCAGCCAACTGCAATGCCTGCCTAGAACCCCCTTCCTTCCTAGCATAGTAGATTCTGCCTTACTGAGAACATGGGAGTTCTCTGCAGGCAGGGGAGCAAGCTGGGCAAGCAAACAGGATGGGTGTTCTTTCAGAACAGTGGGAGCCCCACAACTGGCCTGCAGAGGTATCTGCAGGGGAAACTGCCAGAGCTGCACCAGGCCATTGAGGTCACTACAAAGCTAGGAGATTCTGATCTGGGCCCAATAGGGTGTAGGAAGTCGAAGAGTTTGAAACAGAAGTGACCCCACTTAATACACGCTCCTCGCTTTTCACCAACCAGACTGTCAACTATCCCTCAAAGGAAATTCTGACTTGTCAGACAGGAGGACACTCCCACTTCTTCACGCGTTCACCGCCTGAGTGGACCTTCCAGAAGAGGTCGGTAGTGCCGGGCCACCAAAGGCAAGGTGAATCCTCCAGGGACTCTACTAGAGAGAACGACGGATGATTGGCGCCCAGGTTCAATGTGGAGGAACTTTCGAAGCCACGGGGGGCAAAAGGACACACAGTTGTCCTCAGTCCTACGACGGCAGGATTCCCACTGGGAGTTCTCGCTAGTGGGATTAAGTCCTGGGTTGAACGACAGATACCCTGGTTAACTCCACTCTCTAGTTCTGAAAAACTTCAAGACGAGAAGGCCCTAAACGTGAGCCCGGGAGACAACACTCGGAAGTCCAGATGAAGGCTCCAGGGGTCCGCACTCCCGGACCCCGCGCCCTGGCCCCGGCAGCCGTCGGACCCCGGTCCTGGCGCCCCTGCCCCGGCCCCCTGCTCGGGTCCAAGTCCCTGACCCCGCTCCTGGAAGCCCAGCACCCACCACGCCCAGCTCTCACGCCCTCCCGACTGCCCGGGCTCGCGCCTGCGCAGAGCGCACTGTGAGGAGGCGGCGGGGGCGGGGCGGCCTCAGGCTCCGCCCCCAGGCGCGGCCTGAGAGCCGCGAGGAAGGGCTTTTTACCGCACTCGCGGGCAGCGCTGGGCAGAGAGCGGTGGGAGAGTCGGTCGTGGCAGGATGAGTGCAGGCTCGGACCCCGTGGTCATCGTCTCGGCGGCGCGGACTGTCATAGGTGAGTGGCTGGCGGGTGGGCGCGGGGTCCGGGCTGCCTGCCCTTTGCCAGTCGCGCCGGGGGTCGGACCTTTGTGGTGTGGGAGAAGGGTGGGCAGGAGGGGTCGTGGTCCGGCCGGGACCCCGGGCACTGCCGGAGGGCTCCGGCGCCTTGCGCCTCCCCAGCCCGGGCCTGCGGCCCCGCCCCCTTCTCGCCAGCTGCGTCCGCTCCGCCCCTCATCCTCGGATTGGCTCCCCTCGGTAGAGCCACCGCGCTGCCAAGCTCTCCTATTGGCTGTCGTAGGAAGACGCTTTCTCGCGAGACCCCTGATTGGCCAGCACCGGGAGGCGCCATCTGTCAGCTTGTGGTCGCAGGGGCTGGACCACTAGTGGTCTGAGTGCTGGCACTGAGCAGGGGCGGTCTGATAAAGCGACGATTAGCTGTCGTTGCCTCCACCTTCTTAGTGCTGCGGAGCTTTCAAAGCCCTTGGGCCGTCAGAGCGCCGGCTGCCTTTGTTTGGCAGCATGGGGTCGTATCCACTCCTTCGGCGATCTTTCCAAATAGCGCCCATCTGCCTGGCTCAGGCTACTGGAGCCCCGAAGCGCGTGATGGGCTTCTGCAGTGCGCCCAGGGTTCAGATGTCTGCTCTCTCCACCATTCTGTTGTAGGTTCATTCAATGGTGCCCTATCTACTGTGCCTGTCCAAGACCTGGGCTCGGCTGTCATCAAAGAAGTCCTGAAAAGGGCCACAGTGGCTCCGGAAGAGGTTTCCGAGGTTATATTGGGACACGTTTTGACAGCAGGTAACTCCTGAGTGACCTCAGGAGAGAGGACAGTTTTATTAGAAACAGCCTCTCACCCATCCCGCGCGCACGCACATACCCTTTCCCGTCTCCATACATTTGCTCAAAATTCCCCCTGCTAGAATTTATCCCATCTTCCTTCTCCCAGCCTTGTAAGTTCTTCCAGCTTAGGATTCGGCTTCTTTAAATGCTTTTCTTGAGTATTCCTAGAGCACTAACCTACACTGCCTTTCCATTCCTTAGAAACAGGGCCAGCCTGATGCATAGACGAAATGCATGGTCCTCCACACATTCCCACAGAATGCCACACATTCAGTAAAATGTATTGAATTCCTCCTATGTCCCTACACGTGCTAGGTGCTGGAGGATGACCTCAGCAACACTGGCAATCCTCATACTCCTAGGGCTCACTTCTGAGCTGGGAAGATGGGTAGCTCCTCACTGGCATGGGGCTTATCACTCTCTGGAGGAAGATGAGTCCTGAGAATGCCTCCATCTTACTTCTAATTCCTGCTGGATTTATAGATCAGTGGTCGATCACCATTTCTAATTTGTTATTAATAACTCATTTTGGGAAGCTAGGGATGTAACTTAATGCTTGAGTGCTTGGTTTAGCATGCATGTGGCAATGGGTTCACTTTCCTGCACCAAAACAAATTAGTTCATGTTCACTCAGTAGTATAAATTCTAATTAATTGTAGTGATAATTAGTAATACACAAAACCAGCTTCTGCCCCTACCCTGTTTGAGACCTGGCTTATTTATCTGTGCACCAGTTGAATGTCACTTACTCAAATGCTTGGAACCAGAAGTGTTTTCTTTCTTTCTTTTTTTTTTTAAATTTATTTTTTAGTTGTAGGTGGACACAATACTTTTATTTTATTTTTATACAGGGCTCACATGTGCTAGGTAATCACCCTACCACTGAGCCACAACCCCAGCCCCCAGAAGTGTTTTTGATTTTTTTTTTCTTTCAAGTTTTGGAATATTTGCATATACATAATGAGATATTTTGGGGCTGGGACTCAAGTCTGAACATGAAATTCATTAATGTTTCATATGCACCTTAGACACATAATGTGAAGGTAATTTTATATAATATTTTAAATTCATGCATGAAAAAGTTTGTATCACAGCCAAAGGGCCTAGGTTTTTTTTGTTCGTTTTGTTTTGTTTTTTCCCTTGCGGATTCTGAATAAACTGTGCTGTGTACCTGCATTTTGACTTTGACCTGTCACATGAGATCATGTGTGGAATATTGTGACATGTCAGCACTCAGAAAGTTTTATATTTTGGAGGGTTTTGTGTTTTCAGAACAACCTGTATTTGCAGTTCCTCTTCCTCATTCTCCTACTCAGGCTTCTCCTTATGGAGCTTAAAGTTTTGTATAAATTGTGACACTTTATCATGATCCTCCAAGACTTTGAAGCATGCCTGCAACAACCTCAGACTGTATTCTGGCCCCTCCCTCCTTTCTGCCTTCACAGACCTGTAGTTTAGATTTTTTCAGTTGTCATAGGGCACTCCACCACTGGTTTCTCTCCTATCTCCTTCCACATTTTACTGACTTCTACAGTGTCTCTTACATAATCATGATAAAAATAACAATTGTGACACTGGGCTTGGTGGTGCATGCCTGTAATCCCAGTGGCTGTGGAGGCTGAGGCAGGAGAATCACAAGTTGAAAAAGAGCCTTAGCAACTTAGGCTCAAAACAACTTATTGAGACACTGTCTCAAAATAAAAAACAAAAAGGGCTGGGGATGGGGATGTGGCTCAGTGTTGAATGCTTTTGCGTTCAATTCCTGGTACAAAAAAAAAAAAAAAAAATTCCAGCTTTGTTTATTGAGGGCCTACTAAGTATAGGATTTTTAAACTCTATGTGCTTCCCTTTTTTTGCCTCACTCAATCTTTTTCATAAATGTGTTGAATCCTATTATTTGTGTTTTACAAATGAGTAAATGAGACTGAGAGGTCCTGTAACTTGCCAGGGTCACAGTTTGAAGTGGAGCTAGCACTTGAACACAGATCCACCATACTTCTTAAACCAGGTATCCTCCACAATCATGTAATAAGTATTTAATGAGTACCTACTGTGTGCAAGGCACTATTTTAGCAGCTGGGGGGGATAAGCACTGTTTGTGTCAGATATGAATCCTCATTTTCATAGAACTTATTCTATTAATGTTCTATTTATTGTGTTAACTATTATGTTTTTTTTTTTTTTTTTGGAACCAGGGATTGAACTCAGGGACACTTGGCCACTGAGTCACACCCCCAGCCCTATTTTGTATTTTATTTAGAGACAGGGTCTCACTGAGTTGCTTAGGGCCTTGCTAAGTTACTGAGGCTGGCTTTGAACTCGCGATCCTCCTGCCTCAGCCTCCCAAATCGCTTGGATTACAGGCGTGCGCCACCGCGCCTGGCTGTTAACTATTATGTTCAGCAGTGTTTTCTTAACCCTAAAGTTCTGTCTTTTTAAGGTTTGAAGAATTTCTTTGTGGAGGAGAAAGCTTGTATCTGTGAAATATCTAGAAAGCAGCATAAGGCAATATATATTCAAGGGCTGCATTGTGACAAGTGGCGACTTATATAGGCCTTTGTGCCTTCAGTGAGAACCTAGCTGAGCTGTAGGCTTTCAAAAGTAACAGATGACATAGTTGGCAATTTTACATGCAGTTGCACCCTGGTATTTTACCTTTCTCCTTGATTGTGTAGAGACTTCTGTTCTTCTTCCAGGTTGTGGGCAAAATCCTGCTCGACAAGCCAGTATGGGTGCAGGGATTCCATACTCTGTTCCAGCGTGGAGCTGTCAAATGGTCTGTGGGTCAGGCCTAAAAGCTGTGTGTCTTGCAGCTCAGTCCATAGGGGTCGGTGACTCCAGCATTGTGGTTGCAGGAGGCATGGAAAGTATGAGCAAGGTAAGGTCTTTGAAAAAATGCCTCTCACTGACCACTCCCTGATAAACTTGTGCTCATGCCATAGCTTGATGGGCATGCTATGGGCAAGGATGGGCAATCCCATTTTTGAAGAAAAAATTTCTCAGCCAGTACAATTGGAACAGAACCTATTTTTTCCAAACTGTTGTTACTGAAGCATACAATATTTTTTGAATTAAGCTCATCATGTTAGTTGTGTCCTTGGTTTTAAATTTCTTTCCATTGTGAAGAAAGTCAAAATTAGATGTTAACATTTATCTTCCTGCACATGACAAGGAGGAACCCAGGGACCAGACTTTGTTGACCTTTTGGAGGTATATAATGTGGACAAGAGGACCACTAAAGAGTTTTCTTCTCCAGTAGGTTTGCCAGGTGGGAATTGTTTCACTAAGTTACATCCCTCTAATTGGTACAGTGGTAAAAAGACAAAAGTACATTCCCTACTTCCTACTGAAGCACTCAGGTCTGACCTAGGAGTCTACTACAGAGGCCAGTTCAGCTCAGCTATTTCAGAGAGTGAGCAGGAGGCTCTGAAGGTAGTGAAGTGGTTGGTGATTTCAGTGGAATCATACGATATACATGTGGTCACAAAAGCCTGTGTAGGATTGGTGATATTATTCCTAATTTACAGGTAAGAAAAACTGAGGCCCAGAGCTGGCATTTAAACCCAGCTTTTGTTTTGTCTTGTTTTGTTTTTGTTTTTCCTTTCCTTGAGAATGGGGTCTTGCTATGTTTCCCAGGCTGGTCTCATACTCCCTGAGCTCAGGTGATCCTTTTGCTTCAGCTTCCTGGGCACTGGACTTCGGGCATGTGCCACTGTGCCTGGCTAAATACAAGTCCTTTGGATCTAAGCCCATTACTCTTTCCATTTGATTACAGCTGGTCTTAAGTTGGTGGAAGTCAAGAAATTCCTACCGTCTTATTTTTTTTTTTTTTGAAAATAGATATTTGGGGCTGGGGATATAGCTCAGTTGGTAGAGTGCTTGCCTCACAAGTACAAGGCCCTGGGTTCAATCCCCAGCACCACAAAAAAATAAATAAATAAAAATAAAAAATAAAAGAAAATAAAATAAAACAGATATTCGTTTACTTTATTTTGGATAAAAATGAAAGACAAAAAATTTGAACCCCCTGAAATTGCCTAAAATTTGTGGAAAGCATTCCACAAGTCTCAGTGAGGTTGGTTTCTCCCATCTGTTACTAAACAAAACATAGAACTTTCACTTACTCTTACTGAAGGCCATCAGAAACAGTTTCAACACACATGGTTCCCTGCAAATAGCATTGTAGTCCATTCCACTGGGAGTAGGTAGGTTAACAATCACATGAGTTTTCAACAATTAAAACCCCTCAGTACTGATATTTGTGGCACTCAAAATGGGGAAACACTGTTTTACTCATAATTTTTCATTTAGTTGTGAAGGAAATTCCTACCTTCTTATTACCCTCACTGGATGATTATGTCTCCCATCAAAATAAGTAACACATCGTTAGCATTACTTAAGCCCTTAGAGGTGAATGCATCATTTACAGATAATTAGTTGCCTCTTTGGAAAGAATAGTGGGATTCTGGTTTTTGTTTTTTTTTCCCCTTTCAGGGGGTGGTGGTACTAGGAATTGAACACAAGCAGGCACTCTGCCACTGAGCTACATCCTCAATTCTTTAATTTTATTTTGTTTTTATTTAGTTGTGCATTCTTGGCTTGAACTTTGACTCCTCCTGCCTCAGCCTCTTGAGTAGCTGGGATTACAGGTGTGCATCACCATACCTTTCTATAAATGGGATTCTTAAAGAAATAAGATACCAAATGGACAGATGGATAGGGTTGAGGGAGACATGGTAGTGGGCAGGTAGGAGAGTTATAATTCCTTTTTGTTGTTTGGACTAGGGATTGAATCGTGGAGCATTTCACCACTGAGCTACATCTCCAGCCCTGTTTATGTTTTATTTGAGACAGGGTCTCACTAAGTTCCTCAGGACCTTGCTAAATTGCTAAGGCTTGTGATCCTCCTGCCTCAGCCTCCTGAATCACTGGGATTATGGGTGTATGCCACCATGCCAGCAAAAAGGAATGATTTTTAAGAGCAGGCAGAATGGGCTCATTTGCTAATCCCAGGGGGTCTTTAGGTGCTCGCCTGGGGTGGGAGCTGGAAGTGGGGTACTAAGGCTGCAGAGGGTACTAAGTGAAAACTGAGGAAATGCTAGATAGGCCTGAGCGGGATTCTAAGAAGACAAATTATAGTCAAGTCGAAATATTTTTTTTTTTTTTGGTGATATTGGGGGTTGAACCCAGGGCCTTGCACATGCTAGCCCTGGCTCTACCACTGACTTATGTCCCTGGTCCCCCCTCTTTTTTTTTTTTTTAACTTTTATTTTGATATAGGATTTTTTGCTAAGTTGCTCAGACTGCTTAAACTTGTTATCCTTTTGCCTTAGCCTTCTGAGTAGCTGGGATTACAGGCATGTGCCACTGTTTCTGGCCTAAATCCATTTTTATTTCTTGTTTCCAGGCTCCTCATTTGGTTCACTTGAGAACAGGAGTAAGAATTGGTGAGATGCCACTGGTTGACAGTATTCTCTGTGATGGTCTTACAGACGCATTTCACAACTATCACATGGGTGTTACAGGTAAGGCAGGTGTAGCCGAGAATATATTAACTTTAAGAACATTGAAGAAAAGCATATGGTACCAGTGAGACTTGTCTCAACCTCCAGATCTGGCAGCCAGGCCACTTGACCTCTGTCTTAACTGGGAAACTGAGTGTGGAATGGCCCCCACAGTGTCCTGAGCAGTGTGTGGTGTTCAGGTACTTTATGGTGAATGACTGGCTAGCCTACGTTTCCTTTGGGCCTTACGCCAGGAAGTGGTGACAGTTGTAGATACTAGTGTTCGGAGCAGGGCTTTGGTGGATGGAGTGCACTCAGGAAAGGAGACAGGCCATGCCTCCCAAATGCCTATGGCTAATTGACTCCATCTTTAAGTTACTATGCAGTGCCCACCAGCAGTATGTCCCCCAGGCCTGGCAGAAGGCAGGTATCAGTACAAAATGTGTGGCCACAAAGTGGGCCAGGAAGATTGAAGCCAGAGAAAGGAAAGCCAAGATGACAGATTTTATCATTTTAATACATGAAGGCAAAGAAAATGAATAATCAAGAACAAAGCAAGAAACTTCTAAGGGCAGCACTCCTGAGAAGATCTCCTGACAGCGCACCTGTGGTTAGGCTGCGGTTGTAGCTGCTGCTGCTGCTGCTGCTTGAACACCCTCCTGACCCCTAAGGGTCCCTCTTGGTCCCTCCTCTACTTTGAGGCCATCTCTTGGTGAGAGTGAGGTATTGAGGCGCCCGTATCCTCTGCTGAGCTCTGTCTCCCTCTTCATGTTCATAGCATTTGCTTTATAGAATTGGTGCTCTGATGTTTGGTGCCCATGTATTTACGATCGTCATATCTTCTTGATGTATTGCTCCCGTCATCAGTGTCTAGTGATCTTTGTCTCTTCTGATTTTGTCTTAAGTCTGTTTTGTTGGATATAACTACTTCTGCTTTCTTTCAGATTCTATTTGCTTAGAAAATCTTTTTCCAATTTTTTCTTTTTTCTTTTTCATTTTCAGTCTGTGCATGTCTTTACAGGAAGGCGAATTTCTTGTATGCAGCTTATTATTAGGAGTTGTTTTTAAAGCCAGTGTGTGTCTTAATTGGAGAGTTCAGACCATTTACATTCTGTTATTATTGAAATGTATGTGCTGTTCCTGTCATTTTGTTTATCTTCTGGTTGTTATTTTGTTGTTAAATTCTATTTTTTTTTTTTCTCACAGTGCTGGGGATTGAACCCAGGGCCTTGTGCTTGCTAGGCAAGCACTCTACCAACTGAACTATATCCCCAGCCCTTTCTGGTTGTTTTGAATATTCTGTATATGTTTCTTCCTCTCCTATTCATCTTAAAAGTTTGATGATATACTGTATTAACACTGTTTGATTCTTTGCTATTTCTCATTTGTGTGTCTACTCTTGTAGTGGGATTTATTCTTTCTTATATTCTCATGATTGTTTTTATCCTTCTTCCTGATATAAGATTCTCTTAAGCATCTTCTATAATGCTGGTCTCTTGGTCATTCATTTCTTTGGTGCTTATCTTGGAAGGTCTTTATTTCAGCTTTAATTCTGAAGGATAACCTTGCTGGGTTTGACAATCTTGGTTAGTAGTTATTTTCTTTCAGGACCTGAAATAAATCATTTTATGCCCTCCTGGCCTGTAGAACTTTTACTAAGAAATCCAAGTAGTTTAATGGTTTTGCCTTTAAATGTAACTTGGTACTTCTTTGTTGCTTGGAATAGCTTTTTTCATTCTTTGAGAGGACATTCTTGTATGCAGCCTATTGTTGTGTCTTGTATGTTAATTCATTTATCCAGTCTGTCTTTCATTTTTAGTTAAGACCATATTCTTCCTTTTTTCTATCCTTTGGCAACTTACCCCTAATATGTCATGGAGAGGTTCTTTTCTTGTCATGTCTTTTTGGGATTCTAAATGCTTTCTATACAGGATGTCCATATCTTCCTCTAGATTTGGGGAGTTTTCTACCCCTTCAGCATAGCTCTTCTCACTCTTCTCACTCATTACATAGAAATTCGATCTTTTAATGGTGTCCCAGAGATCTTATGTATTGTCTTCATTCTTTTTTTTTTTTGGAACTGGGGATTGAACTCAGGGACACTCCACCACTGAGCCACATCCCCAGTCCTATTTTGTATTTTATTTAGAAACAAGGTCTCATTGAGTTGCTTAGGGCCTCACTAAGTTGCTGAGGCTGGCTTTGAACTCACGATCCTCCTGACTCAGCCTCCCGAGTCGCTGGGATTACAGGCGTGCGCCACTGCACCCAGCTTGTCTTCATTCTTTTTTTTATTCCTTTATTGGTGTCTGAATGTAATAATATGGCTATTATGGTTTGGATAGGAGGTATCCATAAAAAACTCATGTGAGCCTGGTGTAGTGGCACACACCTGTAATCCCAGTGACTCGGGAGGCTGAGTCAGGATCACGAGTTCAAAGCCAGCCTCAGCAACTTGGTGAGGCCCCTACACTACTCAGTGAGACCCTGTCTCTAAATAAAATACAAAATAGGGCTAGGGATGTGGCTCAGTGGTTAAGTGCTCCTGAGTTCAATCCCCGGTTCCAAAAAAAAAAAAAACTCATGTTTTAGGCAATGCAGGTATGTTCAGAGGTGAAATGATTAGATTTTGAGAGCTGCAACTTCATCCATTTGATGGATTAATAATTTGAATGGGGCAGGGGATATAGCTCAGTGGGCTGGGGATATAGCTCAGTTGGTAGAGTGTTTGCCTCGCAAGCACAAGGCCCTGGGTTCACCGCCAAAAAAAAAAGAAAAATAATTTGAATGGACTATTATGTGTACCTCTAGGCAGGTGGGGTGTGGTTGGAGGAAGTAAGTCACTGCAGGGTGACCTTGGATTGTATCTTGTCCCTGGCTCTCCTCCTTCTCTCTCTGCTTTCTGGATATCATGAGCTCAGCAGTATTCCTCCACCACACCATCATGGTGAGGCCATGATGTTTTGCCTCACCTCATGCGCAAAGCAATGTAATCTGCTGAAATTAACCTCTGAACTGTGCCCAAAATAGAAGTTTCTTCTTCTCCGTAGTTCTTGTCAGGTGTGTTGTTAAAGTGATGAAAAGCTGACTAACAATGGCATATTTGTCTTCAAGCTTCAAAGTTCCTTCTTTTGCTTAATCTACTGTTGTTGAGACTTTCAAATGAGTTTTTAATCTGATTGAGCTTTTCATTTCTTTTCAAAGATTTCTTGGGGCTAGGGATGTAGCTCAGTTGGTAGAGTACCTGCCTTGCAAGCACAAGGCCCTGGGTTCAATCCCCAGTGCTTCAAAAAAAGAAAAGATTTCTCTTTGGTTCTTTTTCAAAATCTGTTTTTTTTAAACTGCTCATTCACATCCTTCATTGTTTTCTTCAATTCATTCAACTGTTTACTTGAGCTCTTAAACAACTATTTCTTTTGAATTACTTGTCCAAATAAAGTAGTTCATCCACTTTAATATGTCTGAATCTGTTATTATAGAGTTTTGAACTAGGTGACATACTACCTTGTTTTTTCTTGTATTTCTCTGTTGATTTGCACATCTGCTGGGATTAATTTCTCTTCCACTTTTAGGTGGTGTCCTTCTTAGTATGCAGCTTTCTTGTGACATGGGATATTATTTTGTTGTATGATGTTGAGTTTATTTCCAACTGGACCCCATAGTGCGTGATTTCACTGTAGCTTCTTTAGTTGTGATTCCTGAGTTTGGACAGAGTACACTGTTTCAGAGTTGTTGATGCCAAGAGACACTCTTAGTGGTGTACGCAGCACAATATGTGGGATGTGCCCTCTGTGGTCACTTCTCCCCTAAGAGTGTTAGCCCTATCAGGAGCTAGCAGTCTCCACAGACACTGTTCATAAGCAATTGTGATGCTAGTTGCTTCAGTTGTGTTAAAGCACCTGAAGCTCTTTTTTGTTTAGGTACCAGGGATTGAACCCAGGGACACTTAACCACTGAGCCACATCCCCAGCCCTTTTTAATATTTTATTTAGAGTCAGGGTCTAACTGAGTTGCTTAGGACCTCACTAAATTGATGAGTGGCTTTGAACTTGTGATCCTCCTGCCTCCTGAGTTGCTGGAATTACAGGTGTGTACCACTGCCCTTGGCCCTGAAACTTTTGTTCTCTTACTGAAGACCAGTGCCGATCTGGGTGCTTCACCAGGAGGGGCAGGGGCTGGAATCACAGCTCCCTCTGTGGGACTCACCTTCTGTCCTCTCAACCCTACACAGTCTGACCAGGAGCGGCTGTTGATGTACAGGACCCACGTAGATGTGGTGTCAGCAACTGTTGTGCTGCTTCTCTCTGCAGCTACTGTGGAGGTTTCTGCCCAGGAGCCAGCCTGGGGACAGGTCCACAGCTTAGAGCTCATGTCCCCCTCTTTTCTTTAAGTAGATGCAGGCTTCTGTTGCAGCTCAGAGGCTGAGCATCTGTCCTATTGTGCATGAGGCCCTGGGACCAGTCTCAGCACTGGAAGAAATAGAGAATAAAACAAAAACAAAAACAAGCAGACAAAAAAACCAAGGTGAGAATAGTCACATAAAAAAATTAAAAGGAGAAGGAAAAGAAAACTAATAATACAAATAGAAATAAAAAGAAAAAATGAGAAAGAAATTTTTAAAATTAAATGAAATAAAAGTAACAGACTAAAAGAAAAATAAATAATTAAAAAAAAAAAAAAGCCCACGAGTCCATAATTCCTCCTGGCTGAGGTGCTTAGGAATGTGAGTGAGGGCATCTGGTCACCAGCTGTGCCAGTCATCTCTGGTCTCCAGGGTTGGAATCCACCAAGTACTGGGTGAGAGTAGGGGGTGGCGACTGCAGTTGGCTGGAATTTCAGCTCTCACCAAACAAACTGGGGTGCACGTAGGTGGTGTCGGATTTTTCTTGCCCAGTGAGTTGAGGCAGAATGTGGCTAGGCCAGGGGTATATTGTCTTCAGAAGGTTTTAGCTGCATATCCGGGGCCTGGCACATGCTGGGCTGTGGCACTCAAGAACTCCTCACCAAGTCTGGGTAGAAAGCCACTTGTATAGTTGCTCTGGCGGGTTTTAGTCTGTGTGCCCAGAGTTGTGGCAAATGCCAAAGCCTCCCAGGGTGGGGGTGGCAACTGAATCCCTGAGTTCTTTGATAGTTGAGGGTCACAGGAACCAAGTGAACTTCGACCCTCAATCTCAGTGCCTTCAGATGTGGGCCCCACAAAACCCAAAACAAGTGGTATTGCTCCCAGTCCCAGATGCCAGTGTCACTGAAACCACTGATTCCAGAGGGCAGTGCGCTCTGCTGTCCCTGTTGCAGCCTGTGCTCCCTGCAGTGTGGAACTTGCAGAGTTTGTGTTGGAGACACTCCCAGGCCAAGAGTGTCTCATGCGACTCATGCCCAGTCAAAGTAGCAGGTGTTACCAGGGGCCCTGGCCTGTGCCGATACTGGATTTCTTACCCCTAGAGCAGTATGGTTGCAGATGATAGGACCTTTGTCAAGATGGCTTCTGGCTGTAGCATCTGAGAGCCTGCTGAGATGCAATGAATCTCTTCCCCGAAGCTGGCTTGTTGTGCAGACTCCAGGTCACTTATTTACCTAAGCTATTTGTCCAGAGGTTGCAGCTCTTTGTCATGCTGTGACTCTGTTTCACCTTTACCACCCAAGAGGGGAGCATCCCTTCCCCCACTGAGTGCCCAGTGCCTGGTGCTGGGGTATTCTGCTCTCTTACTTTGTTATTCTCCCCAGTTTCTGGTTTTCACCAGGTTTGGTTTTCTCTGCTGTCTATGTCCAGTGGTCACCATGGCCACTTTCCTTAGTTACATTGCTGTTGCTTTGTTTCTGTTCTGTGCAGGAACAAAGTAGTACATGGGGACCTCAATTCTGCCATCTTCCCAACTTGCTAATCATTTTTATATCCCTACTTAGATGCATATTACTCTTTGATGAAATGGAGTAAGTATTCTCTCCACTTTGTGAATCCTTGACATCAGAGATGTTAGAAATGGGAGGTACCTCAGTTTTTCTGGATCAATCCCCAGATTTTACCAAATGAGGGAATAGGGCCTCCCAGTGGTGGTTTGTGGCAGAGGCAATGTCAGATATAAGCCAGTACTTCTGGTACTTACTTGTTTTTTGCACTACACGGTTACATCATTAGTTAGCTATCTAGGACTCTCCCAGTTTTATGTTTAATGACAAATCAAAAGAACTCATATCTTTTTTTTTTTCAAAAAACTTTTTTCTTTTTTCCTTTTGATACTAGGAATTGAACACAGGGGCACTTTGCCACTGAGCTACATCCTAGCCCTTTTAAACATTTTTTATGGTGAGATAGGGTTTCAATAAGTTGCTTAGGGCCTTGCTGAGTTGTTGAGGCTGGCCTTGAACCTGTGATCCTCTACCTCAGTCTCCCAGGTTGCTGGGATTACAAGTTTGCCACTACACCCATCTCCATATTTTTTTTATTGGGATATTATGGTTGTATGTTAAGGTGGGATTCATTGTTAATACTTCTACATGCACATAACAGTATGACAATATTATTTGGCCAATGTCATTCCCTAGTAGTTCCGCCCCTCCTGCCTCCTCCTGGTTCCTTTCTTCCGCTCTACTGGTTGCCCTTTGATTTTCATGAGATTCCACTACCCTACCACCTTTCTTTTCCTTTTTCCTCTCTGCTTTTGCATGTGAGAGAAAGCATACAACCCTTGACTTTCTGAGTTTGACTTATTTCACTCAACATAATGTTCAAAGTTCTATCCATTTTCCTAAAAAATGATATAATTTCATTCTTCTTTATGGTTGAATAAAACTGCATTGTGTGTATGTACCACATTTTCTTTATCCATTCATCCACTGACAGACACCTAGGCTGTTTCCCTCGTTTGGCTGCTGTGAATTTTGCTGCTATAAATCTGCGTATGTGTGCATTGCTGTAGTATGATGACTTTAATTCTTCAGGGTGAATACCAAGAGGTGGTATACCTAGGCCACATGGTTCCATGCCTAGTCTTTGGAGGAACCTCCACAGTGATTTCGATAGTGGTTGTACTAATTTACAATCCTACCAACAGTGTAAAAGTGTTCCTTTTTCTCTGCATCCTCTCAAGCATTTATTATTGTTTGTATTCTTGATGACTGCCATTCCAACTGGTGTTGATGAAATCTCAGTGTAGTTTTGATTTCATTTTCCCAATTGCTAACTTTGTTGAACATTTTCATATATTTGTTGACTATTTGTATTTCTTCTTTTGAGAAATGTCAGTTTAGTCATTTGCTCATTTATTAATTGGGTTATTTTTTTGGTGTTTTTTGAGTTCTTTATTCTGTACATTAATCCTGTCATAAGAGTAGCAAAGTTCTCTTCCGTTCTAGAGGTTCTCCTGTAGGTTCTGTTTTCACATTCTTGTTTTTGTTTTTTTGTTTTTTTCCTGCTGTACAGAAGCTTTTAATTTGATGCCATCCATGTGTTAATTTTTGGCATTATTTCTTGAGCTTTTAGGGTTCTATTGTCAGAGGTGTTGCCTGTGCCTATATGTTGGAGTGTTGACCCCACATTTTTTTCTAGAAGCTGGAGTTTCTGATCTATTCCTAGGTCTTTGATCCAGGGTGAGAGGTAAGGATCTAGTCTCATTCTTCTATGTGTGGGTAACCAGTTTTGTTAGCACCATTCGTTAGAAAGGCTGTCTTCTCCACTGTTTTTGACACTTTTGTCAAGGATTAGATGATGTTTCCAGCATTGTTTTTTTGTTTTACTTAGAATTCCTTTGGCTTTTCTGGGTCTTTTATTCTTCTGAATGAATCTTAGAACTGTTTTTTCTAGTTCTATGAAGAATGTCATTGGTATTCTTGATGGGGATTGCATTGAATCTGTATATTGCTTTTGGTAAAATGGCCATTTTTAACAATATTAATTCTGTTAATTCATATTTAACAATATTAATTCTGGGCTATCCACGAACATGGGAGGTCTTTCCATTTTCTTGTGTCTTTAATTTCTTTCTTCAATGTTTTACAGTTTTCATTGTAGAGGTCTTTCACCTCCTTGGTTAGGTTTGTTCCTGGTGTTCATTTGCTTATTGGTCTGTTTAGGTGTTTTGTGTCCTCTCAATTCAACTTTGGCAGGTCATGTGTGTCTAGAAATGTGTCCATTTCTTCTAGGTTTTCCACTTATTGGAGTTTTCAAAATAGTCCCTAATGATTCTTTGGATTTCTGTAAAGTCTGGTGATTTCTCCTTTTTCATCTCTAATTTTATTGTTTGGGTCTTCTTTTTCTTTTGTTTAGGCTATGGGCTAATCAATCTTGTTATTTCTTCAAGGAACCAATTCTTTGTTCATTGTTTCTTTATATGTTTTTCTCAGTATCCACTCTGATAATTATTTCCTTCCTTCTACTGGTTTTGGAATTGGTTTGTTCTTTTGCAAGGCCCTTGAGTCAAATGCATCATTAGGTTTATTTGGGATTGATCTTTCTGATTTTTTTTATATGACACTCATAGCTATAATCTTTCTTTTTAGAACTGTCCTTATAGTGCCCCAGAAGTTCTGGCATGTTGTATCACTGTTCTTATTTGATTCTAAGAATTTTTAAATTTCTCCCAATTTCTTCTATCACTCATTCATCATTCAGAAGTGTGTTGTTCAATCTCTATGTGTTTATATAGTTTTTCTAGTTTTTTTTTTCGGTGTTAATTTTTAATTTTGTTATGGTCAGATAAGATGCATGGACATATTTTTTGTGTGTTTGTGTATATGCTAAGTTACTTTTTGGCCTAAAATATGGTCTATTTTGGACAAGTTTCCATAAGCAGCCGAAAATAAAGTGTATTCAGCTGTTGTCAGATGAAATATTCTATAGATGACTGTTAAGTCCATTCATTTTATATTTTTTGGGTCCAAAGAGTCTTTACTGTGTTTGTGTTTGGATGAGTTATCTACTGATGGGAGAGGTGTGTTGAAATCACCCAGTATTATTGTACTGAGGTCTGAGACTTTGAGTAGTGTCTGTAAAGGCGAACTCTTCTTTTTGATATAATTAATTGATATAATTAATTTTTATATAATTAATTGATTGATATAATATCAGTTAACCCATATCAAAGAAATGTTGGCATTAGAAAACATGAATAAAAGCTAATGATGAAATTTGATAGGAAGATATTTTTATAGTCTCAAAACAACTTACTCTAACTTACTGATTAATTATAAGTGGAAAAATAGCACCTGTAGAGTTAGAAACCTGGCAGATACCACTATACCCAGTGATCACATCTGACATCACCTGAGATAAACTGAATACTTTCATGCCCTGACAAGATTCCTGAGATAATGCCATCATTCTGTGGTATCCTGCCTTTTAGCAAAATTGTAATATAAACTTGAGGAAACATGAAACTAAGCTAAATTGGAGACATTTGATAAAAGAGCTGGCCCATACTACTCAAAAATACCAAGCTTAACATGCACAAGGCTCTGGGTTCAAATTTCCAGTTCAAGAGGAAAACAAAATGTGCAGTTCAAAGTTCCTTTCATAGAGCAGACCATGCTGAAAACAGAATCTCAGAGCTAGAAGAGCAAACTTAAACACAAAGGTAGTCTGAAGAATGTTCCAGATTAAAGGCAACTAAAGAGAGGGGTAGTTAAATGATGCAATATATATTCCTGCATTGGATCCTGTACTGAAGAGGAAAATATCTTCCTGTAGACTAGGACCATAGGTTAAATTTGAATAGGGAACAAGAATTAGACAATAGTATTAAATTTCCTGATTTTTATAACTGGTTATGTTAAAAAAAAATGCCTTGTTTTTGGGAAATGTACACTGAAATTAAAATTTAGGGGCTAAAGGACAGTGTATCTCCAGCTTTTACTCAGATGGTTTGGAAAGAGAATGTTAAAGCAAATGGGGCAAAAATGGCCTCCTGAGTCACTAAGCGTTTTCAGATCCCTATGAGGGCAAGGCAGACAACTGCATAGAGCACCACCTCAGCCCACTAGGGAGCCTGCCAGGAGGTGAGGTCAGCACTGGTTTAAGTGTGGACAGTTTAAACTACCAAAAGCCAGTTTATGAAAATGTTGGGTGTTACTTTATTTCTTCCCAGCTGAAAATGTAGCCAAAAAATGGCAAGTGAGTAGAGAAGATCAGGACAAGATTGCAGTTCTGTCCCAGAACAGGACAGAGAGTGCACAGAAAGCCGGCCATTTTGACAAAGAGATCGTACCAGTTTTTATATCTTCTAGAAAAGGTGGGTAATAAAAATCATATACATTGACCTATTTATAGGTAAGTATCATATATAGGAATTTTTATACATTTTTATCATAGGCTTTTCAGATTGCAAGGTTACATCTGGTTACATCTGAACATGGGGGAGAGGTGGTGCTATATTTTTGGGACATGGTAACATGGAAAACTGTCCTCAGACATTGGTTTGTGATTAAGGGGCAACAGCTGACCTATTTCCCAACTAAGGTAAACTACATCTCCTCAGAAGTAAACACGCATTGATTCCTGTTGCTTCTGGGATTCACATTCACATTTCTAGAGGATGGATCTTTTGGGGTCACTTGTCATTATCTAACATGGAATGCTGAAGGCAAGTTCCTTCATCAGTAACTTACATCTCATGTCCAAGCAATCTTGAGATTGGCTTTGCGACGTCCAGTCCATTCAGTTGTAACCAGCCAAGTGCTGTGATGCAACTGTAGCACCTCTTGCTTTTAAAACTCCCTCAGGAAAGGTTAAGGATTTGGAATATACAGTAATTCTTATGTGTACTTTTCTCCCTCTGGAATGAACGGGTATATATTAATCACCTTTCTGCCAAATGTGAATCACTTTTGAGAAGCCTCTCATTCCCAGCACACACACTGTCATTCGTATTAATCTTAATCTTGGGGTTTCCTCTCGTTAGGTCTCACTGAAGTTAAAACTGATGAGTTTCCTCGCCCCGGGAGTAACCTTGAAGCCATGTCCAAGCTGAGGCCGTACTTTGTTACCGATGGGACAGGAACCGTCACCCCAGCTAATGCCTCAGGTTTGATCTTCATTTTAGTTTAAGGAAAACTCTTACAGATTCCATTTGATCATTAACCTATATTGCAAGAATTTGATTTCTTGATAGTCCGACTAGACAGAGAAATGGAGAACTAGTTTAGTTACCTTTATGCTTTTCCAATACCAGAAACACCCAGTACCCTTCTGAGATTCCTGGGTGTATTTCTTCCATCTCCTTTCTTAAGTCTCTACCACCCCACTGCTATAATCTCTCCATTCTTTGTTTTTGTTTTTCCCTTGTATGGGAACTGAACCAAGGGCACTCTACCATACCTGCATCCAGTCTTTTTTTTTTTTTTTTTTTGACAAGGTCTCACTAAGTTGCTCTGGCTGGCCTTGAAGTTGTAATCCTCCTGCTTCAGCCTCTTGTAGTTGGAATTACAGGCACGTGCCACCATGCCAGGCAAACGTACCATTTCACATTTTTTTCCAGTGCTGGAGCTCAAACCCAGGGCCTCGTGCATGCTATCTATGCAAGTACTCTACCACTGAACCACATTCTCAGCCCCAAACATACCATTTCTATACTGTAAAGTCTGCTGAATTGTGGCAAATGGCTTTGCCAAAATGGCCAAGTAATTAAACTAATGTCTTCAAATGGAAAAGTGAAATTAAGTAAAATTGATGAGCATCATGGAAATCAAGTCACATTTTACAGGAATAAATGATGGTGC
Source organism: Glaucomys volans (assembly GCA_020662805.1). Lineage (NCBI taxonomy): Eukaryota > Metazoa > Chordata > Mammalia > Rodentia > Sciuridae > Glaucomys > Glaucomys volans. The sequence continues at coordinate 473,807 of JAJEJO010001127.1, read as the reverse complement.
AGCAGCTGTGGTTCTTATGAAGAAGTCGGAAGCTGACCATCGTGGGCTCACACCTTTAGCACAGGTTGTTTCTTGGTCACAAGCAGGTGTGGAGCCTTCCATCATGGGAACAGGACCAGTTCCAGCCATAAAACAAGCTGTAAGTGTAACTTTAGATCTCACCCTTCACTCTTGGCAAAAAGCCTGAGACACAGTAACCTGCACTGTATATTCAGTTCACTTTTACTCTTCTTGCTTAGTCTTCCTTCCACTTGGAATGGCAGAATTGTGCTCGACTTTGTTTCTATCAGGTTTCATTTGCTCTTTACCTTTCATAAAACATGGCTTCCAGTAGCTTTGAGTTGTTCCTTTCCATGAAGAAGAGTGTTCAGCTCACTTTTTTTTAACAGATTGTTGTTTCATCACTTTACATGCATGTACCAGATGCTACTGGTTCGATATGAATTTGGAATTTCTAAGGGATGTTTTTAATAGCACACCCCTAACCTTTGGTGTTGTATCACTTGGCTAGCTGGGTACTGTGGCCCATGCTCGTACTCCCAGCAGCTCCAGAGTGTGACGAGTTCAAATCCAGCCTCAGCAAAAGCAAGGCACTAAGCAACTCAGACCCCGTTTTAAATAAAATACAAAATAGGGCTGTGGTCAAGTGTGGGGTTCAATCCCCAGTACCACCTGCCCCTGCAAAAAAAAAAAAAAAAAAAA
>JAJEJO010001127.1:446069-473005 GCA_020662805.1 Glaucomys volans | reverse complement strand
AAAAAAAAAAAAAAAAAAAAAAAAAAAGCAAAACTGAAGCATTTAATGTTCTTTTCTTTAGGTTGCAAAAGCAGGCTGGTCCCTGGAAGATGTTGATCTATTTGAAATCAATGAAGCCTTTGCAGCTGTTTCTGCTGCAATAGCTAAAGAGCTTGGATTAAACCCAGAGAAGGTAAACATGAGGAAATTGTTTTTGAGTTTGCTGGTGAGCTTGTACTACGAAAATAGTATATTAGATTTTTCAGGTTTGTCCATTTGGCAATGGATGAAAAGATACTGGGACTCAGTTAACTTACTATTATTTTTTTTTGCTTCACAAGGCAAGACTATATTAGTTTGGGAGTCAAATGAGCTATTTTTTAGATTTTAAGATTATTAAAAAGTAACAACGGTAGTCACCAATGCATATCAAAGGTATGAATTTATTCCTAAGCAGTCATGATGAAAATTGAGCTTGAGAGATTTTTTTTTTGACACCCAACAGGACAAAACTTCTATCTGGAAATCAAGGGATCTAAGAAAAATCTTTCTTTCCTCTTAGGTCAACATTGAAGGAGGGGCCATCGCCTTGGGCCACCCTCTTGGAGCATCTGGTTGTCGAATTCTTGTGACCCTGCTACACACACTGGAGAGAACTGGTGGAACTCGTGGTGTGGCTGCCCTGTGTGTGGGAGGTGGGATGGGAATAGCAATGTGTGTTCAGAGAGGATGAAAGGCTTAATGGTAATCACACTACTTAAAGCAACCTGAACCTCATTTCTTTTTAAACTAATAAATTACTAAATTGTAATTTGTGAAACCAGAGAACCAAAGTGAGGATGGAAACCATCTTCACAAAACTGAAGCTGACAGCATGCTGTACTTTAATGTATAATACTCAAGGTACAGGACATTGCATCTAACATTGTTATAAATAAAAACAAAATCAGATCAGTCATCAAGGGCTCCAGAGTGAACAGCATCTTCATAACCTCCATGTTTATCATCTTTACTTTCTGGATGTAATTTAATAAGGTCATCAATCCGAAGAATGGTAATAGCAGCTTCTGTTGCAAATTTTAAGCTCTTCACTTTAACTATGGTTGGTTCAAACACCCCTGCTTGCTTGTTGTCTCGAGGTTTACCATTGATCAAATCAAGACCAATCCTACAATTAAGGTGAAAAAAACGATTAAGTAATTTCTTATAAGTTGGTCAGGTGGCCTGTTAATTCCAATTACTCCATTCAAATGTTAGTCCTGAGAAGTTTTGGTGTTAAGGTTACACTAATTATGAACTGACACAGCACTATGCATCACAAAGGAAGAAACCTTGTTCCCAAGCATCATGCCTGTCATGCACTGCAAGATGATATTTTAGTCAAGGAAAGTCCAAATATACACAGCAATCCTGTAAGATTTTTACTGCCTATACCTTATAATGTTCTCAAGACAACCAATGAAAAGGAGAGAGAAACTGTATGCTTACCATTTTAAATTTTTACGTTCTGGATTAACTTGAGCCTCATTATGAAAAGCTCTTAACTTTGCAACCAGATCTGTGGAGTCTTGGGCAGCATTAACTGCCAGTGTATTAGGAATAACAAGAAGAGATCTTGCAAACTCTGCAATAGCAAGCTGTTCCCGAGAGCCCTAAAAGGAAAGGTAATTAGGTTCTTTTCAAAAAGGAAAATACTAAAGACCACAGCAGCAATTAGACCCCTAACACCAAGATTACAGATTCCCTTAAAAATAAAAAACTCTTACCATGCTGGTGGCATAGTTTTCAAGGTATATGGAAAGGGCTGCTTCGACAGCACCCCCACCAGGAACCACAGATTTTGACTCCAAAACTCTTTTCACCACACAAAGGGCATCATGTAAAGAGCGCTCCATCTCATCACACATGAAGTCATTTGCCCCACGTAAAATAATTGATGCAGATGTACGTGCCTTAGTACTATTAAAAACAAAGTAAAACTGTTAAAAATGGTATTTTTATAAAATAAAAGCTACAAAGTAATTCACAATAAGTAATCTGAATTAAATTCTGCTGACAAAGGGATGTAGCTCTGTGGTAGAGCGTTTTTCTAGCTTGCTAAAGGACTTGGGGTTCAATCACCAGCACTGTAAAAAGTGAAAAACAAACTACCAAAAACAATGTCTAGACCATGCAGAAGAGATGAAAGTGACTTCACCTCAATTTACAATGGCCCAATGTTGTTTTATCCCATGCGTATAACTGCTCATATCACTAAGAGATTAGAGCAGCAAATAAATGGGAAAGTTCTTACTTAAAGAAATCTGTACAAGTTTAATTTGGAAAGTAGTTCTTACTTTTTGTTTTGTCTTTTTTTTTTTTATTCTTTTTCGTTTTTTTCAGGCCCGAGGACCGAACCCAAGGCCTTGCGCATGCTAGGCAAGCGCTCTGCCACTCAGCTAAATCCCCAACCCCAAGCTCTTACTTTTTGATTAAGATCAGTTCATCATCACAAATTCTCTCTTGTACCACTTCTTCTGCTTGTCCCAACATCGTAGTTTCAAAAGTTTCTTCACCTTCCAAATTGGCCAGAGTTGACAGAATAGTTGCTGCAGAAGTTACAAAGATCTGTAAATATTGTTTCCCATGACATAAATGTCTTAGACGCAGAAACATTTATGATAAAAGTGATTCATTACAAATAAAGGTTTTGAGTTAGGCATTAGAATAATTATTTTATAGTAATATGTAACTATGTCATTATATGAATAAAATCAGTTCTTGAATTCCCAAAAAACTAAAGAACTTTTCCAGTTCCAGTTCATTGTGCATAGTATGGAGAATGTTTTTGAAGCTGCTTAGTGCCAGTATTCCAATGTAAAGGCTTGTGCCAAGGTCTGCTTATTAATGACAAGGCATTTTATTCAAGATCTTGCAGTAGTAGTACCTCCAGAAGCTTTAGCAATGCGCTTAAGATCCCTTTTCAAAACTCTTCTAACTGCCATGGCGCCAGCCTCCACAAAGTACTTCAGACACATATCATCAATTCCACCAGTGGTCAGAATAACATTGGCACCAGTTGCCAGGATCTTCTGAATTCTCTCCTTGGTGATATCTGATTCTCTACAAACAAAGTATTGTAGTCACTCAGTTACTTATTTTTTTTTTTTACTATAGCTCTTAACGTCAATCAAACACTTTTCACAAGGCTGAGGGATATAGCTCAATGGTAGAGAGCTTGCTTAGCATGCACAAAGATCTGGGTTCAACCCCCAGCCCCACAAAACAAAAACCCCAAACTACTTACCATGAAATAACTGTAGGTTGTTATACTAACAGTTCTTTCCCACCCAGAACCAAAATTTAGTATGATTTATAGAAAATTTCAAGGATTTAACCATTTTGCTTTCCTCAACTCCAATCTGAGTTCCTAGTCAAGTACAATTAGAAATAGGGGCCCTGCCTTCAAGGATCTTGTAGGGAATTACTAATTTCTCAGAGTAAATGTTTAATAATGGTGTCAGAGTTGAAACTGTAGAAACAGGACCAGAAAACAACCTGGTAGGCCGCATTAAAGAGTCTAGATGGCTAAAATGCTAGTATTTCTAAGTAACACTAGTATTACCAAATCTGATTCCTCTTTCGGCATGGTATGAGGACTTGAACCTAGGGTCTCATGCATGTTAGGTAAGTACTAAACACTGTACCACTGAACCACACCCCTCCATCCCTTGAATTTGTATTTGCAAAAGGATGCCAATGTCCATATGAAAACTGCATTGGGAAGATTAAGGACTGAAAACAAGGAGACAGTAACTAGAGATAGAGAAATATACCTTATGAGGACAGACAGCGTGAACTAAAGTAATAGGCACAGGTAACTGGGAGGTACAGGCTTCGCACAGACTGAGAAATCAAGAGCACAGTTTGGGATGTTTAAAGTTTAAAGGCCCTGTTATTCAGGTGAGGCTGCAAAGTCAGACACTATGGAAATCATAAGCAACTAGGATAAAGAGATATAGATTCAAAGTCAATATATAATTGAAGTCATCAAGTAGATGATATTATTAAAAAAAAAAAAATGTTTAAGTAGTCAACCATGCATTCATTTTGGTCAATGACAGACCAAATAGTAGTCCTATAAGATTATAATGGAGCTGAAAAATTCCTATTACTTAGCTGTCATGTCACAATGCAATGGACACATGTATGTAGTAATGATTATATAAACAAACTAATGACACATCAGTTGTATTAAAGCACAATCAAGCACAGTACACAAAAGTCAAATGATAATAAACGGCTGTTACTGGTTTTTAGACTTACCATACTTATTGCCTCAGCCTCCCAGGTAGGTGAGACCACAGACTACAGGTACATGTCACCATACCTAGCTTCTTATTTTATAGAGTACTCCTACTCATCCCTGTCTACTAAACAAGTGCTGTGTGCCAGATACTATAGGACTAAGCTACAAAGCCAAAGAAATAATTCCATCTCTGCATTCAGAACTCGAGTTACAGTTGTACACATACATAGCAGAAACTGTGTAAGCCCAAAAAGACAAAGACAGTCGGGGTATAATTCAGAGTGAGAGAAAGCATTCCCTCTTTGGAAAGGTATATTAAGACAGAATCGGCCAGAAGTTTCCTAAAGATCAAGTAAAAGAAGTTGAAAATGTCAACTGAATCTCATGCTAGTGTTACTAGTGACCTTAACAGTTTACCACTGGAGAACAGGGATTGAAAAAGGGATTGAGAAGTGAAAGTCCCAGCAAACATGTTTGTGTCACTCTTGTAGCACCTGGCTCATAAGGACAGGAAGCAACTAGAACATGATGTGTGAGCAAAAAGCTTTCCTTTAAGGATGAGAGCTCCATGCAGAATCCAGAAAAGGAAGAGCAAAATTAAAGATGCAGTTGTTAGGGGTAATCCCAGTGGCTTGGGAGGCCGACGCAGGAGGATCACAAGTTCGAAGTCAGCCTCAGCAACACAGCAAGGCTCTAAACAACTTAAGAGAGAGACCCTGTCTCAAAATACAACATAAAAAGGGCTGGGGATGTGGCTCAGTGGTTAAACACCTCAATCCCTTGGGGGGGGGGTGCAGTTTGTTAAAGAACAATCTAGGAAGCAAGGCTCTAAGAGAACAGACCCTGGAACACTTACTGTTGGAGAATTTGCCTCTGATGGAAGGAAAAAGTGTAAGAATACACATGAAGATAGATTTCAAAGATGAGAGCATTTCTGGCTTTGGGTAGCTGTGCAAACTAATCAAGTGTTTAAAAAAAAAAAAAATTCCAAAAAGTAGTAGAGAACAGAATAGTGGTTATTAAAGTCTGAGAAGGGTATGAGGGAGAGATGCAGAAAGGCTAATGGGAACACAGACAGGAAGAACAAATTTCAATGTTCTACAGTACAGCAGCATACCCATGGTTGGCAACCATTAAATATTTCAAAATAGCGAGCAGGGAGGATACAAAGAAATATCTGAGGTGATATATAGATATATTGATTATCGGTCTGATCATTATACACACTGAGGTTGCACTGTACTCATAAATATGTAGTTATTACATGTCAAAAATAATATCTGAATGTGGGTCAAGTGGAAGAAAACAGACAAAAATTCCTGGGAGCAAACTACCTTCACAACTAGCCCTTCCAGTGCACCACCTGCAGCCCACAGTACCTGGTATATAGTAGCAAACCGCAGAGCTCTGCACTGCTTATTTGAGGAAATGGGTTTTATAACTTTAACCTCAATCAACTCATAAAACCAAAAATTCCACAAAAATTTTCAACAGAAATTATATCACCCCAAATCCCTTATTAAGAAAACATTACATTTCCTAATTTTTCTAGGTCATGTAAAATAGTTTGATTGGATAAATGTCATTTTCCAAAATTGATACTTCTGATAACTTGTTATGTTCTATGAGAAAACTCATTCTTTTCAGTTCACTTTTGCCTAGTTCAACACAAAGGTGTTTTACAAACACCCCTTACAAATGTCAAAAATCTCTCAACATACCTCTGTCTAATTTGGTCCAATTTTTCAGGGTCTGTAATAATCACCTGTACACCAAGCTTCATTTTTGTTTTCTGTAGGCTGAAGTCAAGGCAAGCAATTTTTGCATTAACTATTCTCTTGGGCATGCCTATAAGTGAACATAATATTTTGTGATAACTATAACAATACTTCAGTTCACAAAATACACTTATCCTTAAAATTATAATAAATAATAATGATGCTTATACATAAACATACAAATCTAGACTGTAATTCATTACATACATTAAACCTTAAACTTAATGGCATCCAGGGCAGATTAATTTGTACTTCTCTTAACATTTTATGTCCTCTGGTTACAAAAAGATGTACTGTGTGCAAACCACAAAAATCTAGTTTTAACTGTAGAAATTTCATTTTATGATTTAATCTCAAACCTTACCCTGAGATCCCACCACACAGTTGAGTGCATAGCCACTGATCAGCATGCTCTCCGTCTGGCTTCTCCCATGGGCTTTCAGAATATTAACAGAATTGACAGGATAGCGAGGCTGGCCTCTTATATCTGTGTATTTAATGGCAAGTACAGCATCTACTACCATATTAGAGAAGAAATCACCATTTCTAAGCTGACAGTTAAGGATAACAACAGACTGAATGAAGGGTACACATAAAAATCAAGGGCAATTCAAAGGGACTTTCTTTTAGCAATTTCATGATAGAAAAAAGTTATCTATCAAAGTGACTTATTATTTATCACCATCTGCAATTCACATCACTTTCACACATTATTTATATATATTACCTTTTCACCCTTGAAATGCAAGGAAATCAACAGGCAATTTCAACAATGTCACGTCTCTGATGCATTTATCAATTTGCACTAAACTGGTATTTAAATTTTCCTGTTTTTAAAAAACCCTAAATTGGGTTCAATCCCTACTATCCTCCCTACCCAAGGGGTGGGGTGCTGAACTTTATGGGACCATCCAAGGATACATTCCAATTATTTTGGAAGACATGGACGTCTTAGCAGCGTTAATCAGGCAATCTCTTCCAAGTTCATCTGTGTTAATAATTAGGTTTTCACTGATATAACGCACTGCCTCCCTGTTTAAAGTATGGCAGAGAAAAACACTCTTAAATTCAGAACTCATACTTTTTGATGTTATCACATTTAACAATTTCAAAATGTCACAGGCAAAGATTTCTTGTTCAGCCATTTCATATAGAAGGAGAACACTTTGAAAATCCTCCCTCTTCAGATCATGGCAACTTCAATCTATCCCATAAGCATAGCCACTAAAGTCTATTATTAGAAGAAAATGTGGTAGTCATATGGGAAAAAAATTACTGACTCTAGTTCAAGTCACAACTTTTTCAAACTGTAGTTATTAATCAAAACATTAAGACACTGTAACTATTATATCAAATAAAATTTTCTGAATGCAAACAATCTTACTTGCAAGCAAGTCGATAGCCACTAATAACTGATGTGGGATGAATTTTCTGTTTGACTAATTCATCTGCATTTTTAAGAAGTTCTGCTGCAATAATAACCTGGTGAGAAAACAGTTATTGCACTAAGTTACCTGGCATTTGATATATCACGCACACACAAAAGCAACAGTAAAATTGTCAGGTATTACTAAACAGAATGGTGAGTGATGGTGGAGAAATCAGTAAGTGGCTACTAAAACTATGAAAAAGGGATACACCACAAAATATTCTGTGTGTAAATGGCCAAACCCAACAGAAAAATGTTCTAGCTAAGAAACTAGTTCAGCAGTACAACAGAAGACAACAAATACATTCATTATCTTTACAGATTAAATGTCCAACAGAAGCTAAATTGCTGACTATTGGATTGACTTGGACTATTTAGACTTTTTGGTTAACTTATAAAGTTCTTGTAAGGAATGCTAAAAATGTCTTTCAATTAGACTTTTAGAACTAAGGATGCGTTTAGAGGTAGAGTGCTTGCCTAGAATGTTGGTGAATTATTTTCTCTCACACTACCATTCTGAATCATTGTGACTGCCTTTTGGCATATAAAATACAAAAATAGTATTTTCAAAAAAGCATGCAACATCTCCTTTTGATATTTTTTTCCCCTTTTGCTACTGAGGATCGAACCCAGGGGCATTTAACTACTGAACCACGTCCCCATCCCTTTTTATTTTGAGACAGGGCCTTGCTAAATTGCTGAGGATGGCTTTGAACTTGCCATCCTCCTGCCTCAGCCCCAGGAGTAGCTGGGATCACAGGCAGGCACCGAGTCCCGAGTCCTTTAGATAACTATAAAAGCAAAAGCTTTAGAAATTTCCAAGTCTCAGGAGGTGGTGGGGAAGAGGAAACACATTTCAAAATATTTAAAATGATGCTGTATTTAATTATTAAGTTCCTTTTTCTTCTTAAATTGCAACTAGCTATAATTTCAATTTTCAAATTTTGTTTCTGAACCACTACCTAACACCTTACCTTTTTCCTTTTAAAATATGGAACTTATTTCTGGCCCATAGCTTCAACTGGGATAAAAATAACTATTTTTTAGCTCCTCTCCAAGGTGACTACCTACCACTGAGGTAGTTCCATCTCCAACTTCTTTGTCCTGCAGATCAGCCAGCTCACAAAGAACTTTAGCAGCAGGATGCTCTACCTCCAATAACTTCAGGATGGTAGCACCATCATTTGTAATGGTTACATCCTAAAGAAATTTCCAGGAAAAAGTGAGAAAATCACCTGCAGAAACAGATCACCCTTTAAATGAACACAGCCCTATTATGACACATTCACCTTGTATTTACTTTCCAACATCAGATTCTGAGAAAAACAATTTGCAGAGAAAAATACTTAAGATCATTTCTCTTTAAAGCAACCAACCCAACAGATATACTTACACCAATATCATCCACCAACATTTTATCCAAGCCAACCGGACCAAGAGAACTCTTAACGATATTGGCAATAGAAGCTGCAGCCATAACTGTAGATAGTTAATGGAAAAAAGTACAGTAAAATCAGAAAAATCCACAACTCTAAAGGACAATCGTTTCAGCCTATAAAAGCAGAATGACATCCGACAACTTCCGAACTTCTCAAGTCTACAAATGTCGATATTTTAAAAATCATTTATTAAAAGTCTAATGAAGAGGGCTAGCAAATTTCATCTCGGGTTATTCCATGAGGGCCGTCCGGCGAGTCCCCCGCCTGGCAGAACGAACAAGCCCCGTTGGCTGACCTACCGAAGAGGCTGCCAGCGGGGGGTCTGGGCGACCCTGGCCCGGGGGACGCGACCCCGGAGGGGGCGACTCCATGCACGTCCCCCAACTTCCGCGGGCACCTGCCCGTCTGCACTTTGCGACCGAACCTAGTCGTTCGTTCACGATGCCGGTCGGACAAAAGAGGCCGCGGGGGCCGGCACGTGCCTCCGCGCACGCCCTTTCCGCGATGGGAGGACACCTGCGGCGCTCTCGGGGTCCTCCCGGTCGGCGTGGCCGCGAACGGCAACAACCGCCCTGGGCCGCGCCCTCAGGAGCCCCTTCCGCCGAGGCAGACGCGAGGGCGCAGGGCAGGTAGCCGCGGGCCGCCCGGCCCGGCCCAGGCCTCGCCCGCCCTTACCGTTCTGGGAGCGGATGGCCTCCCCAGTGCTGCGGTCCCCAAACACGGACAAAGGCCCCTCCATCTTCGCGGCAGGGTTTGCGTCGAATTTCACTCACACCGCGGGCAACCGCTATCTCAATCCCTAGGCCGGGCGGCGGCCACAACAGCGGCGGCGGCGTGGAGAGACCCGAGCGGCGCCGCGGGGGCTGCTGGGTAAGACCGCCCCACCCGCTTCTCCACTCCCCCGGCTCGGCCGCAAGGCATGGCGGGAAAGGGAGGGAGGGAGCCGGTAGAAACAGGAAAGGGAGCTTGAATTCGACGGAAGTGAGAGTATCAAAAAGGGGCGGGCTCAGCATTTTGGCCCAATTAGAGACCGAATGAGAAGGAACGCTGAGGGAAAACCAGTTGTCTGGAGTTTGGACGGCTGGCGGAAGGAAGTACTCTGCGGAACTCGCGCTCGGGCTAAGTGACGCATGCGCGTTTGGACATTCTAGTACCTTCTGGAAAAGGTGGTCAGTAGGGCGGAGTTTGGAATTGTGTTGTTATAAGATTGGGGCGGGCCCTTCTCCAAGGTAGAGCCGCGGTTCTGAGTGAGACTTACGTCCTCATACTCCCTCCCTTCTTAAATCCTTGCTCAGGGAGCATGAGGCAAACTGGCTGTGCCTTTCCTTGGACTAACAGGTGTAACTTTGGGGGTCTGCATTTGGGTGGTATAGGGCAAGGTTTTCCAAGGGCCGCAGGGGGAAGCCTTCAGTTTCCAAAAAAATCACCCTTTTTGAGGAGAAAGCTGTGCACGTTGCTCTGCCCCATTCCTCCCAATGCCCAATTACTGTGTCCACACTACAGTGATCGGCTTAAGCGACTAGCGGACCCAAATATGGTAACGTTAAATTGTGCCTGAGGGCCAAACTTCAGCCGACAGGGTTGCCAGAAACCAAAGTGATCCCGCCCCATCGCCCAGTGCGTTGCTACCAAGTGATTGGTCGGCTCCGGGCCTGAGTGCGCCTCGACGTAGGCACTGATTGGCAGAGCGGAGCAACTGAGCGGCAGGGGCCTTGTTAGTTCCGGGTCAAAGCTTAGAGGCTGCGAGGACCTTCGCGGTACGACTTTTCCCTGAGTTAATATGGCGGGTTGGCCGCCGAGACAGTCGTGAGGAGGAGGAGGCAGGCATTTGCCCGCGATCTCCTCAGCGATGGCCCTTTGGCCGCGGCTCTGGAAATCGGTGTTGGTTCGCAGGAATCCGGGTAATTAATCTCGCCCCGCTTCCCAGCCTTCCCCCCAGGGCCAGCCCCGTTGATATGAATCTGCAAGTCCGCGTTTAGGTTCGACGTGTCCCATGGAAAAGGCCGCCCCGCGATGCAGCACTAGGTGGTTAAGGACCGGGGTCTGTGATGACCGCCGCCGGTGGCCCGACGCGCCCTGGGCGCTCCTTCCAGGACCCGAGGGCCGGGGGAGTGGATGGGGTAGAGCTAGAGCTTGTCCCCGCGCTGCCCTTCGGTCGTGCTTAAGATCCGTGTGGTCGTCTCCATTTCCCAGAGTGCGGGTTTGCAGCCCTCTCCGCCAGGGCCACGCCGGCGGTGGAGCCTCCAGCGGAGCCCCTGGGAAATGACGCTGTCGCGCCGGAGTTCACCAACAGGAACCCCCGGAATCTGGAGCTCTTGGCTGTAGCCAGGAAAGAGCGGGGTTGGGGGACGGTGTGGCCCTCGCGTGAGTTCTGGCACAGGTAACCGAGGCTGCTTGCAGCTGACCGACGGAGTAGCGCGCAGCGCCTTAAAGATTGTTTTCATCACGCAAGACGGTGCTGGACGTGCCCGGGACTCTCCCCATAAGAATCTCACACGTGGGTAGAGGCGGGGCACGCGGAAGGGTTGGGAAAGTGAACCAAGGGGTTCTTACTAAGATCTCTAAGTAGATGACGTTTAAAACACTGAGATCTGAGGAGCTAATAGGTCTGTGTACCTGAAGTTGTTGGGGCAAAGGGGTGAATAATATAAGATGAAATGGAGAAGCAGGTAGGAGGAGGTGTAGGTCATTAGCTTTGCAAATTAAGCAGTGAGCTTGATAACTATGTAAGGATTTAAAATTTGAGCCTGAATGATCTGGTTTTTTATTTACCTACCTACATACCTACCACCTGCCTGCCTACTACCTACCTACCTACCTATTTATTTATTGGAACTGGGGATTGAACTCAGGGGCACTCGGCCACTGAGCCACATCCCCAGTCCTATTTTGTATTTTTATTTAGAGACAGGGTCTCACTGAGTTGCTTAGGGCCTTGCTAAGTTGCTGAGGCTGGCTTTGAACTCGCAATCCTCCTGCCTCAGCCTCCCGACTCGCTGGGATTTACAGGCCAACATCACCGCGCCTCGCGGCTCTGATTTAGTTTTTTAAAGATCATTCTGAGACCTGGGGTAGAGTGCTTGCCTAGCAAACGGGAAGTCCTGCAAAGGAAGAATAAAAATCATTCCAGCTGTTTTAGGGAAATAAATTTTTAAGGGGTGGGAGTAGAAGGAGGAAGACCATGTACCAACTGATTATGATAGACATCAAATGCTTTGATGAAGATGGTGGTTTTATTATTTGCAATGGTGGGGATCAAACCTGGGGCCTTGTGCATGATAGGCAAGTGCTCTGCAAATGAACTACATCCCCCCTTGGTGGGTTATTGAAAACTATTTACCAGGAACTGTACCACTTGCTTTAAATGTATTGTCTCATTTAATCCTTAAAACTGCATCATGAAGTAAGTACAATAATTTTCTCCATTTTACAGAAACGGGGCAATTGAGGGAGACATGATTAGTGAGGCTCAAGCCAGGATTCAAACATGTTTTGTATGACTTTAGAAGCAGGACACTAAATTATTACCGCTATGCTGCAGCATATAGGTATTTGATTTGTTTTCCTTGATGAATATGAGTTAAAGTAGAATTTTTCTTTCTTTTTATTTTTTGTGTGTGTGTAGTGCTGGATATTGAACTCAGGGCCTCACATCAGTCAAGTGCCTCACTGAGCCACATCTCTAGACTTCGGGAGTAGAATATTTCTAAAGGACTACAAACAGTTATAAGAGCAAGTTAGTAATCATAACTGTGTAATGCATGTGGGCCTGTATCACTAGGCAGTGTGCTAGATGTAGCAAATCCAGTGATAAAGTAGCCATCATCCTTGTCACTGAAGTCTTCACAGTTTCATGATGAAAAGCAGAATAAGGATGATGTTGTAATTGCTGTGATGCATTTTTGCTTAGAGGGTTCAGGAAGTCAAAAGGAGTAGGCAGTTCACTTTTGAAATAATCTGGATCTTAAATCTAAAATCTTTTGAAACATCTGACATTTCTTCCACTTAATATTTGAATCATTTACAGTAGACTTATGCACCCCCACTCACCAGATCTGCCCTTATTTACCATATTATCACTATGGAATTTTGAAGTATTATACTAAGAAATGATCTTAGATATGAAGTCCTACCCCTTCATTAAACACATAGTTGAAAACAAGGGTCTGGAAACTGTGCCCTATGCAACTTTCTATGAGGTATGATTTTTACTAGCACCACCAGCAAAACTGAGAGAACTCACATTTCCAAATCTAGTGCCTTTTCTGTGTTGCATTAGGATCCTAGGGAGGACTTTCTAATTTGAGTGTTTTCTTTATTGAGCTTAATTTTAAAAATACAGAGCTGGGGGTTTGAGTCAGTTTTAGAGTTTGTGTATACACAAAGCCCTGAGTTTAATCCCCACTACCAAAAAAAAGAAAAAAGTGTAATATAGCCATCTCTTGTTATGCATAGGGGATTGGATTAAATAAATTTCTTAACATAAAATAGCATAGTGTTTACATATAATCTATACAAATTGTCCTGTTACTTAAAACTATCTCTAGATTGTGTATAATACCTAGTACAATGTAAATGCTATGCAAATATTTATTATACTGTATTATTTAGGAAATGGTGACAAGAAAGAAAAGTCAGTATATGTTCAACCCAGATAAAATTTTTCCCCCAGATAGTTTCCATCTGTGGTTGGTTGACTCCAGAGATTTGTAACCCCATGTTATAAACCCCACAGGAAATAGTTTCTTATGTATCCTTCTAGAGGTAAGCATATAAGCAAAAATATCTTTTTTTAAAATTAGAAGTCTTATCACATTGTAAACATTGTTCTGGAATGTTCTCCAGCCCTCCCACTACTCCCTAAGCATATACTTAAAAAACACCTTATAGATCCTTCCTGGTGGGTAGGAGCATTGGTTCTGGAGCCAGATCCATAGACTTACTCCCTGGCTTAATTGCTTGCCAGGTGCAATCTTACTCAAGTTACTTTTCTGTGTCAGTTTCTACAGCTTAAACAACATGGCAGTAAGATGGGATTGTTTGGAGACAAGAATTATACCTATAAATTAGGATAAGCCTAGCACAGTAAGTGCTCAGTAAATGTTAGCTATTGTTATCATAAAAAGCTACTTCTTTTAAGTGACTGTAGAATAACATTGCATGCATAGTTAGTTAACTCACTCCCTATTGATGATTATCTTTTATGATTACAATGCTGCAGTGAATTGTCCATGCATTTTATCAGAGACTGGGCATATTTTCATGGATGTAAAAGTCATTAATATTTTCTGTTTCTTTGAACACTGTTCACATCTTTTGCCTGTGATGTTATTGGTAATTTTCTTATTTATGATGAAACTTTTTACATATTATGGAAGATAGCCCTTTAAAAAATGAGTTTAAAATATTTTTCAGCCAGGCATGGTAACACAAACACCTGTAATTCCAATGACTAAGGAGGATCGTAAGTTCGAAGCCAGCCTCAGCAAAGTAGTGAGACCCTATCTCAAAATAAAAAATAAAAGGACTGAGGATGTAGCTCAATGGTAAAGTGCTCTCCCAACCCCCATTCAGTCCCCAGTACTAAGATACATAAATGAAATATTCCTTTTTCTTTTTCATTGCTTTGTTCCCTGTTCATCCCTTTCCAAAGGACTATGCTAAGGATTGAACCCCAGACCTCACAAGTGCTAGGCAAGCGCTCTACATTGGACTACACCCTCAAGGGCATTGCTTGTCTTTGAATTTCACTTTTATATTTGTGTTTTTTAACCATGTAGAAAATTTGTCATCTATTATTTGACCCCTAATTATTGTATAAAAGCCATGGTTGATGTCATGTTTTAAACAGGCTTACCTTATTTTGGAGATTATAAAAAAATTCTCTCATGTTTTCTTCCAGTACTCTTCTGATTCAGTTTTTACTTTTAAATCCTTGCCCCATTTTAGGTTTAGTTTAGTTTTACCTGGAAAATAAAAAGCACAGAGTGAGTCTATCCATATCCAGCATATGGTCAGAAACATAGCTGCACCTCTTCAAGTCCTTTTTTTTTTTTGGCTTTAATTTTTTTTATAGTAGATGGCCACAATACCTTTATTTATTTTTATGTGGTACTGAGGATCGAACCCAGTACCTCACATGTGCTAGGCAAGTGCTTTACCACTGAGTCACAACCCCAGCCCGTTTCTAGTTCTTTTTGAAGTGTACGTGTAATAATAAGACTCTGCTCTTCAGAAATACCAAGTTTCTCCTTGATACTTGAGGTTAGGTGGAAATATTTGGTTTATTGTTATTGAGAATAGTCTTACTAAAGGCAGAGGGAAAACATCTGTCCCAAGTAAAAAGCCAGGTAAATATGGTGAAGTAAATAACCAAACATGGCATTCTCTTGGGATACTTAGGCATTCATTCACCTGAAAGAACTTTGGGGTGGATGGATAGTTTTATGATTTGTGTCCTCTTTTCATCCCATTTAGGCTGCGAGTTATAAAGACTCAGCATCATGTAGAAGCGATTGTCGAGCATCGAAATGGCAAGGTTGTGGTTTCAGCGTCCACTCGTGAATGGGCTATTAAAAAGCATCTCTACAGAACCAGGAACGTGGTGGCTTGTGAGAGCGTAGGACGAGTGCTGGCAGAGCGGTGCTTGGAAGCAGGAATCAACTTCATGGTCTACCAGCCAACCCCTTGGGAGGCAGCCTCAGACTCGGTATTTTTGTTTCCATGTGCTTACTTAAAAGGTATCGTAGTGCTTGAGATAGCTTAGAGGTAGAGGGCTTGCCCAGCATGTGTGAGGCCCTGAGTTTGATTGATAGCACTTGAAAAAAAATTGTAAGAGACATTGTATTGATTTTTGATGTTAGATACTTATAATAGTTTCCAAGTGTTTTCCATGTTGGACCGTGGGGTGAATTTTCTGACATTACCTTATTTAATCCTCACAGCAGTCTAGAGATAGGGACTGATTTATTCCTGTTCCATACACAAATGAACTGAGTCAGTGTTTGGTTGATTTCATATTCGGAGTGACTGATTCTCTAGCCCATCATGTCAACCACCATTTATACATTGACATCTTGTGCATGTATTTCAAAATGCTGCTGATCCCTGACATCTCTCAATTCGTTGTTTTCTTACCCGTATCATTATTAAGATCATTCTCTGAACAACCAGTGCAAGCTGGGAGGTTAGCAAGAGCAAATCAGTTGTTATTTCTTTGTCTCTTGGAAAGCAAAGTTTATTTTCAACTTACTTATGAGCTTTATTTTTTCCTTTTTTCCCCAATCTTCAAAACCAGCTGAAACGCCTGCAGAATGCCATGACAGAAGGTGGTGTGGTGTTGCAGGAACCTCGGAGGATCTATGAGTGAAACAGAAGTATAGAAGTTTTGAATATGAAAATCTAAAACGGTCAGCCCTTACAGTCATCAAAGCGAGTGGAAGAAAAACTGGCTTGAAGTTTTGGAGCAATGATGTAACAGTGGAAGATTATTTGTACTTAAGGTCATCCCCCTTCCTTCTTTGTGTGGTGGTTCTGTTGTTTTAATCAAGGGCTAAATTCTTCCCTCTTCTTGGAGGTGAGAGAAGTACAAACAGACACCAATTAACTTTTGAAGGACAAATTAAAAGTTGCTTGTGAGTTACCAAATAAAGGCATATATGAACTCTTGCTTTCTGGTCATATGAAGTTTCTTGCCTATGAGCTCACTATTTTAAGGGTGACATCTGATGTTTGTGTACAGCGCTTATTACCACAGTGGCTCATGGTGAGGGATATAATGAGAGTTGCTTGCTGCTCAGGTTGTGGGGCTGTTTTTTAAAGCGGGAGATGTCACTATTCATTCTAAACTTAGAATCAGGATAAGAGGGCAAATGCTAATAAGCTCCCTTGGACTCTTGATTCCCAGTTTGGGGAGGCAAATTTGAGAGCTAAGGAGTGCCTTAGGAGCTGCAAATGACAGTGAAAAGGACAGGATTGCCGTGAAGTGAACGGAATCGGAAGCTTGAGCTTCATACAGGTCCAAGTGGAGCTTGGGGAGGTGGGAGTCATGGCAGTTGTCTAAGGGGTTGATAAGTTCACAGTAAAGTGTTCACTATTTCCAGCTATTTGGGAAAAAAAATGCTTAAGCAATTAAGGTGGCTTTGAAATGTTGAGATGTGTACACCAAATGTTGAGATGTGTACACCAATTGTACATTTATTTTAAAATGAAATACTGGGCTGGGGATATAGCTCAGTTGGTAGAGTGCCTGCCTTGCAAGCACAAGGCCCTGGGTTCAATCCCCAGCACCTCAAAAAACAAAACAAAAGAAATACTATCAATCTGAATATTGTGTTATTTTTGAAAGACAAGTCTTTAAAAGGCACCAACATTGTTAAAAGTATGATGGATTCTGAGGCCTTCCAACATCCAATGACTTACTGGTCCCCTTTGATCAATAAATATCCCTGTGGCAACATTCAAACTTCTAAAATTACTACTTCCCTCAAAGATTGGAGCCCCTTTACTTTGAAGACAACTTTTCTAGAAAGCTGTTCACATAGAAATCTAGAATTAAGGGGAGGACCTGTAAGAAAGATTGTGTACTAGTGAGTGGAAATTAACAGTAACAAAAACAGGGTCACCCATAAGTGGTGCGGAGGTGGGAATGGCTGCAGGGAGTAGGAATGTGCTAGATAGCCTGGGCACCAAGGATACCTTCAGGCTAACAGGCAGGCAGTTCTTGATTGCAGACGACCTTCACCTTGGCAGTAAGTTAGGTTCCAGTCCCGTGGGCAGGTGCAGGCACTGCGGCAACCGCGTGGTGCGGGCGGGTTTTCACGTGCGCGAGCCCTTTAAGGCCCCGCGCGGCGGAAGCGCGTGGGTACTACGTGGCCTCACTGGCGCCCTTGGCCCAGCGGTCATGGACTTGGGCGCCGAGGAGTTTGAGCAGAACCTGCCCTTGCTGCAGGAGCTCGTCCAGGGCGCGGACTTCGTGGGTAAGGTATCGGGGACTGCGGGCCTGGGCACCAGAGTGCCTTCGGCCAACCTGAGGACTGGGTGGCGCAGGTGGGAGGGAGTTGTGGCCCCGCCGGCCGCGGGGGCTCAGAGGGGGCCCCTGGGGGGACAGGAGGACTCCGTAGGTCCCCAGGCAGGGGGGCGATCAGCAGGGCTCACGGAATTGCTGAGAGTCCATGTCTGGGCCAGACTCCCCATGGTCCCCGCACAACCCGGGTGGCTCTGTCGGCCCTTGCTTTGGCTCCCTCGGTTTTCCCCTCTTGACCCCACCTGGCCTGTTGGACACAAAGGTGAGTCCACCTGCTTAGGCCACCTGTGGCATTCACACTGGAGGGGCGTCTGCCCTGCTCTTGGCGACTCCTACTTTTGCCTCCCCCGCAGGTCTGGACATAGAGTTCACTGGCCTTCGTTCGAGCCTGTCCGGGCCCCAGCAGATCAGGTAAAGCCAAAGCTGCCCTGGAGCCCGACGAGCTGGCTGGCCTGTGTCCCCCTGCCAGACCAGCATGACTCTCGGCCAGCACCCTGTTCGCTTTGGGGGAGGGGCAGGTCAGTTTGTGTGGGCTGCTCCCAGCTATGGGGGCCTTGGTGTTAGTCCCCTGACGCTGGTACTGGTAGTGTTCCCTAGTTGCTGTAACAAGGAAAACATGTGACCCTGGTTGAGTGTGGCCGAGTGAGCCCGCCCTGCAGCCCCAGTGCCTTGACGGGCACTCCGCCTGTTTTCCAGTCTGTTTGATTTGCCGTCGGAGTGGTACCTGAAGACCCGGCAGAGTGTGCAGCAGTTCACCATCTGTCAGATTGGTGAGTCCAACATTCAACTCTTGGTTGTGATGTGAGTCAGTCAAGAAGATATGGTCTTTGTTTCCCATTGGTAAAAATGGCTTTGACATTTTTTTCAAACACATTGGCTATCATTTTTGTATTCTTGGTTCTGTTTTTGGCTTTATTATGCTTTATCTAATTATGTAACAATTACTATCCCTTGTTCCATCCGCCAAGTAAAAATGTGTGTGTGTGTGTGTTTTTTTGTTTTTGTTTTTGTTTTTTTTTTTTAAGAAAATTTACACAAATGATTGAATTACAAATACATTGTTTTGTGCTTTGTTTTCACTTCGTGGGGTGAAAATCTATCAGCACATACAGATCTGTTCATTTTTAACAGCACATAATACAAACTATCAGTGTGTCTGTTAGTCTGTTAATAAGCATACTTCAATTACATTTGTGTGCAATTAAAGAAGTTTGCACTGACTGCCTTGGTATTTATATGATAGTGTACTTTGGTGAGTGTGTGCCTCTGAGATACTTCCAGCAGTGGGTGAGTTGGAGGACAGGTTGCAGTATTGAGCATGGATAGTTGTGCATGGCACGTGCTGTAAGCATGGAGGCAGCAGCACCGCTCTTCCGCTGAGCGACACCCAGCCCTCAAAGTTTTCAGTTGTTCACACTAACAGCAAGTGTGTCTGTTTCTCTACCGCTGGGTATTAGCAGTCTGAAACTTTTTGTCCTCCTGATAAAGGAAAAATAATTGTGGTTCTGTTCACACTTTGTGATAGAACTGCTGACAACCTTTTCTGTAAATGGCTCCATAGCAGATATTTTAGATCTTGCAGGTAAGGTGATTTGTTACAGCCACTCAACTGGCCTTGGTAATGTGAAATCGGCCAGATAATATATAAACCAATGAGCATGGCCCCGTTCCTGTAAAAAGCGTTTTACTGAAGGAGAGAGTGACTGACTAGCCTGTACCACGAATGATGGTGGATCTGTTGGATCTGGGTGGGTCTGTTTTCATTTCTTCCCTTGTCCTTTGCTGTTTTTTTTCTTCCTGTGGTTTCTCTTAACTATGTGATTTCTGAAAAGAACGGGCAACAGCTCTTGGTTGTGTTGTCTACCCCCACCCCCCACACACACCATTTTGAATTTGTCTTTTGGAACACATTTAAAAGCAGTTAAACTTACAAGGCTTTTACTTTATGGGTTTTGGTGTTTCCTCTGGTTAGTTTTAAAACTATGAAAATGCTGATTTTTTTTTTTTTTTTTTTAAATGTTTGAAGACCAGGCTACAGTTGTCTTGAGAGAGGATGACCAGGGATTGAACCCAGTGGCACTTATCCACTGAGCTACATCCCCAGCCCTTTTTATTTTTTATTGTGAGATAGGGCCTCACTAAGTTGCTGAGGCTGGCTTTGAACTTGGGAGCTTCCTGTCTCGGCCTCAGCTGCTGGAATTCCAGGCACCCGGCTTCCACTCTGTCTTGTTCTGTAAGGATCTTCTGTCCTGCAGCCCACATAGTATCTGTGGATGCAAAACCCTGTCGGAAATGTCTTGGCTTTGTGTTAACCTTGGGAGCTCGTTTTCAGTATTCATGACTTCTGTTGTCATTCTTCTAGGATTGTCTGTGTTCTCCAGTGTCGAAGGAGAGTTCAACAAGTACGTATAAGGAGCTTTGCAAAGCATGGCTTTTGCCCATCTGTGTCTTACAACTACCCCCCCCTCTTGCTCTGCCTTGGGTGTCTGAATCATTTTGTTCTGGACACTCTGTTCTCTCCTATTTGTGGCTCTTCCACTGGCTCTGTCCTGCAGATTCCAGCTTACCTTCAAGGCTCTCTTGAAGGGTACCATTTCTGTGAGGCCTTTCCCGCCACCCCTACCTGGTACAGTACGTGCTCCTGTTCTGGTTTCATTGCTTTTGGGCACCTTCACAGGAGCCGTCAACCCAGGGTGTTATGGTAGAGTGCTGTTTGAACTGCCTGGTAGCTCATGGGCACCAGCAGCCGAAGGATGCCCATTGACGGGAATGACCCTGCCAGTGTGGCTGTGGGACTGAGCTGCCTCTGAGTGGCAGCCCTGGTGGTTTTATCAAGGTCCCGTTTCTGTGGCAGACCATTTTCTGAGGGCAGGATCACAACCTTTGTTCTTTGGTCCTCCGTGCCAGGCAGAGTATCTGAAGCACAGCGGCTCTCAAGCACTTCCTAAATGACTGAAAGAAAGAATCCACTCTGAAGCCTGCTTAATGAGTCAGGGTGGGGTTTGTTTGTTTTTAATGGCTTTGGCTTTTTCTTATGTTTTTCTAGGTATGTAGCCCATTCATATAACTTCTTTCTCTTCCCTACAACATTTGGGATTTTGGATTCAGAATTCTCTTTCCAGGCTTCTAGTGTTCAGTTTTTGAATCAGTACGGCTTCAACTACAACAAGGTATGGCATTGGAGGAGGGAGTGGGCAGTGGGGAAGTCCAGTCTAATCGACCCACAGGACCCTTTCCTTTCCCCTTTTTCCCATGAAGTACTAAGTAGGCCTGGCCCTGCTTAGCTTCCACAATGAGATGGGGCGCGTTTGGGTGGTGTGGTTATACACTCCTCCTCTTCCCTTTCCTCTGCAGCTTGAGGATGCCTCTCACTAGTCTCTTTGTTCTGTTTCTGTCTTTAGTTTCTTAAAAATGGAATCCCATATATGAATGAAGAACAGGAGAAGAAAATTAAGCACAACATCCTGACAGGGAACTGGAGAGTTCGCAGGTAGGTAGGGTGTGTTTCTCTGAGTGCCTCTTGGTTTCTTTGTTGGTGTTTCCTGTGGGGGCCCTGCTGGATCCAGGAGTGTGGTGACCTTATATCATACACATGTAGCTGCAGTGGCATCGGCCTCCTGTGCTCATCCAAACAGCGTGGCCACTGATACCAGGGATCCTCCACCTCAGGTGAGGAAGGGCTCTCCCGTCTCCTCCACCCTTTCAGCTCCCATGTGAACCTCTCACTGCTTCAGGCATGATTTTTAGCATTTTTTTTTTTTTGGAACCAGGGATTGAACTCAGGGACACTTGGCCATTGAGCCACATCCCCAGCCCTATTTTGTATCTTATTTAGAGACAGGGTCTCACTGAGTTGCTAAGGGCCTCGCTAAGTTGCTGAGGCTGGCTTTGAACTTGAGATCCTCCTGACTCAGCCTCCCAAGTTGCTTGGATTACAGGCATGCACCACCACGCCTGGCGATTTTTAGCATTTGAAAATGAAAAGAGAAACAGAAACTGACCCTTAATTTGCTGACTCAAACAAGAATTCCTTGCCGGGGATGGGAAACACGGCTCTGCTGGACTTGTGTGAGATGTTCTGTTAGTCTGAGGTGGTCAGTGGGCTCTGAGGGCTTTTCAAGGCTAACTTGCAGGTGCCTTGACTGTGCCAGCCATACAGAGCACTGACTCTGGACTCCAGCCTCCGCTTGGCTGTGTCCCCATCAGCATGCCTGACCCTGCTGTCTGGCTTTCCCCCTCCTCAGCCCCATCGGGGTCGAGAATGGCTACCTCTTTGCTTTGGCTCCCGCGCCTGTCCCACACTCTGCAGCCTTTTACTGCCTGCACTATTGTCAGGAGTGACCGAGTGAAGGCTGCAGCATAGGGTGACAATGGAACAGGCAGCCCAGGTCCTCGTCGGCCAGTGCTGTAAACGCGACGGCTTATAACTCTGAGATGTGATGATTACATCTGGATAATGACCTTGCGTAACATTGGAGAGCTTTTTTGTAGTTTTGTTATTGTATCCTTGTTCCTGATTTTCATATAAAAATGTAGGATTTTGTAAGGGACAAAAAAATTTGATTTTTTTTTTTTAATCTGTTATTTTCAAATGTTGGAGAAAGAGCTTTCCTCATTTCAAAAGAAAACGGTGTCTTTATATTTCTAACAAGGAGCAGAGGGTTTGTCAAGGTGCTCATCTTTTCCCTGTGCTCCCAGGGGGGTGTTTCTGCCTCTGGAAGCCACACAAAGAAGACAGTCCCAACAGTGGCCCTTAGTGCCGGCTAGAGCACTTCGAGCACTTCCTTTCCTCACATGGCAGATGGGGATTAAATGAACTCCAGGAATCTGTGGAGAACGAAGGCCAGGGATTTGCCTGCCTTCTCCATGAAAAGACTTGAAGAACAAGTGATCTCATTTTGGTCTGGGTTTTTTGTTGTTGTTGGTACTGGAGATTGAACCCAGGGGCGCTTAATCACTGAGCCACATCCCCAGCCCTTTTTTATATTTTATTTAGGGACAGGGTCTCCCCTAGATTGCTTGGGGCCTTGCTAAGTTGCTGAGGCTGGCTTTGAACTCGTGATCCTCCTACCTTAGCCTTCCGAGCTGCTGAGTTTACAGGCACGGGCCACCACACCTGGCTGTCTGTTTTCTTCATGAGCTCACAGTGTTAAAACCAGGAGCTCCTGAAACCTCTTGTTAAGGTTGTCTTAGGATTCTGGTGTGGTTTTCTCCAACATTTCCATTTGCATATGCCCATTTCCAGCTCTCTGGATAAAGACCAAATCAAGGTGGTGATTGATGAGGTGACGCGGTGGCTGGACCTGGCTGAGGAAGGTGACCGGATGACTCTGCCTGGTATTGCTGGTAGGCAAGAGGCTGTTCCTCCTGTTCTGGGAGTGTGGGGACAGGTCATGTTCTTGTGCCAGGAGTTAGCTGGAGGACACATTCTCTATCCCACAGATCCTGGTCCCAAATGCCTCCTGACTGGGTCTGAGGCCGGTGGTTGCTTGGTAGATGGCTCATCCTTGGGGTCATATAAGGCTTCCGACCTGAATTCAGAAGTCAAAGGCTTTTTAACCAGCTTTGAATTTCAAGGCTGAGGAAGTCAAGTTCCATTTCTGAGCCATCTTTTTAATCCTGTCCCAAGTGCTCTATTTTATCAAAGTCTCCCTGGGCTGTGACTTGCATTTTTGAGCCATTTGCCCTGGTGCTGCAGCAGTGGGAGGTCACACCTGCCGGCACCTCGACTCAGATTAAGGCAGCAGCGGCACACCTCACCTTCTCCGCTGCCACGCGCTCTCGTGCAAAGAGCCGATTTGACTTGAGGAGCTGCTTGATTAGGAAGCGGTATGAGGGCCAAGTCTCAGCCTTTAATAGCTCGTCCTCTGAGCATCACGTTTGAATATAAGTGTGCAGGAAAGCACGCTGTTGCTGTGCTGGCACACGGTGGGGTCGAGGAAGGGCGTTCGAGCTGTTTTTTGAATTCACAGCTGGAATGCCCCCCCCCCCCAATGGAATATCATTTTTCTAGAATGAACTAACTGGTTATTTAGACTTGGGATTTAGCATTTATTTTCTCAAATGGAAAAAGTATGCCTGTCCCTTCAAGGAAAATAATGCACAGTAATAATCGTAGTTATGCAATTCAAACTTTCAGACATAATCAAGTTTTGAACTTGTATCTACTACCATTAGCTTGACAGCTTCCCAGCACTTTATAAGAAGAACAGTGGCCGGGCGTGGTGGCACACACCTGTAATCCCAGCACCTGGGAGGCTGAGGCAGGAGGATCGCGAGTTCAAAGCCAGCCTCAGCAACTTAGCAAGGCCCTAAGCAACTCAGTGAGACCCTGTCTCTAAATAAAATACAAAATAGGGCTGGGGATGTGGCTCAGTGGTCGACTGCCCCTGGGTTCAATCCTCAGTACCAAAAAAAAAAAAAAAAAAGAACAGTGGTCAGATATATAAGTGTCTTGTGGTTATTGTGAGTGAAATGTGGAACACTTGGAGGATCTGCACAACTCTGCAAACTAGTGTTTGCCAAATAACCAATGCACGATGTTACAAAATCGTAGGTAAAAAATGCATTCAATGCACAAAATAGGCCTGCAGATTTTAAAGTGATAATGCTAGAAGGTCCGCTAACAGTGGCTTCAGGTTCTATGTGCAGCCAGTCTTCTAAGAAGTTACCACATGCCAAATCTTACTGTGTGTTATAAAACACCCAGAGTCATTTGACAAGGCTGGTGACACTTGTTCACTGTGTCTGAGGCTGGGGCTTTGTCACATGCTTCAGTGACACATCATGAGTGCAGAAGCAGATACAATTCCAGTCCAACATTAAAGTTTGCAAAAATGTAAAATAATGTCACTGTTCTCACGACATTTTATGTTTTGGAAAATAGTTCTTTTTATAAATCTTTTGTTAGTGTATAATGGAGGTTTTTGTTTGTTTTAAAAGAAGACTCCATGTGTTTTTTTGACTTGGGGGTTTTAATTTCTAAAACAGTGAATGACTATCCTACAAAAACTTCAGTATCTCCAAAAGCATCTCTGAGATCAAACACTTTGAAAATGCTGCCCTAGAATGTCACCATGGCCCTCCCTGCGTGCTCTGTCACGTGGCCTGCAGGCTTAGGCCCCTCTAAGTGCTGCCTTTCATTGTGATCCACATCTCTGATCTTCCCATCTCTCTCCTTCTCAGGGCCCTTAAGGAAGGGCTGTGCCGCTCAGTTGTGCCCTGTGTTTGCCCCACAGGGTTCCAGGCCTTTGAGGTCCAATTGGTGCTGAGGCAGGCCCTCCCCAACATCTGGACGATGCTGAAAGATCAGGGGGTGAGTGCTCCCTAGAAGTGGGCTGTCCATGGCCTCTCATCCACCTAAATCCAACCTCTAGAAGGAGGCTTCTCTGCCTTTTTTTTTTTATTTATTATTATTTTTTTAATTTATTGTGTATGTTTTCGTTTCAGGTGGTGGTGAAGAAGGTGAGTCAGCAGCATCGCTGGTACCTTGAGCACGCCTCTTGTGATCGAGCCAGCTGTTGGAAGGAGCAGATTCTCCTCTCTGCGAGGGGTTTTTCTGTCTTTTTCCAGATGCTGGTGAAAGCCCAGAAGGTAGGGAAAAAAATTTCTTTTCTTGGACTTTCACAGTCTTCTGTATTTTGGGCCCTACATGTTGAAGGATTCTTCAACAGTAAAATCTGATTTTTTAAGATGAGTCCTTCCTTCTCATTGATAACTGGCTTCCTTGACCTAACCTTGCTTTTACCAAATCATGGTGGGTCAATGTGGGGAAGGGCTCTCCACAAGAAATCACTTTCCTTGCCCTGTCACACAGGGATCCCAGTAGTACTGCCTAGAGCTTCTCTAAGGAGCTCTCTGCTTCACAGCAGGACACCCTGCTGATGTCCCTCCTTCCCCACCTCCCCAAGCAGTCCCACTCCCCCACATGGGACAGAATGAAACATGGGGTGACACAGTGGCAGTGGGTTCCAAAGATGTGTCCTTCGCAAGAGTCTTAGTCTGTGGTGTCTGTCTTTATAATTTTTAAAATTTCATTCCTCTCACCTGTCGATCTCCTCCAAGTAGCCCTTAGTGGGCCATAACATGATGATGGATCTGCTGCATCTCCACGAGAAGTTCTTCAGACCCCTCCCAGGTAGGGTCGGAGGTGTCATCTCCTTCCTGTATCCCAGTTTGCCACCTGGCCTGTACCTCCCCAGTGTCGGCAGGTTTCCAGAGAGGTGGGGCAGAGTCTAGTCCTCAGATCTGTCTGTTACCATCTGACCAGGGACTTCCTCAAAGGAGAAAAACCTAAAATTGCATTGGTATCCCTCCCTCCATTCCTGAAGATGCTCGGGCCCATTGTGTAGAATTTGGCAAAATCAGAAATCACAATCATACACATTTGGTTTTATAGTTGGCTGTTTTCTTGCTGGAAGCATTATTTTATGTTATTAACCTATTCAGTGCCACGTTAATGTCATGTGATGCTGTCTTATGGCTGTATCACCTTTCCGTGGTTGGTTTGAGCATATTGAGAGGATTAGAGGAGGACTGGGTGAAATGAACAGTGCGCACTCGACAAAAACCTGAGCAAACTGCAGAACGGTATTCACTGGAGGAGAAAATGGAGTGCAGGAAAGGAAGTCGCCTGGCTGCCACAGCCCCTCCTGAGGGGTGCCTGAGGGTGTGGTGCGGGCGGGCGGGGGGGAATGTGTGCAGTGGGAGGGAGTGATCAGCCTTGAGGTGCCTAAGACTGGGCAGTGGACTGAGCGGCTGCCTCTGGACCAGGGTTTGGGGGTGGCGGGAAGAGGGCTGCAGGGCTCTGCATGGGAGGCGTGTGTTGTGGGTCTGTTTTGTTTGCAGTAAATCTCTTTTAAACTATATGCAGGTAGAACTTCGAATTCATCAATTAATAGTTCTTTCCCAGGTATCGGCATCCTTCTCATTCAAATGACTTTTGACTGATTTTTCTTGGATTTCTTTTTTTTTTTTTTTTTTTTTTTTTTTTTTTTTT